>OY757938.1:2140000-2627500 GCA_963585895.1 Sepioteuthis lessoniana
TCAAGTATTCCCATCTAATACTAATGATTCATAAATAATTATACAGTTTCAAGCAATTATTTCTATTCAATAATAATCTTTTGGTTCCACACTGTTATACGAATTTTATAAACTAATAACAGTCCTTGGTACGTAATTATTGCTTCGAGTAACCACCCTAAATTCAAATAAACAACAGTTTTATGACGGCCAGTATTAGTTTGTCATACAAATAATTTCTAAAGAGATCAATTTGATTTAGAGATGTAACTGTAACAAATACAAGTATTCCGAGACAAAGTGAACCTGGTAGTAATAGTAATGAAGCCTCACTCCAGGATTTCAGTATACGAGCCCCATCATCGGATGAAGTTTAGTGTCCTATCCGGAAGCCCCCCCTTTTTTGTGTGGGAGGAAGTGTTATTCCTCTTCCGAGTACACTGTCAGAAAATTCTAAACTCCGTCGAATGAACGGTATTTTTTATAGTTTAGGTTCCAAAACTCAAAAAATTTATCAGAAAATTTTCAAATTCTTGTCAAGTGTAGATTAATGGAATTTCAAATTAAATTCATACAACAGAAGCTTTTTTAAGATTTATTAACGAAATACTTAAAAAAACGAAATAGAGGTCAGAATTCCAAAAATGGGATGCTGAAATGAGTCTAACGCATGTCAGAATAATCTAACTGCTTGTTGCATAACATTTACATGTACGTAAACACTTCACTTTTATCCTTTGTTTTATGCCCTTTATAAAATAGTTTATAAAACAGATATTCATAAACCAACACGTTTATTGATGTTTTTAAATATATTTTCAACTATTCATCTAAGAAGATTATTCCGAAACAGATGAAGTGGAATAAGATGAATAAACGAAGCAATAAAATATCAACATGTTTGTTAGAAATAATTGCGGACATAACAATTTTCGATCCAGGATTTTTTTTAAAGATTTCCAAATCCCGAAGGAATAAGAGAAGGAAAATGTCAGTGAGATGAGCTTGCCGGAAAAATCATTGCGATTCATTTCTATTTGATAGCGTTTAGAAAAAAAAAGAAGAAAAACAAAAGAAGAAAAAAAGAAACAATCGAGATAAGACAAATGAGCTGATTCAACTGGAGAACTTCCTGGAAAATGATTTCTATTTAATGTTATCACAATTATCACTCATATTTTTATTGCCCTTAAACTTTTACACCATCATCTTCTTTCTTATTATTTTGCATGTTTCAATTCGAAAATGTTAATGCAATCACATCAGATAAAGTGACAGCAAGTCTAATAAAACTCCGACTCTTTCTACAGTAGTTTAGTTAATTTTAACAATGACTTTAACTGAATCGTTTCATTATTTTAACTTCACAAGCTACTTTGCGAAGATTCCTGAAACTATTCCCTGTGATCAAATGAGCATAGGCACTACAGTTTATAACGCTTTTCCTTCACCTTTTTATCAAGATCATGTTGTTATTCTTCGTATTTAGTAAGCTCAATACAATTTAAAACAATCCTAGAAATATGGGACCTCTTTGAGAATCACACTATTCTGTCTCAACTATTTTGGCTTCGTATATTGGTCATAGTTTACTTGCACTGAGATCTGGGTGACAGCAAATATCCTCAACCGATGTCAGGAAGTAAAAAGTATGCACAGTCACAATCCTACCAGGTTTTTTTTGCCCTCTCAATTTCTATTCTAAGTTCTTTGGAATCATTTTAAGGGCTCATCACTGTTACCTTTATTTTCAACAGTTTTCTCTGACCTCTGGCAAAGTTTTTCTCTTTCCTTTACTTTGATTATTCATTTTTCTGGAATAGAGAATCCACGAGTATCCAAATATTTTCTTGCTAAAAATACCACTGTCTGGTATTCCGATGTGGATAATCAGTTTATATCTCAAAATCCAAGGGAATTGGGTCTCTTTCATTTTCAAAGACAGCTTCTGGTCTGTGCGGATATTTGTATGTTTAACATTTTGTTATTTGCACAATTTCTAGTTGATCATCTTTCACACCCTGTCGTATCTACTTTCGTATTCCTTTGGTGGCATTTTATTGCACTGGCGTGATTGATTTTTTTTTATCCATCGCTCTCTCTGCTTTTCTTTAGAGGCTTATATCTTTTACCTTTTAGGAATAATTATGCCGTTGTTCTGGATTTCTAGTTTCTTCTACGTAACCACATTCCTGTCTTGTCATCCGTATTTTTTTTTCGTTTGAAATGTACCTGTATTTGTTTGATTTCTTCTTATCTTTGTTTATTCGATTTTATAATTCATGTTTTTTTTCTGTTTGTCCTAGAATTATTTCTGCTGCAGTTTTCAGATGTTGTAATTAGTCTCTCTCGTTTTACACGTTTTTTTATTTTCAAGTTTCTGCTCTGCTGCATCAAAACAATCCTCGATACTGGTAAGACTTTTTCTTTGTCTTCTTTTTTCTTTTAATATATCTGATGATGATGATGATGATGACTTTTCACACAAGAAACTCACATTGAAGATCAAGTGATATCAATTTTTCTTAATGCTTCATCACTTCCGCCTTACCAATCTCTTGATTTCCAACTAATTTTTTTTTACTTTTTCTTTGATGATATAGTTTCTCTCCTGTTTCCATTATGCTCACTTTTTGTCCTCCTGGATTTTAAATGTTTGTTCTGATACACTTATTTCTTGGGATACAATTTCCAGTCTCAGATGTCTTTTTTCTTAGTAGTGCCCACGTAACTTCGCTTACCGTTCCCTTTGTCTATTTCTTTCTGGAAAACTCTTTTTGGATTTTACTTCTTAAGTTTTTTGATTGATCACGTGTCCTTTTGTTACTGATTCTGGCTGTGATGATTAGTCTGTCCTCATTACACCGAGTGTCGTCCGATTGTTCTTTGATAGGCTACTAGATACAATCTTTCATGTTGATGAGGTCTCTTTCTTCCTCTTATCTCTCAAACAATAAACATCTGAGGTCGGGTAGGGCTTGTATCATTCGACATGCTTTCTTACTACCTGGGGGAAACAAATCCTGTCCCACGAATCAACAATAATCTAATTTATATTGCCGCCTACATATCGTCTAAATGTAATTTATACAGTTCCTATTCCGGTATTCAGATAGGATTGAGAAAAACAAGAGGTTTGCAATACAGTAAGGGAATTTTGTGGCAATTTTAATCCTTTTCAGGATTATTAAAATGAAAACAAGGGAAAATGTATTATTTGCTTTCCTGTAAAGAATTTACTGATTTTTTCAGAGGCAATTTGTTTGGTGAAAGTGAAAATAAAAATGAATTCAGATTCGAAGATTGACAATTTTCTCAAACGTGTGGTTGGATTAATAACAGCGTTTTGTTTTTCTTTTAAATCGTTTTTCTTTACGTTCCAACATTCATAAGAGTAAATGAAAAGTAATTTTACTGACTTTCCTCTAAATTTCCTTTCTTATAACTACTAAATATCTCAAGACGACTGGCGACTCTACGATATTATTGATATTAGCGTTATATATATATTGGAATGTATCAAAAGATAATCATTTGTATATATTATCACGTAGCCATAGCAACTCTTTAGATATTTTCACTGAAAATGTTTTAAACATCTCTGTGAACGAAAATATTTTTGATGTATCATTTTCCAGATTGATGATTGTTGCAATATGTAAAACTTGAGGGTTTAATATGGGATAATGATTATATATTTTTAGTTTTAAACCTGCAATAACAGAGCACTTATATTCCCTTTTCTAAAATCTATTTTTAATGAAATTATACACACATGTTCTTATATGATCCGAGGAGGAAATCCAAGGGAGAGGATTATCCAATTTGAGTGCTCAATGCCAACTGCTATTGATGTATAATTAATTCAGGATTAAGAATACATCAACACTCTACGTGCAGAGCGAAAACATCCTTTTATATAAAAACAAAAAGAAAAAAAAAATCACTTCCCTGGTCTCATTATAAGTTTATTTCAGATTAAAACCTTCTTGAGATGTATAATCAAAATAAATTTTATTGGGGTGTTTTCATATGGCTTCCGGCGAGAATGGGATTTGAAAAAATTTCTTATTTTTATTTTTTAATCTAAAATAATTTTTAATTAAAATAATTTAATCATATTTTTGGCCAATATTTTTAAGCGTTGAAGATCTTATATCTATTATTATTCATTTATACAATGTTTATACAATCCAACAAAAAAAAAACTGTTTCCCCTAATTTAAATACAACAGAAAAAATTTTAAAACCTAATCCTGCAAAAATTAAATAGTGGTACGCGACTTATTTAAATCTACAGATAAAATTTGCATTCTACTTTTGCTGAGACTATTATGTTTTATCAATATTAAATAATATAATTCGTGTTATAGAAAATAATAATTAAATGCTGATCTGAATTTACAAAAACTTTTTCTATTAAAATTATCGTAATAATTCATGTTATTTATATTAAAAAGAGATTTATGGATCGAATGTTATGTAAATCGTAATAAACAAAGAATTAAAGTGTAATTCACACGCAAGTTTTTATCTTTAGATTTAAATAAGTCACGTACCACAATTTACTTTTTACAGGATTAGCTTTTCTTAATTTTCATTTGTATTTAAATTAGGGGTAACGGATTTTTTTTTTTTTTTTTAAATAGGATTGTATAAATGAATTATAATAATAGACATATCTTTAAAGCTTGAAAAATATATTAGAATATATAAACAAGTATTTTAATAAAAAAAATTATTTTAAATTAAAGAAAATAAAAATAGGAAATTTTTTTCTAATCCCATTCTCGCCGGAAGCAATATGAAAACACCCCACCAAATGAAAACATATTTTGATTATACATCTGATAAAGATTTTAAGGCAAAAATAAATTTATGAGACCAAAGAAGTGATTTTTTTTCTTTTTGTTTATATATAAAGTTAGCTGACCGTAGTTGACGGCAACCGAAGGCTTTCTTTTAAATGTCTGCTACACCGAGATGTAGGGGAGGCTGCTACTTTTTTCCCTGAGTCGCTCCACTTATTCTTGATTCGTACCTTAAAATGCTGAGTGTTTAGCAAAGAGGCGTTGAGGACAATTTTTGAATCTTTGGTATGACTCGTCCTGGAACTGAACCCAGATCTCCTGGATCTGTGGCGGACACTCTTACCATTATAACAATGCATAGGTTCCTTTATATATGTTTACATATATTAATTAGCCGTGCATTGAGCTCTCTTTTTGGATTATTCTTTTAATGTCTATTTACAGACTTAATTAATATATATATATATATATATATATATATGTGCGTGTGCGTGTGTGTGAGTGTGTGTGTGTGTGTGTGCTTATAAAGTGCTTAATAAACTCCAAGTGCACAAATGCCGGAGGGCAGGGCAGTATAAAAACAATTTCTTTGTTCTGTTTCGTTACAAATCGTTTCATATCTTTTCTATAAACACAATCATTACTTGAAACTTTTTGGCTACTTTTTCTGAAACATTTCATCTGGCGATTGTGTTTTTTAGTTTATAGAAAACATATGAAATTCATAATGATTCATATGTATATAAGCAATGCAGATTTTGAATTGGACCGAATGATTGTATTTTTGTCACCTGAAACTCTTTGTCATTAAACTAACATAAAGATGTGACATATCAGTGACTTTTTAGGTTTTATCTTGCTCTCCCGGCTAATATTTGAGCACTTACTGAAAAACGCTTTTAAACAGTACGTTTGCGGTTTCTCTCTCTCTCTCTCTCACACCCACACACACACATATATATATATAAGCATATATGAAAAGTACTTACATTTTTACAGACCTCGGATATCTAATTTCTTAAGCTTATTTCATTTACACACCTACCAACTATGATGAATTGAAAATTATTGATATATTTATTTATAATCATTATAGAGGCAATTAAAAAAACAAAAATGCTTTTAATCCATGTTAATGAACTTTTAGAGCTTCTAATTTATGAGGTTGAATTTCAAAACGTTTTCTGAATAAAGTCACTTCCTTATAATTAAAATTGTACAAAGTTTGTCATTGCTTTATGCTTTTTATTAACTGTTTCGAGGGTTTTTTCACTTTTTATTTCTTTATCATCAGTTTAAATATAAACTTTTATTGAAGTCTATAGTATTCAACTATTTTTGTTTGGTTTTTATTCAATTTCGTGCAAATATATTTTTTATTTACATCTTTTATTCCTTTTTTTTTTTTGTTCTTCTCTTAGAAACTTTCATTATTTTGTCTTTGTGTTTAAGTACTATTGAGACACAAAGTATTTCCCACGGAAACAAAAGAAATAGATTTCTTTTTCTTTTCATAAAACTATTTTACATCTCCCGATTTTTTTCTGTTTTTCTTTTCTTTTTTTTTGTTTCTTTCATTTTTTTTCCATTTCTTCATTTTTTACACTGCAAATCCCAAATGTATAAAATTCTTGATATTTTCTTAACTAGAAAACAGAAGCGAAAGGAATTAATGAGAGACGCAGAGGAGTTAAAACAAAGAAGGCAACAAAATTAATCCGAAGAAGACAAGTTATGAAAGAGAGGCGAAAAATGAAAAAAAAACAAAAACAAAAAGGAAGAGAAGTGAAGACAGAAGATGATATGTTAAAAAAAAAAGAAAACAAAAAGATAAAAGTTAAGAGAAGACTGAGAAAATGAAGAAGAGGAAAATAAAGAAGAAGAAAAGACAAAACATAATAGAAAATAAGTGAAGACAGAAGTAGAGAAGATAAAAATGGAAAGAAAGAGAAAAAGAGAAAGTGGAAGAGAACGTAGAACAAAGTCAGAAAAAGAAAAAAGAGAAGACGTGAAGAGAAAGAAGGACGAAAATAGACGAGTCGAGCAATTACAAAAGAAAATTAACAAAGGAAGAAAATGAAGACGTTGGAAGAGACGAAATAATCAGAAAAGAAGGAAAAGTGAAGATGAAAGGATACAGGTAGAGAGTATACAACAGAAAAAGTAGAGAAGAAAATTGGAAAGTTGGGAAGACGAAAGACGATATGTGATGTGAATAAAGAAGAAAGATAACATGCAGAGTGAAGACAGAAGAAGAAAATGGAGAAGAGAATAAAAATGAAGTGAGAAGAAGATCAAAGAAGACATAATCAGCGAAGACAGAATAAAAATGAGAAGTGAAGAAAAATGAAGAGATGAGATGACGAAAAAAGTGAAGAGAAGTCAGTAGAACAAAAAAAGGAGAGAAGAATGAAAATATGGTAAAACGAAAGAAAACTCATTGAAGGAATTCAGAATGATAAAAGAGGAAAATTGAAGAGATGGAAAGAAGACATGTGGAGCGAAGGTAAAAAAAACAAAACAACAAAAAACAAGAGAAGAAGAAGAAAAAGAAAGAGAATGGAAGACGAAAGAAGACAAATGGGAGTGAAAACTGAAGAAGAAAAATGTGTAGAGAAGAAAGATGCAGAGATGAGAAGACGAAAGACGATAGGAAAATGGAATAAAAAATGAAAAGAATAAGGAGACGAGAAGAAAAATACTGAGATTAAAAGACAAAAGAACACTTTTTGGTATGGTTTGGTTTTATGGCATATCAACCATTGTTGGTTATTTAATGCCAAATCCTGTTTTTATGTATATATATATATATATATATATATATATATATATAATTTGTAAACACATTTTTAGATACACGCAGCTAAGGGATCAAAAAGTTCTATTTATAACAATTTTATTTATCATAAGTCAATGAACTTAAATGGTTCCACGTATTGCTATGTATCACAAATAATTCAATTAAACTTCTATCCTTTGTTTACACACAGATAAATGATCAAACAGTTCTATTTAGCATAAGTCATTTGTTTGTACGCAGTGTAAATGTTAAATAGTTCTTTTTGATCCATAGATCTGACCCTTATCAGGTGCCACCATTTCGGGCCAGAGTAGATTTGAGAGCGATGGCAATGACGAGGTACTCTGCATTCCCCAAAGCTCCATCATCACTGAAGCTTTACCATCAGATTGTTTAGTGTCATATCCAGGACACTCGTTGGGGGAGTCTTACTCCTCTGTAGAGAGGCACTCAGTGTACATTGCAGCCCCAGGTGACTGGATCATGGAGGGAAGTCATAAGAAGAAAAAAGAAGAGATAATCAGACAAAAGAAGAGACGTGGAGTGGAGACAGAAAAAAAATTAAAAGTATGTAAGCATGAAATTTAATCTTGGTCAAATTGGTTTTTTTTATTTCTATTGTCCTCGGTACTTGTCGATGGGTGAAAAGAACTCAAAAGATTTTTAAAGATGCCCATGAGTAACAATGTAGATCAAAGGAAGTTTTGATTTAAGTCTTTTTTTCCCCTTCAATCAACGGGATAAAGTAACATTTTCCGTTGCTTTCATCTCATATTATTGTCCTTTCTGGTTGCCAATTCTTGAAAAGCCAAAAGATTCATTGACTCTTTGGTTCAGATTTAATCTTTAATGTACAAATATCTTTAACTGATATTTAAGAATTTGATTAATTCTTTCTTTCTAAATTCATTTCAATTAGTATTAATTAATCGCTAAAAGAAGAAAATTTTAAAATGTACAACAAACTAAAACATTAAAATGCACATAGCTTTTTTTTTTTAATTATTGAAATAAGATTTCATTTCTGAACAATCTATCGTTACAGCGAAACGTATCAATTTGATTTTCTATAGTTTTCTTTTTCTCAACGCTTTGGATTTTACCCTAAATTATATATATATATATATATATATATATATATATATATATATATATATATATATATATATAACACGCTACCGAACAAAAGTTTGGGACCTCAATGATTTTTTTCTTTAAACTAAAGAAATGAAAAAAACTTTCATGTTATTAAAGAAATATATTTTTTTAATATTTGCATGCTGTCATGCCATAATTTAAAGCAAAATGAATTCATTATAATTATAATCATAGTAAATTTATGTTCTTATCAAAAATACAATTATGAATATTTTTTCTTCCAGAACAAATTCTTAATATCCGTTCAAGTAACTGGTAAAAGTATTTTGGTTCAAGTAATACCCAAGCAGTGTGTAATTCTTTGAACAGCTCTTGCTTATTCTTTCGCTGTCGACTTCCAAGTTCATCATCAATTAGAAAATTAGCACTTATGAAATTACCGAAACAATTCAGTCTGGTTGAAAATATTTAGTCGTTAGTGTATATATATATATATATATATATATATATATATATACACACAGATTACCGACTAAAAGACAGAGATAGCAGAATATATATATATATATATATATATATATATATATATATATATATATATATTTCCTACTCTATGTTTCTAGTCTCCGCCTCATCAAGCTCTCATTCAGAGAACCTCCAGCTCTTTTTCTTCACCTTCTTGTACTCCTTTCCTCCTTTATATTTACAGCCTCCACCTACACTTCTCGTTGATCCATCATCTACTGATACTCCTTGGCTTCTTCTTCATCTTCTTATACTCCCTTACTCCTTTATATTTGCAGTCTCCTCCTACACTTCCCATCAATCCATCATCTACTCATACTCCATGGCTTCTTTTTTTATCTTCTTGTACTCTCTTCCCCCCCCCGTTTGCAGCTTCCACTAACACTTCTCGTCAATCTTTCATCTGCTGATCCTTCATGTCTACTTCATCTTCTTGTACTCACTTCCTCCTCAATATTTGCTGCCTCCACCTCCACTTCAATCATTCATTCACTTATTCTTTGCGTCTTCTTTTCCTCTACTTATACACTCCTCCTCTTCCTCCGCCTCCTCCTCCTCCTCCTCCTCCTCTTCCTCCTCAGCCTCATTAAACTCCTACATTAATCTGCTTTTTCTCCTACTCTCCATCCTCCACTGCTACTTCTTACTTCTGTGATTCTTGTATCCACTTCGTTATCTTCTACATTTGCTGTCTATCCTTCTTCAGACTTACTTTTCTTTTTTATTTCTACCTTCTTCATACTCTTCAAATAGCCATCCCCGTTTTCTCCTTTGTCACCTTTCTTTTTCTATTTCCTTATTCCCCCTACCGTTCCATATCATTCACTCTCTCAGTGATATATATTTCCAAGTCGACGGCATATAGTGCATTATAATTATTTTCCCTTAGGCTAAGTTTACCTCATACGTCTATTTTTTCCCATGATCGGCAAACGAAACGGACGAATTATTGATGTGCTTCTCTCCTCATTGAATCATTAAAATTCTTTTTTATTTTTATTTGCCCGTTTTTCCCCATTTTCAATTTAATACAAGAAAATTATTCTGTTTCGTGGCAAATAACGGGACAATCAGGCGCAGCTTAATAATCATCTCTAGTCGCATTATCTATCATTATTTTAATATAATTCTCATCTAAATTGCAATGTATATGAGGCGACCGCTTCGTATATTTACGTCTATGCAAATCATCTTTCTATGCCTAAAACTTATGCTATCTTCAATATATCTTCTCTGTAACGGTAGATGTATCGGTCATATGCATTTAGTTGAGAAGTATGTCCAAATATTAGAAAGATATAAAGAGATAAGGACCGACTGTCAAAAAATAATAAGTATGAACAAACTGGAGGCTTAGTTATCGTAGAGGTTATCATAGTTGGAAACTGAATCGGTGATTCGAGTTCAAATCCTGGACATGGTTGTTTGTCTTTTACTTCACGTTAATAGCCTTGTAAAAAGAATATGTTCATCTCTTTTTCTTCTTCCTAGTAATGAGTAAATAGTAGTGTAGACTGTTTTTAAATCTCACAACGGCAACCAATCTAAGAGAAGGAAAATTGAATTCAAATCAGGTTTATTCCTTTTTAAAACTTGAAACTTAAGGTCTCATCTTGACTGGGATGAAGAGGGTTTGTTGCATGCACACATATACATAATATCGAAAAGAAAAATGATTGAAAGCAAACTTTAAGTTTTTAAACAAACATTTGTTGGTTGTTTGATTGGTTTTTTTAATAGCATTTCAACCGTTTTAGGTTATTAAACCGGGCCATTGGCCTAATCAGTAGAGTGTTCGCCAGTGATCCGGGAGACCGCGGTTCAATCCCAGGTCGAGACATACCAAAGACTCAAAAATGTGGTTCTTGATCCCACCATGCTTAACACTCAGCATTATAAGGTACGGATCAAGGGCAAAGTGGAGCAATCCAGGGAAAGGAATAGCGCCCTTCCCTACACTTTGGTGTAGTAGCTATTGAAAAGGGAGCCTTCGGGTCACCCTTGACTAAGGTCACCAATTTTACTTAGGTTATTAAATGCCGAATCCTCTTTATATATATATATATATATATCAAATACATATGTTTTGAAAAAGAATAGTTATTAGATAGGTTTTTTAAACTAGTCAGAGCCTATTTGTTTGTACACAATTAATGGTTTCAAATATTTTAAACTCTAATTATTCTATTCAGTACTAACCAATTGTTTGAACACAGTTAAACGGTTTTAGGTATTATTATTTAACATTTATTATTTTATTTAACACTATTCATTCATTTACGAACAGTTAAATGGTTCCAAGTATTGCTTTGTAATACCAATAATTCAATCTCTGCTCACAGTTAAATGGTTTCAAGTATTCCAGTCTGACACTAATAATTCTTTGTATTAATAATTTGTTAACACAATTAAATGACTTTAAGTATTACTATGTTATATCTCTAGTTTTATTTCCGCACAGTTAAATTATCTAAAGCATCACTATGCAACAGTAACATTTTAATTTAAGATCAGTGATTTGTTTGCTCAAAGTTAAATGATAAAACGGTTCTATTTGACTCATAGATGGGACTTTAACAGGCACCACCACTCTGGGTCAGAGTGAACCTGAGAATAACGATAATGATGGGGTACTCCACATTCCCCAGAGCTCAAGAACTGGAGCCTCACAATCAGATAGTGTCATATATTCAGGACACTCGATGGCGAGAATCTTACCACTCTACAGAAATGCGGTCGGTGTATTCTACAGCCCCGACCGTCTCGACTGACAAACATTTGAATTAAAATGTGTGCGTGGCTGCGTGGCTGTAAAAAAAGACGGGAAAATTAAACTGGGATGTTGCACCAGAGCTTTTCCGTTATTAGAAAACAAATTGTTTTATTGTCCAAAACGAATTTATATTGAAGGTAGAAAAACGGAAGTAATGTAGAGGCGTTTGTTGACTTAATTGTCAAATTTACCTGTGTCGCTATGAAAGGACTCATTTTAGTCGATTACATATAAGATGAAACAGCAGAAATATATCTTCATAATTATATACCTTTTTAATTTTTCTGTATTCTCAGCAAGTAATTTAATATTTCATTATTTTATTATAAAGTTATTAGTCAAATTAGAGAAAATTTGTTTTTATTATTTTTGTGTGTTTTTCAAACTTTTTCTTCAGTGTTTTCAATGTTTTTAAGGGATTTTTTGTGCTTTTCTGTGTTCTTAGCGTTCCTTAATACTTCTAGAGGTTTTATTTTTTTCAGAATCTTTAATTCTTTTTCTATATTTTCTGCATCTAAAATATTGATATAAAAATATTTTTGCATGTTTATGGGTTCCTCACCAATAGCTGCTTTTTAACTGGGTTTGACCTGACCTCAATATCTCGTGAGCAACACTAATCATTTTTGTTCAAAAGGATATTATATCAAACAAAATCCGCGTGAATATGTAGAATAGAACAAAAAATGCAATTTCACTCAGCACACACAGCATCTGATGTCACGATCTTCGCCTGTGTATCATCACAATGAACATATCTTTTTTTTTAATGACTCTAGAGCAGACAATTACTTGGAAGACAATTAGCAAACCGATAATGAGAAAAGATAACGAAAATGGAAAAGAATAGATTATTAATGATTGCTAATGTCTAATATTTTCTGCTATTCTCTACTTTTTTTTTAAAAGGCTGCAAAAAAAGATAGAATGACGAATAGGGAATCAGTGGACAATATGAGAAAGTTTAATTTCTTTAATGCTAACGTCAATCAAAAGTGTAAGAGATGCCGTTGAAACAATATGATACACGTTAATGATATCGATGTCATCTTTTAAAGGAAAGAAACATGCATTATTCCCATAATGAATGATGGGATTGTTTACATATATAATGACATAAGGTGGAACACTTCAATGGTTACGAAAAGCTAAACTAGCAATCCAGGTTCAAATATTTATGAAGCTACTTAATTTCACTTCAGTTTCGTTTCTTTTGGTTTCTTTGTTTTATGGCTTATCTAGCTTAGTGGAATTTTTTAAAATATCAAAGCAAAATCTCAGCAGAAGAACAGTAGTATTACTATACAACCGATCGCTGACAGTCACTTTTCAGTAATTGTCTTAGGAATATCATGAATATATCTCTTTTCCCCCCCACCAGTTTTGGGTAAAACAGTTGTACGGATTATGCTCATCAGCCTTGGTAGTCAACCAGTCTAGAAATCCAACTTTGAATTTAAAACCAGGATCTCAATTTTCTAAGGTCATCTGTTGTGTTAAACATCATCTTAGCAACTTCTTCAATAACGCAGATGCTACGTTCGGTTGTCTCTTGCTCTTTTGTTAGATAATATCACTAGTGAAAAAAAATTGAAATGTATTACATGTTCAATAGTTGGTCTTTTATCTTCCTCTCTTCTCCCTTGTATCTCTTTCATTCTTTTTCAAACTTGTGCTTAACATAGGATTATACAAAACAAAAATAAATCAAAATCCTATCCGTGGGGGGCTTAGCACACGCTGGCTGTATCCTCTGTACATGGGTAAGACTGACTCCCCAAAATGTGTTGTCTTTAGTCGGACACTTCTTAACTGCATCTGATTGTGACGTCACAGTTATTAAGATTTGGAGCGTGTGAAGTATCCCATCATTGCCATTCCACTCTGATCCACTCTGACCTGGGAGTAATTGTTAGAGTCCGATCTATGGGTTGAACACATTCATTTAAAATTATTCGATAGAAATACTTTCGGCTATATCGCTGTGTATAATTTGTATTACGAAGAGTTGATTGATACTATAATTGTTTACCAATGATTGTTATTATAAGTTACTTGAAGCCATATAGCTGTTTGAATACAAATAAGTATTATGTACGAGAAATAATTACTTGAAGCCATATAATTATTAGAATTAGATGCAAATACTTGAAACCATTCAACTGTGTTCAAATTATTTGTATTCGGAATAGAATATCAAGTATTTTGATGCGCACAAAACTTATGAAATAATCACACAAATATGAACAAAATTGTACAATGAACTCAATTTCTGAACAGATTGGCAGAAAATAACCCTAAACGTTGACCGAATACATCGGCAAAACATGAAAATTGTGGAATAATGGTGTGGGGAGCTTTCTTATTCTCAAGCGTTTGTGGACTAATTGAACGCAACAAGATCTTAATGCTAAAGTACCGATCAAAATTCTTGAGAAAGGACAACTACTATCAACAAGATATTCTCTTCGGTAAATTAACCAGATATTTATCAACATGACAACACACCATCTCATACTGTAACAAGTAAAGTTGGCGACCGTTGTCAAGAGCGACCAGAGGGATCACTTTTGAATAGCTACAGCACTCAGGTGTAGGGGAGGGCGCTACACTTTCCTATGATTGCTCCACTTTACCCTTGATACATACCTTATATTACTGAGTGTTAAGCAAGGAGGTATCAAGTACCGTTTTTAAAGTTTTTGGTATGACGCAACCTGGGATTGAACCCGGACCATTGGAGAACACTCTACCCACTAGGCCAATGGTTTTGTGAAAACTCCTTACTAGTGATTCTCTAGCATGAACAACGTCCAGATTTAAATCCAAATCCAAATATTTTGAGAATAATAAAATAAAACCTGTTTGGTAAGATATTTTCTAATGAGGATAAGTTGTGGGAAGCTATTAAAAATGATTGGAAAAATACGTCGTTTGAACAGAAAAATAAACCGACAGCATAACTAAAAGAATTGTACAGTCATCCTTTATATATATGAAAAAAGAACTTAATAAATTTCCATATCATCATCATCATGTCGTGCCGCTAGCACGGATAACCTTGAACCTCTCTCGTAACTTCTCCCTATCATTCATCGCTTCTGGCAGGTCTTCAGGGCTACATCCCGTATCCTCACAAAGCTGTTATATGTATGTTCAAGCTGGTTGTCCTGCTTTTGCTTGGCCATATGCGGGGGGTCCATAGGAGTACATCACTGATGAGTTCGTCCTTGCTTCTCCAGCAGTGTCCTGCGTGTCTGGTTCGTCTAACTTGTATAGTTTTCGTGATGGGAGGTAGGTGGCCGTATAGTTGGCGCCGTGTGGGGTGTTGCCGCCAGGACTTGTTCAATATTGCTCTCAACATTCTTGTGTAATTGCCGTCTAGCTTCTTCTTCAGCCGTTTAGTTAGCGTCCAAGTAGTGCATCCATATAGCAGTATCGATACGACCGCTGCCTGGAAGGAACTGCGTTTCATTTTATCGGTCAGGTTTGGTTTCCATATGATCGAGAGCCTATCGATAGCTGTCCATGCTTTCGTTAGTCGTGTGTCGATGTCTTTTTTGGTTGATGAGACGCTGCTTCCTAGGTAGGTGAATTTGTCTACTAGTTTCAGAGAAGTTCCGTTGTTTTAATTCTTCTTTAAGAAAACTATAAATATGACCTACGCTCCTTTTTTTATTTTACCAGTGCGTGTATATAAAATAAGTGTTTTTGAAAATTAAGGTTAATAAGAAAAACAAAAACACCTGTTAGCGCCTCCCTGCAAAAAACGTAAATGCAAATATAGGGAAACTATTTCGAAAACTAGAAGACTAACATGGCCACAAAACAAGTCACTCAAAATATTCAACATATAAGCAATAAGAATTAGCAAAAACCCTACAGAAGATAATGAAATGATTATTAAAAAAAATGATATAAATTGTAAACAAACAAAAAGTAAACAAATAACAAAAGATAAAACATGCAACTGTACACAAAAAGAAAAATTCCCATTACAGAGGAAATTCTGCCTGAAAATAAACAATATGGCATGGAATAGGGAAAATATCAGAAGCGGCAAAGGAAGAAAAACGTGATATCAAAAGAAAAAAATACTCAGTACAAATTCAAGTATAAAAGATCATATGACGTTATCGAGAAAATCCCTTAATAGGAAGATAACTCAAGTATATGGAAATGTGAAAAAAAGAAGACATTGTTTTTGGTTTCTTTGATTAATGTGATCAAACTTCGTGGGTTATTCCCTACCAAAGATATATTTTTAGAAGAAGAGTTGTAATACTATTGAACCCATTGCAGGTGGGAAATGAGGTTCAAATCATTCTCAAGGATCTTGGTACGAACATAAATGTAATAATGCGACAGGAGCTCGAACTCGCGAACAACGTGGTTGCAGTCGGTCATTTTAGCCACTACGTCATATAGACTTTCCGAAAAAGAGAATTGAAGGAATTCATTGCTGGAAAAGAAAAGAATAAGAAAAAAACATCCCCAAGCTGAGAAATTACCAAAAAAAAGAAGATTAATTTGGTCAAGAAAAAACATTAAAATATCGTAAAAATTTTTAAAACTCAAATTAATTAATATCAAAATCTCGTCATGGGAAAAAAATCTTTTAAAAAAATTAAAAAAAAAAAAGATAAAAGTAAATAAATGAAAATTAAAAAAAAAGCAAAACAAAAAGCAAAAATAAAATCAACACACAAACAACGAAAACAGGAAAAAAACCCTGAAAATCGTGACAGTATTTCCTCAGATGAAATGATATAAAAATAGAATTCATATTCGGAGTAAAGAAAAAAAATCGATTTTAATATCTATGTTAAACATGAAATAGACAAATAAATAAATAAGACATTTTTTCTCTTTTGAGAGTTTTTCCCACTAGCGTTAGGTGATGGTTTCTCACTGGATTCTGAGTGACAACAAAACTACTCAAGTCTCTAGGACTCTTCTCTGTATTCTGGTCGATCTTAGCAATGCTGTAGTCTGGATAGTCTCCATTCGTCTTCTGATTTTAAAGTCTTCCAGTTCCTTTATTAATGCTTTGGGGATTGTTCCAAGTGCACCAATTGCAAATGGTATCACCGTCACCTTCATATTCCACAGTTTTTTTTCAGTTCTCTTGAAAGGTTTAGATATTTATCTCTCTATTCATTTTCTTTTAATTCTACTTTGTGGTTTGCCGAGACGGTACATTCCGCTGTTGGGCAGATCCTTTTTTTTTTTTTTTTGTTGACTATCACGAGGTCTGGTTGTCTGGCAAAGATAAGGTGATCGGTTTATATCTCAAAATCTCTGAGAAGTTTATCATTATCATTATTATTATTACACTCTTTGCAAATTTATCAGCTCTACTGTAACTGGTGGTTTTCTCTGGATTTTGTGAGGTTGTAAGTTTTCTTAGCTCTCTTCGACTGAACTTTATTCTGGGCATTCTCAATTCTTCACTGGATCCCTAATTTCCACATTTTCATTTCAACGTTATTCGTCAGTGCTCTGACTATGGCTGGTATTACTGTAACTTTCATATTCCACAAAATGTGTTTAACTCTCTGTAATCTGCTTTATACAGGTGTGTGTGTGTGTGTGTGTGAGAGAGAGAGAGAGCGCGTAGTATTACTGAAAATATCACAGGAGTTTATCATGATAATAAAATTATTCGTACATTTTCTAAGATTCTATTCTCCATGTTATGGAATCATATCATATGCCTTTTCGAAATTTATTTATCTCTCTGTGTATCGATTGATTACTAACATTTTGTTTTTCAAATATTGAGCATGCTGCATAAAATAAATAAGGAAAGATAAAAAAAAAAAAATATATATATATATATATATATATACGTTCGTACGTGTGTCTAATATCATTAAATATTTCCCAGGATTTAGTAATAAGAATTTTTTTTCGAACATTCGTACTAAACAATTGAATTCACAAAGGTAAAATGATTCAGTGTGAAATGAACGTTTGTTTGTCTCTAGAGATGTAATTTCTTAAAGAACTGAAACTTCTCTTTTGCTTCAACTTTTTGCAAAGTCTTGTGGGAAGTTTGGTTGATTGGCATTGTCGATCAAGATAAAGATCTCACAGAGGTTGAATGATTTTCTTTATTGTTTTGTTATCATAGAAAGACGAGTTTCATTTATGAATTAAGATGTGCACAAAATTAAGAAAATATAATTAATTATTCATAATAAGATCCTTAATTGTCCGAATTAAATTTATTTACACATTGGCTCTTTGTTATAATATTTTTAATTTTGGCATGGATGTATCTACGTACCGATGTGTGTGTGTGTGTGTGTGTGTGTGTGTGTGTGTAAAGGTATGAAAGTTTATATTTGTATGTGAATAAGAGTATAACTATGTGCGTGTGTGTATACAAGTGTAAGTTTATGCGATCGTTTGGGGATGTATGTATGTACGTGTATGTGTACGTATGTAGGTAGGTATTTGTGCCTATATATATATATATATATATACGTCTGTATGAGTGTCTCCGGTGTTTCTACTTCGACATTGTAGCAGGAGTACTGAGAGGGGACCCACTAGCCCCATACCTCTTTGTTATCTGTCTAGACTACGTGCTTAGAACATCGATCGATAAAATCAGAGAAAACGATTTCGAGCTGACAAAGAAAAGAAGGAGAAGGTACCCTGCAAAAACAATTACCGACGCCGACTATGCCGATGACATAGCGATTCTGGCAAATGCACCCACCCTAGCCGAAACACTTCTGCATAGTTTGGAACGAGCCGCCACTGGCATCGGCCTCCATGTTAATGAACACAAAACAGAATACATGTACTTTAATCCCACAGGCGACATTTCCACACTAGGCGGTAGCTCTCTGAAACTAGTTGACAAGTTCACCTACGTAGGAAGCAGTGTCTCATCAACCGAAAAAGACATCGATACGCGGCTAACGAAGGGATGGACCGCTATCGATAGGCTATCGGTCATATGGAAGTCAGACCTGACCGACAAAATGAAACGCAGTTTCTTCCAAGCAGCAGTCGTGTCGATACTGCTATATGGATGCTCTACATGGACGCTAACTAAACGGATGGAGAAAAAGCTTGACGGCAACTACACAAAAATGCTGCGAGCAATTTTGAATAAGTCCTGGAGGCAACATCTCACAAAGCACCAGCTGTACAGCCACCTACCTCCCATCACGAAAACTATCAAAGATAAACCAGGCATGTAGAACACTGCTGGAGAAGCACAGTCGAGCTCATAAGTGATATTCTCCTATGGACCCCGTCACATGGCCGTGCAAATGTAGGGCGACCAGCTCAAACCTACATACAGTAGCTCAGTGGGGATACGGGATGTAGCCCTGAAGATCTGCCCGAAACGATGAATGATAGGGAGGAGTGGCGAGAGAGGGTCAGGGATATTCGTTCTGGAGGCACGACATGATGATGATGCGTGCTTTTGTACGTCTGTGTATATAAAAGTGTAGGGAGCACTCCTTCATTGCCATCGCTCTCTGGTCCACTCTGGCTCGGATTGGTAGCACCTGATAGGACCTTATCTATGGGTCAAATAGAACTAAAGTCATGCTAAACTGAATTGCTTGAAATAGGACTGCTTTGACATGTAAACTGCGTACTTATGACAAACTGAATTGCTCGAAATAGAACTGTTTTGACATTTAACTGTATGTAAACAAAAACTATACATATACTAAAGTAAATTATTTGAATTAGAACTGTTTCACTAAACTGAATAGCTTTAAATGGAATTTTTTAAATGATTAAACTGTGTACTCATGCTAAACTGAATTGTTTGAAATAGAAATACTTATTTGCATAAAAATGGATTTAGCATTAAATTACCTACAAAGGTTGACATGCCAAAGACACAAACAAATATACAAGTGTGTATGAAAACGAACGAGTGGGAAACTGCAAGTGCTTAAATGTGTTCATTTGTGTTTATATATAACTGAATATAGATATTTGCTGGCTTGTATATGAAAGCGTTTGGCTACGCGATTGTTTGAGTGTGTGTAAGTGTAAGTGTGTATGTGTGTGTGTGAGTATGTGCACGCCTATATGTGAGATTTCCGGTGGGTTAGTCATAGAAAAATACAAGTTTATATGTATCAACATGTGTGTATGTACATCAGAACGTAAATATCTACGTGTATGTATCTAAGTGTGTGTGACTTTGTTTGCACGTTCATGTGCGTGTTTAGTGTATGTGTCTCTACGTACATATGTATATACGTCGATTTGTGTGATTGTGTGTGTATTTGGATGAGTGTATTATTCTTTCTGGTCTGTAATTGATGGCAAGCAATTTATAATTAACAAGGATTTCTTCTAACTATTATCATCTTTCCTTCAACTGCTACTGTTCACAAATAGTTTAGTTGCAAAGTTTAGAATACGGTAAAAGTGCATATTCTTCTCAGATATGTAAGCATCTTGAGTTTGCATTATTCCATATAAATAATTAAATATTCAGATCAAATATCTATCAAAATTGATATTCATCAGGGAATTATAACATTGAACCAGTTGTGCATTACAAGCGATCTGTACTGATTGTAGAGATCAAATTCTGAAATTAATATATTCAACCAACTGCTCTGCCAAGAACAGGATGTGACACAAGGTCAACTTTAAAACGGTGTACAGCTGTTTTGAATTCAGAATTTCTTCTCCTATGGCTCTGTCGGTAGGAGTATAAAATAGACCGACTGCATCTCTGTAGAGGGGTAAGACTCCCCAATGAGTTTCCTGGATACGACACTAAACAATCGGATGGTGAGGTTCCAGTAATGCTGGAACTTTGGGTAATTCAGATTATCCCCGTCATTGCGATTGCTCCCGAGTCTACTCTGGCACGGAGTCGTAGCACCTAATAAGGGTCCTATTTATGGATCAAATAGAACTGTTTAACATTTAAACTGTGTGCAAATAAATGGCATATGCTAAATAGAACTGTTTCATCATTTATCTGTGTGTAAACAAATGACTGATCTTTAATTTATTTGTTAGTGATACATAGCAATACTTGGAACCATTTAACTGTGTGCAAATGAAAGAGATTAGGTGCGTTTAAAAATGTTATTAACAAAATGTGTTTACAAGTCATGTATATAGTTGATATATATGTATAAATAGGATTTAGCACTAAATAACCCACAATGGTTGATATGCCTTCCAACCAAACCAATCAATCCTTCTCCTAGACTGGTTGCCTAACCAAATCTAGAGAAATCAGTCTGCCCTACTATTCACTCCTAGTTTGGGGTGGGGAGAAAAGAGGGATTCATGCTTTTCGAAATGGTATTCGCGCGAAGTGAAATGCAACATCATCGTCCCGAATCTGAATCACCGATTCCATTCACAACACTGATAACCGTTACACTACGAGCGCTTCAAATTTCGAGATGTTTGGTTTCTTTGTTTAATGGCATATCAACCTTCGTGAGTTATTTGATGCCAAATCCATTCTTACAGAAGGACAGTAGTGTCACGATTCAACCCAAAGCTAGGGGAGAATTAGTTTGGTTTCTTTATTTAATGGCATATTAACTTTTGTTGGTTATTTGATGCCAAAGCCTTCCTTGTAGAAAAAAACAGTAGCGGTACTATTTAACCTATAGTTGGGCGGGGGATAAGTGGGTTCATACCTTTTTTTAAGATTATTTGTCTGAAAGTGAACGTAACTGGGCGACTGGAGGTCGAACCCGCTTATTGCGATGTCGCAGTCTAGAACGTTAGCTTCTACACCAGAATGACTTCGCCCAAAGTCGTAAATCTATCACTACGATTGTCGAAAGAATTGTTTGAACTTATATTACTTTATTTTGGTTTATGTTTTCTTCGGTTTTGTTTCTTCATGTAACCAACCCAATTCAGAAGTTAGAAGTGAAACGCAAACAGAACTGTTAGAAATTAGAACTCGTCTCACCGAAACCATTTCCTACTTTATCCTTCCACCACTTGCAGAATATAACACAAACGGAGTACAACTTGTTTTAATTCAGACTTTTTCCTTCTCCCAAACTGGTTACCATAGCAAGGTTAAAGAGCCCAGCCTGTCTTTCTATTTACCAATAGCTGCTTTTGGCTATAGCTCACCTTGTGTTGACACTAAGTAGGCGGGCTATTGTAAGTTTATCACCTGATCCCTGGGGGGACCTTCCTGTCAAGCAGTACCTACCTAGCAGGGTTAAATTTATGGTTTGGTGCCCGAGGCGCCCCTTAAAAGGAAATGCCGAGAGGATAAAACATTTTTTTTTATGACGGCCACTCATGAATCTTGATTTATATTTGACATGACATCATTTTATTGCGGAGAACACTACAAAATAACTTCATATCAAATCTTAGTGCGAAGTTGGATGCATCACTCTGCATAACTTGGTGGGGAATAGTTGAATTCATATCATTCTTATGAGTATGAGAGTAATGTAAAATGTAAAAAAGTTTCGTCCACGATTTAAACTTTGATCGACGAACCAATTTACAACGACGATAATTGTGCACCTCTATTATCTAAGAAGATGATCGTTACACCACTTGCGCATCTTCACGTGAAACGTTAAGGTAGCATTTTTTTGTTGTTTATGTGAGCAGAGATTAGACAACTCAATTATTTGATATTGAGCGCTTTTAATTTTTAAATAGGGCAGGTAGTTTGATTTAAATCTAGTTTTTATTCGACATTATTATAAATATTGAAATAGTGATGTATCCTACGAGGATAACACAACAATATACTGATTTAGTTCTGATGAATTGGATATAACGATGAGTACCGCATGATTACGGTGATAATGATTACCTCCTTGCACCACACCAGGCAAAGCAGCATATTTCTTATCTTTTATGACTGCCACGGCAACTATGTCTCCTCAGCATTTGTGTTTGCAAAATGACATTACAATACTTTGTGATAATTAGTAGAAACAATCTTTTAAACGCAGCACCAAAATGAGAATTTAAAGTGACACGTTTTTATGTGGAAAAGAGAAATACACACACACACACACTAGTGCCCTTGTACGCGTGTGCGTGTGTATATGTTTGTGTATGACAGAAAATAACTCCCGTTTGCATGAAATTCATTTGATGAGATTTGGCGGCAAAAGTTCTGGCTGTTTCTATTCTGGTTATTGACATCAGCTAATGGGTTACTGGTTCGTTTAGATAAAGACCTTGTAATGAGTTTTTGATTAATAAAAGCTAAAAATCTCTCTAGAAAATTACGTAGCAAGGAATTTGTTTACAATATTGTAGACTAACGTGCATCTCCCAATCGCCCATTACGAAAATTCCAGTTGAAGATAATGGTCTTTCATAATTCTCCTGACAATTTTTTTGTACTGTACTTTTAATAACTTACAAGGCATTGAGCAACCCTGATAACATTACTGTCGCGAAATAATCTTGTAGACTAAAATTGAATTTGCAAACATTGAATGTAGTGAGACAGAGATAGAAATTTAGTTTAGAATATACAAAATATTCTCTGAGGGAAAGAAAATATAGGTTATTTCACATTACTTCTTGGACGGTATGAAGAAATTTGTATTAAAGCTTTTCAGGCGAAAAATATACCAATTTTACATTTTCACCAGAAAGTAACTAATTACATTTAATAAAAATTTTCGTCACAAAATGAAAAAAGTTTTTTTTTCATTTAAATTAAGTTTTCAGTCCAATTTATAGACATCGTCTTTTCTTAAATGCACTCTAACCTGTTATTTTATTTGATGATTAAGTTTACTATATAAAAAGTCCAAGTGATTGATTTTATATATTCAAAAACTAATTCTCTTGAGAAATGATTTTTTGGTGATTTTTAAAGCCCAGTTATATAAGTTATACAAGTCGAGCTTATTTCAGAAACAAAAACAAACAAAAAAGTGACAAACCAAAAAATAGCAACATAACACCTATTTAAAAATAGAGTAAATATTGCGCTTCTCAATATTTAAAAAGTTTTATTTGCAATCATTTAGAATATTTAGACTATTGTCTTCATCTTTATATCCACACCGTTTCGGCCGATAGGTCCTTCGGCTTTCCTCTGATGTTTCTTCAAAGGGAAATCATCTGGAGGTTGCAGGTTCAATTCTGATAACAGAAAAAAAAATGACAAGTTGTACTAATTGTAGCTAGTTCCAAATTCCATGTAAGCTTCCGAGTTTGACATGAAATACCTGAAGAAGGTCGAATGACTCATCGGCCGAAAAGTTGTGAATATAACAATAATGATAATGGCAATAGATCGAAGACTCTAAATGATAAAATTCATCAAGCTTCATCTAAAAGATTTAGACAAATTTTATTTGCTAAAGAAATTATTTTATTTCTTTTCACATACAAAGGAATTAAGTATATAAGAATTGTAAGAATCTTAAACCGACGTATCAAAGAATGGCGTTCTACAAATGGTTATAAGGTTGGATATTGTTCACAAAAATTCTCAAATATATATATATATATATATATATATATATATATATATATATATATATATATGAGAGCATCATTCAACGAGAAAAATATTTTTCATTATTCTTTTCCATAAATGTAAACTCTTCATTATTTTTGATCGCAAAAATTATTTTAATCTCGTAATAATATTTTAATAGGTTATTCAAGATGGCGGCAAATCAAACAAATTGTTCTAAGCTTGAACGGAGGTCCATTAAATCTTTGATGGTTGAGAAGTGAAACCCATGAGAAATTTATTAAATAAATCGTGATATGAAGCATGTTCACTCAAAAAATATTTACAAATGGATTAAACGTGTTTGCCACTATGGGCCTGAGTCTAAAAGACAGTCCATCGAGAAGAAGCTTATTGACTCTCTGGTAAAGGAAAAATCAGGTGCGCAGCAGTCAGTAAAGAAGGTCATGCTGACAGTGTTCTGGGACATGAATAGACTTGATTTCCTTGAAGTAGGTGCAACAGCAAACAGTGTTTCCTATAGTTAACGATTTAGACAAAATTTACTATATTTATTGAATGACCGAAATATATATATATATATACTGGTTTCAATGTTTTCTCGAAAAAGCATAACATTCTTGTAAAAAATGTATTTATAATTCATGCAAGGAAAAAACTTCTAGTATAATTTTAAAGGACTTACCTATCGGATCAATCGTCAAAGCATGAAATACAAAGGAAAAATTGAATTAGTATATTATATAAAATATCCCGAAATTGATGACACGAATCAATCTCAACTTCTTCGTCTTCTGAAGGTGTACAATAAAAAAGTTGTTTCAAACTTGTTGAAATTTACCATTTAACAGAAAAAAAATGGAAGTTATATCAAAATAATTTTGTGATAAAAATCTGAAAAGAAAAATTAACATCGAAAGAGAAAAAGCAATGTGAAGATTTAAAAATACTACAAAGAGCCTCATGTAACCATGACTTTTCTTGTTTCCCAATGATACCTACATTCGAAAAATAAAATCTCTAAAAAATTCAGTTTCGAAGTATTCTTCTCGTACGTTTAACGTCGATTATCTATCGATCTCTTCATAACACAATCATATTTATACAAGTATCAATATTTTCTTTTTCTTTTCTAATTTCCTTCTATCACGAATATTTCTTAATTTTAGATTGGAATTGTACTATAGCCACAATTAACGCCATGTGCGAAATAGAAATATAATGTTCATAACGAGAGAACATAGGAATGTCGAAATTCGAAAACACGTAACGACTTCTTGTTCAGGTACGAAACCTTTTTATTAACTTTGAGTTAAAGGTTTCAACATAAGGAGGAGAGACACAATCTTCTATGCTGTCTTATTCATTTGGCCCCCGATCTCGAGCGGCCCCTATGGGGCGTAAGTTCGCCTCGCGTCTGCGAGCTCCAAAAATCGATCCTCCTCGTTTGGCGTCTAGTTTTCAACTCTCCAACTTTCTTTCAATTCTCCATAAACCTCTACTCGCTTCCGGTGCGTGACGTCACTCGCACTTCGTCAGCCGTTTCGTCTCGGACTATTGTGACATCTCTGAGTGGCACGTCCGCTCTGTGCACGCGAGCGAGCGTGTTAACATCTGCATCAAGTTTCACATGACTAATCCATGTTCTGAGCCGAAAGGTTCTCAGCCTAACTAAACTCAAAGGCATGAACCGAAATCTCTTGGCCATTACGTTAAAGAATTACAAAAAGATAAAATGCAAAATAGATCTAGTCCAGTTGAACAGTGCAGCAAGGGTTAACTCGAAATAGAACTTTATCTTTCCAATATCATTTGGAAATGATACAAGATTTGGTAAACAGGCGAAACGTTTGATGTGGACTTTTCAAATTCCTTTTTATGACGATCTGAATTGTGTTAACTTGTGTCTTGCTAATTCAGAATATTGCACTCTCTCAACGTTCCATCATTTCTTATTACCCTTGTTATTTCCTGGACATTATTAAATCAACTTTTGTTGCATCTCTTATCGTCTCATCTAATTATGACTTCTGCTTTCTTCTGTTTATATTAATTTCTATAATTTCTATAATATATGAGGGGCATACGATAAGTTTCCAGACTTTTTTCGTATGGGCACTTCTATTGATAGTACACGCATGAAACTCTAGTCCCCCTTCGAAGTAATCTCCCCCGGCTGCAATGCACTTGTTGCACCGTTCCAACAACTTCTGGAAGGCCCTATGGAAGTCCTCTTGTGTGACCGTGTCAATGACCTTCGTCACGGCCTCTTTCATATCCTCAATTGTCTCATAAAGACAGCCTTTGGGCTTAGAGAATAACCAAAAGTCACAGTGAGCAAGGTCTGGACTATAGGGAGGGTGAGGATCTGTCTTGATGCCCTTCTTGGTCAAATAGTCTGTAACAAGGAAGGAGTTGTGGACTGGTGCATTGTGGAATTCCAGTGGAAATGCCAGTGACCTGATTTGAAGAGTGCTGGCCTCTTCCCAAGAATCTCTTTCTTAAATCCCTTAAAACCTCAACATAGTAACCCTAACCCTATCCCTTTGGCCAATAGACTCTGGTGTATTGACTTCCTTACTCCTCACACACCTCTCATCATCCCTCACAGATTCCCTGGCTTCCTTGAATCTCTTATGCCACTAAAAAACTGATGCTTGATTCATGCAAGATGGTCGAAAAGCAGTCAGAAGCATTCCATTCATTTCTGTAGCATTTTTTCCAAGTTTAAAACAGAATTTTATTGGATATCGTTCTTCTAAATTGTCAGATTGCATTTTTGAAATTCCCCAGCTGTGACAATCAGGATTTAGTAGCGTGTATTCCGATTGCTGTTGTAGCTGATCATTTTAAGCTGAAATGATAAACATTGGTCAGTCATCTCATAAGATGTATAGCAATAACATAGTGAATTTTCAAGAATCTACGACAATTTTAAAAGCCCATACAGAAAACGTCTGGAAACTTATCGTATGCACCTTGTATTTCGTTATTTCTATAAGATCTCATAACTTGGTATGCACTCTCATTCATAATAATCTACTTGTATTTCTTGGATTTGCTCTTTTCATTAATTTCTACAATTTTATAAGAGTATTCATATATACTTGCATTTTTATCGATTCTTATGTATTCAGGGCCCCGGATTCTAAAATGATTTTGGTGGTTAGGTTTTTAACTTGAACCAATTCTTTAACAAGTATCAAACATTCAACTTGAAGTTGAATTTCAAGACTAAACACGCAAAACAATAACATTCTGAAAATCCTCTTACGTTATCAATTTTAGAACACATTTTTTTATGTCGATGTTTTTTTTAAAACTTAAAAAAAAACCACGATGTGTCCACGCTATTTCAATCCAGTTATCTCTTTAATACTTATAACAAAAGTTAAATAAATAAAAAGGGAGGGGAACAAGGTGCAGACCTCGGCGGGCTTCAAACAAGTATTGGATGTCTTTTTTTCTTTTTTACTGCGAGTCAAACATTTATGGGTTGTTAAGTTCTTTAGTCGGTTTTTCTTTTTTAAGCAATTTTATGATTGGAAGTAACAAATAATAATCCTTTGTAAGCAATCACAACTTCAATTAACTATTCATAATATAACTAATAAAGTACATACAGTATTATATAGTTTCGAGTATCTATTACTATTTAATTGCAATAATATTTTCTTTGCAATTAGTTAAATTGTTTCAAATTTACCTACCAATACTAATAATTTGTACCACGTTATCTGATTTCTATTAAATACAACTACAACTGCTAATAATTCACGTATACAAATTTATATGGTTTCCAGTATTCATATCTTCTAATATCAAGAGTTTATACCACATTATATGATTCCAATTAAATACTACTAATAATAGTTCCTTTATATAAATTTATATGGATTCTAGTATTCCTAATATTAATAATTTTTACCACATTATATGATTCCAATTAAATACTACTACTACTACTAATAATAATAATGAAAATTCTTTGGGACACATTTATATGAATTCCAGTATTTCAATCAAATATTTATAATTTTCAAGCAATTCAGTTTGATTCATCGTCAGTGACACTTCAGCGAATAATCAATTTACAAATTGTTGTCATTTTCTTTAATTGTTAAATTGCATTTCTGGTTGTTTACTTGCCACTTGTCAATTTAAAGTTATTTAGTTGCATTAAAAATACGTTTGGCTTGTTGATTGGTTTTCAAGAATCTCAGTCCTTGTTTGGTAATTAAATGGAGAAGTCTCTTTTGAAACAATTCGCCCTGGGAAAAAATGTCAACGAAAAGGTAATTCCACATTCTTCATCAACTCCAGAATTGAAGCCTTAGTACCAAATTCTGTTTAAGGTCATACTCAGAATGCACAAAGTATCAACAAATATGTATGTATTCATCAACTCCTCCCCCATGAGCAGGATGTGACACTAGGTGAACTTTTAAGCGGAGTTTAACGGGTTTGAAATCAGAGTTTTCCTTCTAGACAAGATGCCTAACCAAGGCTAAAGAAACCAGTCGGCCCCACTATTTACTCGCAGAATTTATAGAAATAACGAAAGTATATTATAGAAATTATAGAAATAATATAAACAGAAGTAGGCAGAAGTCATAATTAGATGAGACGATAAGAGGTACGACAAAAGTTAATTTAATAATGTCCAGGAAATAACAAGGGTAATAAGAAACGATGAAGCGTTGAGAGAGTGCAATATTCTAAATAAGCAAGACACAAGTTAACACAATCCAGATCGTCATAAAAAGGAATTTGAAAAACATTTACCCAGTGTTGTACTCAAAAAGATGTTACTGATGATTTTGATGATCGCATAGAATAACATGACGAATTGAGGCCAAAAAAAAGTTGTCTTTAAATGTCGCGAATCTTCAAGTAAAATACTTGAATAAATTTCCTATTCTTTCAAATTGTTTCGCAAAACATTTGAATACAATTTTTTCTTAAGTAAAAAAGTTTAAAGAAAATAAGATGAATGATACGGAATTTTTAGAATGTTGCGCATATGATTTAGAGGCAAAAACATTCACGGTTTATCTTTTCTCTCTTAAAACAGGATCATCGATATTTCTTAATGTATTGAACGCAGATTCTGTCACAAGAGATAAAATAGTTTTTGCAATTTGGACCCATTTTGAAATATTTCTTTGGCTGATGTCCCAAATTGGCGCACGCATGCACACACACTCATATACATGCACACACGCAGAGAAGCAGATATATATGGGCATTCAAAAACATATATATACATATATATGTTTGTGTATATATATATATATATATATATATATATAGAGAGAGAGAGAGAGAGAAATATACATTGGCAGACAGACACACACACACACATATATGTATGGACAGAGAGAGATACTAATATATATACAGATACACACTATATATATTTATATAAACCGATTCACACACACACACACACACACACATAAATATGGACAGATACTTGCATATAAACATATATAGACAAATTCATATACACTGCGAGTCAAAAGTATTTGGCCTCCCTCAAAGAGTTTTATTTCTCATCGTAAAAGCCTTATTGTTGATGAAATAAGTTAAGCATCACAATGTTTTTATTTATTGGACTAAATAAAAGTATTCCTCAGTAACTTTTGTTGTATACATACCGACGCAGTAATAAACGACGATTGAAGATTTCTTTAACAAAATATACCTCTCACTTTCTTTGTAAGGGTTGAAAAGGTTATTCAAGGTTTGCGTGTGAGAGGGAGTTGGAGACCGAACAGAAACTGAAATACTTTGACCCCCACTCTTATGGCCGTCAGCGTTGTGTCTTTCTTGTTCTTCTGATGCTCAACTGGAGGTCCAGAGGCCCACTCTGCTGGGTGATGGCTTTCTTTACTGCATCTTATCAGCATCTTCTCTGGACCCCAACTCATCAGAGCCCCAAAGCCCCTTCGGCCTGATGTGGCTTTCCCTACCACATCTCGTCTATAACTCTGTCTCTAACTGCAACTTGACTTCTGTCTTGACTGAGTTATTTTATAGTTTAACGCCCACTCGATCGCCCACTCGATCTTTGAAATGGCATGATTGATCGTCATCCAGCGGAAATAACTGTCATGCAGTTCACAGGTCACTCTCTTCCGGTGCATCAGTCTATGACTATACCATGGTAATTTTTTTACCTCGTCCCATTTCATCAGCCAATTTCCGCCCACGTGATTTCCTCTCATAACTGCCATTAGGATGTGTCACTAGCTTCCGATGCATCACCTTGGAATGGCATTTTTGGCGGGGTCGAAGGCCAAAATACAACACTTTGACCTTAGTAGAAGCAGATATCTTTTGAAAACTGCTTTGAAGGCGTTTTTCTTCTTTAGTGCTGAGCATAAATAAAACATTTTCCAAAAGTCACTTTATACCACCACTTGAAGTAGCATTAGACTATTTTGTGTTGAATTACTGACTGCTGGATACAACACGTTTTACCTATGCAGAGGACAATTTCATCAATCACCAGCTTTTGTGACAGAAAGCAGACTGCTCCAAACATGACTGCAGAACTGAACCAATGTCGTGAAAAATGCATCAACATCCACTGTAAGGAGAAGACTAAGTGAAACTGGCCTATATGGCAGAATTATTGTCAAGAAACCACTGTTGAGGAAGCAAAACAACGTGAAAAGGCTCCAGGGGACAAGGCGCACAAAGACTGGACAATAGAACGGTGGAGGAATGTCTTTTGAAATGACGAATCAAATTTCGAAATCTTTGGCAAAGAGTTGGTGAAAGAGCTGCAATCCCCTGTATCACACCAACTGTAAAAATAAAGGAGGCTCTGTTAGAGTTGTTCGTGGGCTTTTGCCAATTGAAAAATCGGGGATTTGTTACAGGTGCAGGGCAAATTGAACCAAACCAGCTTTCACTGCATACTGCATCATCACACGATCCCATCTGGAACGTTGCTTGTGGCTCATGGATTTGTACTCATGCAAGATAATGAGCCAAAGCATACTAGTAAACTCTGCCAGAAGTACATCAAAAGCAAAGAGAAAGAGCACATCCTTCAACATATGTCTTGGCCGGCGCAATCAGCGGACTTAAATCCCATTGAACTGGTGTGGAGTGAACTTAACCAAAATGTCAGCTCACCTCTGGCTACTTTTGCAGGAAAGCTGGACAGAACTATCATTAGTCTGCCTCCAGTCTTTGGTTGAAAGAATGCCGGGAGTATGTGAAGCAGTGATAGCGGCCAAAGGGGTCATTTTCATGAATCAAAATTTTTTGTTTTGTTTTGTACTTAATGTGGGTCAGGATGACTTGTATTTAGAATTAATAATATAACCATTGTGGTGCTTAACTTGTCTCATTATAAATAACTCTCAGAGGATGAGAAAATATTCTTTGAGGGTTTCCAAATATTTTTGACTAGTAGAGTATATACATAAAATACACACATACACACAGCGTAATGGTTGCCGTCGTAGCAAATGGACAAGGAGACACAAGTTCAAATCCTGGACGAGGCTATTTACATTTCAAAATGCGCTAACACACTTGGGAAAGGTATGAATCTAATCATTCTCTTTTACATAATAGGAGAACAAAAGACGTTCTTTATCCTTGGTATACAAACCTATGTAGGAGAAGGGAAACTCTGAATTCAAAGCTGTTAAACTCTGCTTCAAAAATAGACCTTGTGTCACATCCAGCTTTTGCGGAAGGATTGATTAACTCGACTCGGTACTTAGAAAAATCAAAAATAGAAAAGCTGCAGGGTTTGATGAAATTCCCCAAGAAGTATGGAAGACCAGACAATTCGACGACATATTGCTCCAACACTGTAATGTAGTTTATAATCAAAACCCGATAGACAGATGGATGAAGGGATGCATCCTTCCTTTCCCTAAAAAGGGCGACCTCGGATTAGCCAAGAACTACCTACGTATAACACTTACATCCATAGCAGCCAAAATATACAATGCTCTACTACGTAATCGCATAGAACCCAAAACTGAAAACATTAGGAAGAACCAAAATGGCTTCCGAAGAAATAGATCAACGACCTCACAAATATTGACTATTCGTAGAATCCTCGAAGGCGTACGGGCAAAAAGCCTACAGGTGACAATACTATTTGTCGACTTTACCAAGGCCTTTGATTCCATTCACAGAGGGAAGATGGAACAAATTCTACAAGCATACGGCTTACCAAAAGAGACCGTCGCAGCCATAATGATTCTCTGTAGAAACACCAAAGTGAAAGTACGTTCTCCAGATGGAGACACAAACTAATTCGACATTATAGCAGGAGTACAACAAAGAGACACATTAGCCCCATACCACTTTATCATCTGTCTAGATTAAGAGCTTAGAACATCGACTGATAAAATCAAAGAAAACGGTTTCGAGCTAACAAAGAAAAGAAGCAGAAGGTACTTTGCAAAAACAACTACCGACGCCGACTACGCCGATGACATAGCGATTCTGGCAAAATGCACCCGCCCAAACAGAAACCCTGACGCACTGTCTGGAACGAGCCGCCGCAGGCATAGGCGTCCATGTCAATGTACACAAAACTAAATACATGTGCTCTAATCAAACAGGCGACATTTCCACACTAGGCGGTAGCTCTATGAAACTAGTTGACAAGTTCATCTACCTAGGAAGCAGTGTCTCAACCGAGACAGACATCAACACGCGACTAGCAAAGGCATGGACCCCTATCAATAGGCTGTCATATGGAAGTCAGACCTGACCGATAAAATGAAACGCAGTTTCTTTCAAGCAGCGGTCGTGTCGATACTGCTATATGGATGCACTACATGGACGCTAACTAAACGGATGGAGAAAAAGCTTGACACCAACTACGCAAGAATGCTGCGAGCAATATTGAACAAGTCCTGGAGGCAACACCCCACAAATCACCAGCTGTACGGCCTCCAACCTCCTATCACGAAATCTATCAAAGACGAACCAGACATGCAGGACACAGCTGGAGAAGCAGGGACGAGCTCATAAGTGATATTCTCCTTTGGATCCCCGCACATGGCCGAGCTAAAGCAGGGCGACCAGCTTAAACCTACATACAGCAATTCTGTGAGGATTCAGCATATAGCCTTAAGGACCAGCCAGAAGAGATGAACGTTAGGGAGGAATGGCGAGAGAATGTCAGAGATATCTGTGCTGATTGCCCGACATGATGATGATGATATATATATGTATACACTGACATATATATATATATATATATAAATATATATTTACCGATACACATTTATAGATTTAAACATATATTTATGCATCATCATCATCATGAAGTCATAATGAGAAACCAGCGTTCCCTGAATCTCCCTCTCCCTCTCTATCTCTCTCTCACCATCAATCTCTATTGTCAAGAAACCTCTCCGACTGGCGCTCACTCCCGGCGAGGGTGAAAAGTATTGTCACAAGACTTATATTTATACTTCTGTCTGGACAACGCTAAGTGGATTGCTGGTATCAGGTCCGACAATTTTAAGGCATAACACTCTACCACAAGCGAACATGGCAAGTTGCAACACAGAACCTTCAAGCGACCAAAACGAAGATACCACAAAACACGCGATTAAAAGTACAAACTCCTTTTATTAATGTCCCCCCCCAAAAAAAAATTGATAATAAAACCGTCTTAACATAAAAGAACCAAATGTTTATATCACGACAACTTGGGGATAATTCACTTACTTTTTGTCTTGAAAGATGTGTGCGATGAAATTTTCTTTAAAGTGTTTGTGCATATGCATTCTACGGACTGGGTGAAAAAAAGAAAAGTTTCTTTTTTTTTCCTTTTTTTTTTCTTCCACTTACAATTTCTTTCTCTCTCTCTCTCTCCTTTTTTTTTTCTTCCACTAACAATTTCTCTCTCTCTCTCACTCTCCTTTTTTTTTTCTTCCACTTACAATTCTCTCTCTCTCTCTTTCTCCTTTTCTTTTTCTTTCTGATATCGCTGTTTCTCAGTCCATTAATTCTTTTCGGCGCAAAGTTCTTTCTTTCAAAATCTTTTTTTTTCTTTCTTTCTTTTTTTCTTTTGCTCACTTATCTTGTTATTCTTTATTCTATGACTTGTCGCATTTCTCATCAAGAAGGAAATGGATTACTGAGGTCGGTTTTCTCGTTCTTTTAATTTTTTGCGAACATTCAAATCTGGTTTAATAGGTCATTTTCTTCTTTCCTGATGATCTGATTCAAACTTCTCAGAATTTCTTCCTTTGATCCGTTTGTTCCATTTAGATTCTCTTTTCACTGTCAGTTAAGAAACAAAAGGGCCAACATTTCTTATATCTTTCTGTTTTTGTGAGCTCCCCACATGAATTGGCTTGGGGGTGTTAGCTTACATCATCATCATCATATCGTGCTGGCAGCACGGATATCCCTGACCCTCTCTCGCCACTCCTCCCTATCGTTCATCGCCCTAGGTAGGTCTTCAGGACAACAACCTGTATCCTCACATAGCTGCTGAATGTACGTTCGTGCTGGTCGTCCTGCTTTTGCGCGGCCGTGTGTGGGGATCCATAAGAGTACATCTCTTATGAGTTCATCTCTGCTTCTCCAGCAATGTCCTGCATGTCTGGTTCGCCTAACTTGAATAGTTTTCGTGATAGGGGGCAGGTGGCCGTACAGTTGGTGTCTTGTGGGGTGTTGCTGCCAGGACTTGTTGAGGATTGCACGCAGCATTCTTGTGTAATTGCCATCTAGTTTCTTCTCCAGCCGTTTTGTTAGCGTCCATGTAGTGCATCCATATAGCAGTATCGATGTGACCGCTGCCTGGAAGAAACTGCGTTTCATTTTATCGGTTAGGTCTGATTTCCATATAGTCGATAGCCTATTGATAGCTGTCCATGCTTTCGTTAACCTCGTTTCGATGTCCTTTTCGGTTGATTCGACGCTGCTTCCTAGGTACGTGAATTTGTCTACTAGTTTAAGAGGGGTTTCGCCAAATAACAAGCACATCTTTTTCCGAAGACAATTTTCGGCCAACTCAACTTGCAATAATTTTCTTCTCGTGGTCTCGGATTTCCCGCCGATTCGCATCGTACGATAGTATCAACCAATCAACATTCAGCACTTATAACGGTCATTTGTTGCCACGGGGCTTTTTGCCTACTTATAACTATTAATAACAAAACCGTTTCAGGGGGGGGGGTTGGCAACAGTCAATCGACCTGCACGTGACTTTGACACACTTCAATTCCCTGACGTCTCGTCTATATCTGCTGATTTCAGAGAAAAAGAGAAAGATTCTACATTTGAGGAATTATGAATTTGACCAACCCCAGGGGCCGAAATCGTAACACTATCAGCCATCTCCCTCCACAGATCTAGGCTACATCTAGTCTCCGTACAAAGATGTTCGCACCAAGTCCTTGATGGTCAACCAACACTGCGTATCTATATGTAGGAGTCTATATGAGAACGCCGCTTATGGATTCGTCTTTGCTACTCCATCAGTACATGCCTCGTTCGTCTTAATTGGATGAATTTTGAGATGGGAGGTAGGTGGCCGTACAGCTGCTTTTTGTGGGGTGCTGCATCCAGTATTTGTTCAAGACAGCATGCAGCATTTTTGTGCAATTTCCATCTAAATTTTTCTCAATCTGTTTTGTCAGCGTTCAAGCAGACCAGCAATTCTGTAATATAGACACAGCCGCAGCGTGGAAGAAATTCCGTGTTATTCTAACGAAGAAATGAGATTTCCATATGATCGATAACCTGTTAGTAGCATTCGACACTTTACCGAAGTGTATGTTGATATCACTTTCAATAGATGAGATGTTGCTGCCGAGGTAAGTGAACTGGACTACTAATTTTAAACGCTTGCCACTTAGAGAGGAGGTTGTTCCTTTTTGTTTAAAATGCATATACTCTGTTTGAATGACGATCAGGAAAAGTTTAATGCCTCCTGCTTCTTGCTTTTGGCTAAGCAATAGGGATTCTGCTTCGGCTTGGGTATTAGAGAGAACCAGTTGATCCTTTGCGTAGTCTATGACTCTTATACCTTCTTGGGGATATCATCAGCTATTTGATTTGGCCAAGTGGGTAGAGTGTTCGCCAATGGTCTGGGAGAGCTGGGTTCAATTCCGGGTCGCGTCAAACCAAAGACTTTAAAAATGGTACTTGGTATCTCTCTATGCTTAACACTCAGCAATATAAGGTACGTATCAAAGGTAAAATGGAGCAATCCAGAGAAAAGAGTAACGTCCTACCCTACACCTCAGTGTAGTAGCTATTAAAAGAGGAACTTTCTGGTCACCCTCGACTACAGTCGCCAACTTACTTACCATTTATAGAGAGAATGGGATATAAACACATCTAGAGAGAAAAACAGAGACAGAGAGATGTGTGTGTGTGTGTGTGATTACTGATACACGTTCTCCAGCGTGTGTCCATATAGTGATTCATTTTACTTTTGTATAATCCTCTGTTAAAAAAAATAAAACAAAAAAACACCTGCTAAGATATAACGCTTTTTTTTGTTGCTGGGCACTAGTGAGCAAGTTATAAACTCTATTTGTTTTTTTTTCATATATCGCTATTCTCTATCATTCGAGAAATCTATTACACACACACACACACACACACACACACACACACATGTATATATGTGTGTGTGTGTGTGTATAAAAACAATATTTAGTCGATAGGAAGACATATTACCTCCAGAGTTCATAATATAAACAACGTATATATTTGTGTTTATGTATAAATGTTTTATATTTATTAACGGTTTGCTTTGAAATAATACGTCATTATAAATAAACAAAAAAAAAAAAAACTAAAAAAAATCTAATGTTTTCCAGTAACAGAGAATTTCTGGCCAAATGAAAAATTTTGGTGCTAGCTACTCTAATGGAATTCTTTGAACCGTGTCTTGGCGAACGTCAAACCTCGTTAGCCGAGTTTTAGCGAACCAAGTAGAGGAATGTAATAAAGGAAATGGAAAATTTTATCAAAGACAGAACAGAAATGGGTTGAAATGATTCTTTCACTGGTTATGAGTATATTCTACAGTTTGAAAGATAATTTAATTTTTTTAAGGTATTTTGTTGTTTAGATTCCAATAATATGTTCTAATTTCTGACTCATCCGGCGAGGAACTCAAACGAGTTATTACTTTGATTGGATATACGAAAATTATCGAAAAAGCTGCAATCATTCGCCCCAAACCCACAATTTTCTCGGTAATTGATTTTCTGCATAATTCACAGTTTTCATGTTTATGTAAATTAAGTGTGTTTAGATGCATACACGTGTGCATACAAATGTAAAGAGGATATGAAAAATTATTCAAAAATTTCTCATAAAAAAACACCGACACACACACACACACACACACACACACATATATATATATATATATATATATATATATATATATATATATGTGAATTGTTGCTGGTACAATGAGAGAAAAGTGAATATTTTAAAATGGTGAAGTCAGCATTGATTTCCAATTTGGTATTTTGATATTTAAAAAAGAAAATTCCGTATTTGTATGTATGTATTTGGGCAACAAATGATCAACAATTCAATCGTCTGAAGAAGACTGAAATATTCGAAACACGCGACAAAAATATGGACATTTACCAAATAATAACAATAGCAAAAACAATAGATCACCTTATATTTGCCAGACGACCAGACTTCATGATAGTTAAAAAAATACTGAATAGTGAACTTTGCCCTCTCGGCAGACCACAGGGTAAAATTGATAGAAAGCAAAAAGAGAGATAAATACCAAGACCTTCCAAGAAAACTAAAAAAAAAAACAACAACAAAAAACAAAAAAAAAACAAACTATGAAACATGAAAGTGACGGTGATACCAATAGTAACTGATGTGTTGGGAACAATGGATTGATAAAGATAGTGCAAGACTTGGATAGAATATTGAGAAGAACCCTGAAGACTTGCTGTCACTCAAAATCCAGAGAAAAATCATGAGCCAATGCTGGTGTGACAAATTCTCAAAGGAATAATTATAATAATAATCTAAATATCAAATCTCAAATCAATAGTGACTAAATAAGCAATTTACTTGTTCACTATGAATTAATAACCGAATGAAATAAACAGTTATATATGGAGAGAGAGAGAGAGAGAGAGAGAGAGTGAAAGAGAGGGCAGGAAAATAACCCCACGGGAAATTAATGGGATAGAATGTCACAGAATGTGTACAATAGTAAACGTGACTGGGAGGAGATTATCCACTGGGAATTATTCAAACGACAAAGTTTAAGCATAATGGCAAATAGTGTCTGCACTGACTAGAATGTCTTAGAAAGTGAGAGGCACCCAGTTCACGTACGTTTCAAGATAAAAACGGATAACCCAATTCAGGCCAGAAAATTTGGTTCGCTTCCACTTAGTGAAAAAAAAAAATTCTATCTGCTAGTGGACGTTGTTGTTCCAGGAAACTATAGTGTAAAATTAACGAAAAATAAAAACTGCATAAATATGTATACCTTGCTGAAGGACAAAAGAGTGATGACAATCGTATTAATGCCCTTATTATAATCCAAAAGCTATTGGAAAAGATTGAGAGAGTTGGTAATTCGGATATGGATTGAAACAGCTACAGAACTGTTCTGATTAGCTAGAATATCGAGATGAATCCTAGAACAGATTTGCTCTTAGCTGGACTTCAGAAAAGGCCACCAGCCAGTACTGGTGTAAAAACACGTAAAATATATGGACCTAAAATAAAGTAGCAATGATTAATATTTTAAAATCTTTTATATATCCCGTCATTTTTGACGTCACGGTTTTTAAAGATAAGGCCAGAAGCACTTAGTAGATAAAAGAATAAATTAATGGTAAAATTTCCGTTAAGCTAGCGGCCATTCCTTTAATTTTCACCGTTTCTTAAGGAGCAGAAGTTGATGAGATTGGCGAATTGTGTCATTGGCAAATGAATGTTTCAAAAGTAAAACATTGTATCAATAGATAACGGGAGAAAAACCTCTTTTGCCAGCGGATGACTAATTGTAAAGCATAAATTTCAGTCAATCTACGAAGGAATATTAACTCGGTAACACCCCAAAAACAATACAAGAAAAACTGAAAAATACAAACACAAAAAATAAGAACATAGGAAAAATATTAGTTGATTGCCAAATAAGTTTCCTTGGACTTTTCTTTTGACATTATTTCACACAGTTTTTACATTGTGTTGAAAAAATATTTAAAAAGGAATTTAGCTGTTTGTGCGTGCGTGCGTGCGTGCTTTAGCACATATTGTGCGACATAGTGTCTATAAAACAATTGTCATTTACTCCAGCGAATTATGGTTTGGTTTCTCTGTTTTAACGACATATCAACCTTCGTGGGTTATTTAATGCCAAAGCCATCCTTCTAGAAGAACAACAGCGATACAATTTAACCCATAGCTAGGAGGATAAGGGGGTTCATCCCTTTCCAAGGGTATTTGTCCGAAAGTGAATGTAATAGCGCGACAGGAGTTCGAATCCGCTTATTACAATTCCGCAGTCCATTACACCACGAGGCCACTCCACCGAAATATGGTTTATGATAAAATCTTTTCTTCAGCTCTAGCTATACGCTTATTGAATCTTGGCCAACTTAGCGGTTATTGATTATTGAGAATATTAAATTTTCATATGCAGCTTTAAAAAATCATCAGTTGCAGTTCCTAATCTAATGTTTTTATGAATTTGTCTTTGCTTTTGATATTTTTTAATTAAATGATATGAATATATAAAACAAACTTTTAATGATTGGTTTATTTTAACGTATTTCAACCTGTCTAGGCCTATTTTACGTGGGCTGGTTGATGTGTTCATAGGCTGACCAAGATAATTTCTTGAAATGTAGCCAAATGAGGTTTTTTTGACATAATCTACACACTTCTTCCATTTCTGTTGAAGTGCTTGGATCCAACTGGATTCAACAACAGATATGAGTCCACCGATAAACTTTTCAGCGCTCCTATCCTCGTGTGTTGAGAATTTAGGAAATTACATTCATATTTACATTTTTGTGTTGTGATTTCCCAATAAATCTTTTTGAATAGGGTCTAGTGGAATACGAATGATTTTTAACAAATAAATTCGATCTATAGGTGGGAACATAAAAGGTCATTCTACGTCCGAATTGGCTTGGGTGTAATGGCAATGAATCGGTACTAGATACTCTCCAGAGACGCCGAACTGGAGCCTCACTCACAGATTCAATTTAGTGTCAAAACCAGGATACCTTTTTTGAGGGAGGCAGTCTTCGGGCCATTGGCCTAATGAGTAGAGTGTTCGCCAATAGTCCAGAAGACCAGCGTTCAATCCCGTGTCAAGTCATACAAAAGACTTTAAAAATGGTTCTTGATACCACCTTGCTTAACACTCAGCATTATAAAGTAAGGCTCAAGGGTAAAGTGGAGCAATCCAGGGAATGGAGTAGCGCACTTGCCAACACCTTGATGTAGTAGCTAGTGAAAAGAGAGCCTTCGGGTCACCCTCGACTAAAGGGAGACAACTTTACTTTACTCCATTTCAGGGGGGTATAGGTATTGTATCATAAGCCTCCCCAGCTGAGCTTAGAAAATTTGGTGATAAAAGAATTGAAAAAACAAAATTTCTGACTTTCTTGTTTAAAAATCAATTACAAATGAACTTTATTCAACACTTCCGAAAAAAATTACTCTGATTTCCGATTTATAAGAGGGAAAAAAAACACAAATCGGCAATTTTTTAAAAATCATTAGAAAAAATTTTAAACGAGAAACAAAATGGCAAACACTTAACATCAAATTATTTGGTCATTTCTGAAGGACAGACAAACTCTTCCCAGTTATAGATATAGATTTTGTAACTCTACACCAAACCATTTGGCTGTCTATAGAGGCAAGTCAAAGAAAGTCTTCGTATTTACTAATATAGATTTTTGTGTTTACTGAATTGACACAGTGGAACGGAAATAGAGATAAGAATCTGGTATCAAAATACTTTGTTTAAACAATTCATTGAAATATGTATTCATCAAATAACAGCAAAACTCCGTATTTGCATTTTAAACTTCAGCAACTCAATGCTTATTCCTGTATCTATATATCTTAATTAATTTATGATAAATTCACTATTCATACGCATAAACGTACACACACACACACACACACACAATATATATATATATATATATATATATATATATATATATATATATATATATATATATCTCTCTCATATGCAAGCTAGGATAGCGTATACACAGAATCAACGGTGCTTGGTGACAGTCAGTTTCTCGACAATATGGTCATCAGACAAGCGGTTCTCTCCCTTTCAGCTTCCCTTTAAATACTAATTTCATAATGTGTTGTTATTTACCTGGTAATATTGATTTATTTTTTAATAGCGTATCAACCCTTGTGGCTTATTTAATGCTAAATAAATCCTTGTTGGAGAACAGTAATGATACTATTTATCTCATAGCAGAGGTTAAGAGGGTTCATTCTTTTGTTGCATACCGACCCCTGACAGAGCCGTCAAGTTGAGGATCTCTAAAACGGGATGTTCCAGCTGTGTAATCAAGAGAACAGCGGAAGCAGTTCTGGTGGATTGATAGCCGGTAGGAGAACCGGAAGGAACGTGTAGGTGTTATGAAATTATATTTACATTGATACCCACGGACAGAATGGTCAGTCGGTCCATCGCAGTCAGAAGAGTAGTCAAGTCAGAGCAGAAGCCGCCCTGGGCGCCAACCGTATGGTGATATAGTGGCCTCGGCGGAGAAGCAGAGAAGCATTAAGTGAAGCTCTGAATAAAGTCATTCCTCCGTCAATCCGTGTCAAAGTCCTTCATTCCTGTTTCTCTCTCACACTTATAGCCAATTTCGACCCATCGAGTTATGAAAAAGAGAGACATTTTTTTAATAAAAAAAAAGCATAATTATATCTTCCTTATGCCGCAATACAACACTTTTCAAAAGTTTGGTCACAAAGCGAACGTATTAGCACGACTTGAGTTCCAACTTGCTTTCTACAATGTCGAAGTCCAGTACGTCAGCTATTTTGCCATAAAGGACTTCCCTGGTAATATTATATTACTTTCGTGATTTGTTGATTAATTTACTAGATTATGTGAAATTCATTATTTTCCTGTGTTTTTATTTATTATTATTAATGACAATAAGTTTTGGTTTATCGCATATATAATTAGATATGTTGATAACAAACGTAAAAGATCTTTTAAAAGTATTAACTTAAATATTGATTTATACAGTAAAACCTCTCATCTTAAATATACAAAAATTAGCTCATCTATCGTTAAATTTTTGTCTGGTTACATTAGTTTAGAGTTTCTCAACTTTTCGGCACAAAGCACTTATCACCCCCAAATTATAACCCTTACGAAATTCATTGATCCCGCCAACTCCAAATGCCGTGCCTAGAGTGGGACGGGGGAGCCCGTTGAGAAACCCTGCAGAAGCGTAATTAGTTGAAAGAATGGATCAGCTTCAACCAACTCATTTGAAAGATGATGGTTGCCGCTACACATTTCTTGAATTTTCTCCCATTGGGTTGCGCAGTTATAAGTTGATTATCATTATAAACATCAGACAAGATTTTTTTAAAAATTGAACATGGACTCATTAACTGCGCACCTTACACAAGCAGATTGCATACATGGTTGATGAGTGTGCAAACTGGATAACTCACCTTAAACAATTTGTTAGCAGAGAGTTGTTCTTTCTGTGCTGATATTCCCCCAATAACGAAGTAGAAATTTAGACACCGCTTGTGAAATAAGTTTAGTCTCTACTCCATCCAAATTCTTGATCCAAATTCTCGGTCCAGGGACCGAAAAGGCCCTATTCAGAAACGTTGTACTGAATTAATTATCGACAAATAATAAAATATGAAAAAAGTTTAAATCGACTCCTCATGTTTCTTTAACTATGGTTACATGACTTAGCGAAAATACTTTTTACTGATGGTCTCATGATAGTAAAGTATCTACTTAAAACATTTGGTCGACTATCGTACTCCAAAGCCAGGAAAGTTAATCGCTTGAACAAACCACAAAATAGGCAAATAAATTTCATTCAAGGCAAGCCCAAAAGCTATTCTTAATTCTCTTTGTGATCTTTCTGGAAGCGGGTTGGAGTGGATGGAATTTAAATTTTGAAAAGTAACACCATATATCTTTGTAGACACACTAAAGTCAGAGAGCCAAAACGTTTGCAACGGTTGATGTAATTGGGCTAGGGGTATTAAAGAAAAACTATTGTCTACCAACGACGAGCAATTTTCGCAACAACTGCATACTTCCTGTCACCTTTCTCTCTCTCTCTCTCTATATATATATATATATATAAATTGGCACTCGTGGTATAATGGTTATTGATGCGAGCCAAGTTGAAATCTTGGAAGAAGCTTTTTGTATTTTGTGTAACGCTTACACCCTTGGATACAGGTATGAATTCAGCTACTGCCCATCCGTCCTTTGGTACATAGTAAGGCAGACTGGGATCTTTTATTTTAGTATGACAACTGGTCGGGGAGAAGGAAAACTCTTAATTCAAACCTGTTAAATTCCGTTTAAAATTGATATTGTGTTGCATTCTGGTCGTGCGGGAGGGTTGATAAACACCCACCCCTTATATATACATATATACTTCTCACGAGTAATAAGACTAACAGCGACTTTTCTTCTAATCACTTTGTTTTCAGAGTCAAAAACGTAGACACTATTCAAGAAGAAAGACATTTTCTTGCAATAGATATAAAAAAGTTTTCATTTATCAATCTTTTGTAGTTATAAAGGCTAAATATTTTAGTTTCATTTATATATTAGCTGTTCAATGAAAAAAAAAATTTCCTATCCTTCTAAAATCTTCTACTAAACGGATCAAGAAGACTGAAAGAGCGAATTCATCGATATCTTGAAGAGTTGCTAAATTAATAGTTTGAAGGTCACTGAATAAAATCCTAAATGACAATGCTATAAAAATCGCAATGTCAGCTGGGGCTGTAGAATACACCGATTGCATCTCTGCAAAGAGATAAGAACTTTCTACCAAACGAGGCCACCTGGTGGCCGTAGGACGCGATCCATAATGTTTCAGAAGGGGATCCTGATGGCTGAGTAGACTGTGACTCATCAACTTAGCGGTTAAATGACTTGCAATAATCCACTTCGGCTTTTAGTGGGCTCGAAAGACGGTTGGAGAGGCACGACCCGATCACTCGGCTTGCCATGTCAAGCCCTAGCACCTTCATGATTATCTTCAAACTTCTCATGGACAAACAAGTACTCCAGCCGCTTTTATCGTAAAGGTCCTAGAAGGCGGTGGCTGAGGGTCAGTTGCGCTGAGATAATAGTACTTGAAATTATTTAACTGTGTACAAACAAATGAGCTCTGGTTTGTTATAAATGTTATCTACAAACTATTCGATTACAAATCAAATATAGAAAATCTATCTAAAAAGAGCATTTGTAAATTAGTGACTTAGAAGGATTTTTGTTATAAAACACAGTAAAAAAATTGGTGTTTATCAAAATGTTCCCGGATAGCATTTGTTCTTATTGAGTAAGGGTTAAGACGAAAGAAAATATTGGTCATAACTATTTGAAAAATTAGATAATATTTTAAAAGCGTCGAATCTGCAGAGTTCATCAGGGAATTCGTTCGATTCTTTAATTGGTTTTATAAAATAAGAATAAAAAAACAACAGAAAAAAATTAACAAGTTCATTCTACAAAGAAATAAAAACAAAAACACACAACAAAAAACAAAAACAAAAAACAAAACAAAAAAAACAAAAACAAAACAAAAGGAATTTGAAATTCAGAATAGGAAACCATGATGAAATTCCTTGTTATATTAAATCAAATAAAATTTGTTTTATCTTGAGTAAAATATGACCGTTTTTAACTATCAAAGATAAGTAATATGAAGCCAATTGCGGGCTTAAATACTTAATATCAGTACTATATATATATATATATATATATATATATATATACTTTCTTTTCCTTTTTCGTTGGTCCTATATAAAATACAGCTCGTAATTCAGACACACAAATACATACATTCTTCAGTTGCCACTCCTAATTCCATAGGGTATACATTATCTCAATAACATTTTTATAAAACATACTCACTCACACACACACACACACACGCACACACACATATATATATATATATATATATACGTCCAACGATATACTCATAAATATAAATCAATACGTACATACATACATACATACATTCATACATACACTAAAGCTGCATCACGTAATTCCATAATGTTTATATGATCTTAATACTAATTCATATATAGAAACACACACACACACACACACACACACACACACACATATATATATATATATATATATATATATATATATATATACTTAAGCTGTGATTTCTAATCTCATCGTGTACGCACGATCTTAGTTCCATTTTCGTGCATGTCATGACCGTTATCAAACAGCAAGACCAAGTGATCTGTGAGCAAATTGTGTTTTTTTTAAATACTATATATATATATATATATATATATATATATATATATAATAGACTATAACATTAGGAATTGCAGCTTGTGTGTATGTATATGTGGTGTTTACACACACACACACACACACACACACACACATATATGTGTGTGTGTGCAGACACGCACATATATATATACACACACACAAGCTACAATTCCTAATTTTATAGTATAGGCACAATGTTAGCACTAATTTCGTGCATGTAACATTATTTTATTAATTATGCGTTTTGAAAGATGTACGCGATGCCCTTTGCATTTCGAATAAGCTGTAATTGTATTTTAACGGTTGATTAGAAATTCTTCAAAATAATTAGAATTGTTTTAGATAAGATAAACAAAGAAAATATAAAATCCCGAACATTTCGAAGTCAAAACTTTTAACTTATCTTTTTAAGTTAAATAACAAAGAAACAAATTTGTACAACATTCTATATAAATTAAAATAACGAAGACAAATTTTAAAACTACCTGGCCAACCTTATTTTATGTTAGTAAATTTTTTAAGTGGTATATAATCGGCGTGAATTAAGAGTTTTTCTTTTTTTTTTTAATGACTGCCATACCAAGATTAAAGAGCTCAGAATGCTCTAATATATGAGAATAAATGGATACATGGCTTTTCGAGGGACGCAAAATGCATACTTTTTAATTTGGATAGCAATGCCCATTTCCTACGACGATAACCGTTATGTCACAAGCGCTTTCATTACAAGAGTTATTGCTAATTTGAAAAAAAAAAATGAAAACTTACTGAGTAACAGTTTTGTACGAAACACAGATAGTGAAAGGGCTACTCGATCCATACCCATCAGATCTAGCACTGTTCAACTTTTTATTCTTTCTTAAACTGAAAATCCATCTTGTGGGTAAGAGATATAAGGATGTGGAAGATAATTGATTTAAGAAAGGACGATTTCAATCCATATCGAAAAAAGGTCTTCGATCTGTCTCGACAAATGTAAAAATTGCTCGAATAATGGGTTAAATGTTAAATGAGTAATTATGAAGGAAACATTTTATTCATTCTTTATTTGTGTCTTGGTAAATGAAGCTTCAGTCGCAATACTTTTTAAACACACTTAGTATATATATATATATATATATATATATATATATATATATATATATATATATATATTGGGAACAATATTATAGGCATTATGAATTTTATATATTTACAGTAAAGCTAATAAAAATATGTGTGTCAAACTCGCTGAAATAAGTGCTTTTAATGACAGGAGGAATATTTTGAAAACAATATTTTATCCTTTCATTCATTGTTTATTTCTCTTTTGATGAATATAGCTTCAGTCTCGATATTTTTAAACACGCCTCTTCTGTCTACATATTTGTTTCTCTTTCTCTCTCTCTCTCACACACACACACACACACACACACACACACACACACATATATATATATATATATATATATATATATATATATATATATATATGCGTGTGTGTGTGTGTGTGTGTAAACGGCTTGACAGTAGACTGTTATCAGAACTGCTGCCTTGAAGTGTAATTGCCCGTTATATAACTTGCTCATTCGTACACATATTCACGAAACTTTATGAACATATCACATACACATTCTGTCTCTGGTGTCGCATCACCTATTACTACCGAACCTATTAACTGTCTCTATTGAAATTGTGATTATCATCTTTTGTTTCGTCTCTTTTTCTTATTGATCTTATAAATAGTCGTCTTTTCCCTGTTCATCATCCTTGAACAGTCATTACCGAAGGTTATTTCGTTCGAATCCTACTAATTTCCACTTTTCAGCCATTAGATACCTTTTACGTTGTCTTATTATACCACTTTGAACTTCGTGCGTGTATGTGGGAATATTATTTGAGTTAATCTTCATAGTTTTGAATGTCGTTGAAAAGATTTATCTTCTCAACGCTCCGTTTCCTTTCTGTCGGTTCTGAACACATCGATTATATCCTCTGCCAAAAAAAATAAGACATCCCTCTAAAAATGCTATATGTCCTTTGTATAACGTCCCACTGCATACGGGGGCGAGTTTCCACTTCTAGAACTTTAGAGACATAGAGTACGCCTTCATTGACATTATTCCCAGGTCCACTCAAATTCGGAGTGGTAGTATCTGTTAGAGTTCTTTATTTATTTTTGCTTCAGGTTGAGAAACTATCACTGAAAAATCACCATTTATTTTTAAGTAACATTTTTTATGCAACTCTTTATAGAATATCGGTATTTAACAGACAAAATGTCGTCGCATTTTCCTCATTCATCGTCTCTAACGTGTTATTTTACATCAGCATTCCTGGCTAAATTTCTGAGATAAAGAATTATTTTTCTTACAAGAACAAGTACTCAGAATAAATACCAACCAGGATGTATAATAATAATAATAATAATAATAAAGTGCAAAGCCAGAAAAGCATCAGAACGCTTGGAGAAGATGAACATTACAAGTTTTTGGGAATATTGGAAGCGGACAACATCAAACAAGCGGAGATGAAAGAAAAAGGATAAGAAAAGAGTATCCCAGAAGAACGAAAAACCTTCTCGAAACTAAGCTCTGCCGTAGAAATCTCATCAAAGGAATAAACAGGGCAGCACTCTCTCCACCTTTAAAGATACACAGAACCATTCTTAAATTGAAAACGGGAGGATCGAAGACAAATAGACCAAAGGGCAAGAAAATTGATAAGTAAGCACAAGGTCTTACATCCGAGATCTGCTAGACTGAACATGTCAAGAAAAGAAAGAAGAGGAACCACAAGTTTCGGGGACCATGTAAATGCATTTGTATAAGGACTAAACTTCATTAAAAAGAATCAAAAAAAGAATAATTACTATAGCCAGCAATATTGCTGGCAATATCAGGACAAACAGAAAAACAACAAAAATTAGAAAACAGAAATGAGGAAAAAAGAACTGTATGGGTATTTTAAGCTACAACCTGGAGAGATTACTCAAGAGAAGGGCTGGATAAGGCTAAGAAAGGGAAACCTCAAAAGAAAAACTGAATCTCTTCATAGCATCACAAAATCATACCATAAGAACTAATTATATCGAAGCGACAATTGATAATACGCTACAAAATAGCAAGTGTCGTTTACGCGGAGAAAGAGACGAAACGGTGAATAATATAAGTCAATACGGCAAACTAGTGCAAAAAGAGTACTAGACTAGTTATGACTGTTTAAGAAAGGAGATGTATAGAAAATTGTGTAAGAAACTAAAATTGGACCTTACTACCAAACCAGAATCAGTCCAAGAGAATGAGATGCATAATATTCTTTGAGATTTTGAGATACAAACGGATCCCCCAATCCCAGTCAGAAGACAGATTTTACAGTTTTAGCGAGTCACAGAGTACAAAATAAATGAAAGTAAAAAATAAACAAACTTTTGGACCTTGCCAGAGAACATGAGGGTAACATTGATAGCAAAGACTTGGGAAAAAGAGTATAGGAAATGTAAATCAGACGAAGACTCGAGGCCATTCAGGACATTCTATTGTTAAGATAGGTTTTCCGGTTTCTCCTTGTTCTTTTTTTAGCCTAAAGAGACTTGCAGTCACTTGACATCCACTTAAAAACCATCAGCCAACGGTGGAGGGAAAAACTCACGGTGGGTGAAATAATAATTAAAGTTATTGCGGTTGATTCTAAATTTCCAAACATTGACTATTTTCAGACAAACTTGATTTTACCGCCTGGCTTTCTCTTTTAGCCGTTTCCTGGGAACAGATCCAAAAATGGGTTGTCTGACCAAACAAACTTTCTGTTCTCGTTCTCTTTTACGGGGTTTGATAAATTGCCGTGAAAAGCCGATGCAAAAGTTGCAGTAGTTTCCTAATTCATTCATCTTCTCTAACGTGATGTTTTCCATTGGCATTCATTTTGTTCTAAACTCTCTTTGTCTCTTCGACCCCCCTTTCTATCTATCCATCTCTATTTCTCTACATTTGACCAATTGATTTGTTATACACTTCGTTGTCCCTCCCCCCCCACTCGGACAGATAAAATAATATTTGAGACAAGCAAGCAAATATAAACGGGTAAATTTATGGTGTCAAAGTCTGCCAATTCATTGCTTTTGAAATGCTCATCTGTACCAAGTTTATTTTCGGGTATTCGCTTCTGTGTATCAATAGCAGAGGTTGGGGGAACGATCAATTCTTAGATTCCCATGCAGCTGGAATGAAGAAAAGGAAAAACAATAAAAAAAAGCATCTGAAAGCGATTTTCTAAAATATAATTCCGTCAAAGTACAAAGGTCGACGACAAAATATAGTTATTCATTCAGAATCAAATACAATAAAACATATCCGTAGCCAGTTTGATTAGATATTAGTTTTAAGTTGCTATTCATTTCAGGTTTTTATCTTACAAGAATTTGATAGGACGGACATCATTTGAAGATTTCTATTTGAAATATGGATTTTCTTGGATGTACGACTTGGTTATCAGGTTCCAAACAAAGAAAGAAATTTAAAAAAAATTCTCACGAAGATCGAAAATACTTGCACATTTTCAAAAGTGGAAATAATTGTTTATAACCGTCATGGCAAATGTTAAGTTATTACGCGAAAAAGAATTAGGTCAGCAGAGTGCAATGCTGAGTATTTCATTTCATGACATTTCTAAGAGAAATAAAAGTTTCTTGACAGTGTCCATTATCAAACATCAGATAGGTTGAACTGGGTTACACGGTACCAGAATCTCCACAGAGCTGCTTGTGTCTGACTTCGTGCTAATGCCCTTAAGAAAGGCATGAATCCCTCTGTTCTCGGTCTAACTATAAAAAAAAGTAGTAGGGCTAAGTAGGTTCCCTAGTCTGCATTAAGTAATCAGTTTAAGTAAATTCAAACTCTAAATTCACACCAGCTGTACTACTCAGCTGAAAAAAGTGACCTTGTTTCGCGTCCTGTTCATGTCATAAGGTTTGAATAAACAGGTACATTGTACCAGTAGAAAGGACCGATAATACGATCAATATTTCTGGGCCAATTTACTGACACATAAATTTTATTGTCAATGTTTTAAAGTCTACAATCTTGGTCCAAAGCTTTTCAGAAAATTATCCTTCAGATACACGAAAATCGAATGCCAATAAAACGCTGTGAAAATTGTGAGTATCAAATGACAGAGGGTATGCAATTCTTTTCACAAGAGCCAGAACAGCCTTGATATTGACGTCTCAACAAAACAACGCTGTGAGGAGCGTGTAGAACTCTCTACGATCATTACTCTCAGGTTTACTCTGACCCAAAGTGGCAATAGCAGTTAGACATCTCCTCTACGAGTCAAATATATCCGTGTGCAAATTAGTTGTAATAGATGAGGATACTTGATATCATATATCCATGTGTAAAATAACTCGAGAAATTTCACAAAATGTCAATATAAATGGAAAGCTTATGTAATTCCGTAACCTCTTGGTATGAAATAGCCCGAGACGGATTAAAAAGCCATCAAAATAAACCAATATACAAAACCACTCAAATTCGCAATAAAAACTTTCCTGTGCATAGCAAACATGTGTGGCGTTGCGGGATCTCGAAGAGTTCACATCAGAAAACGAACTAAACAGACAAGTTGTTACAGAAAAATACCACTCACTTTATTAGGGGTTTTGCGACTTTCCTGTAGAACGGTCTCAAAGAAAGAAAGACATGTATTGGTATTCTCGAGTCAATGAATAAAAGATTTATAATTTGATCAATCATAGCCCACCCTAAAGAGTGGTGGCTTTTCTTGCCCCAAAATTTTGGTTGCTACTTTTCGCTATGTCGGTAGCTCATTGTCTGATACTTTTCAAAACTCTTTGGGTCTCAGGTTTAACTGTTTCTCGTGACAACCACGAATTTTGTCATGATTAACTTTTTGTCGTCGGCCAGTCCGGTCGCACGCAGGCCACCATGATCACTAGGGTTGCAAATTATTCATTTTAGTACATATGTGATGAATAGGAAACAGATGTCTAGTATAGTGTGTTCAATGAGGAGACGTGCGAACCTTGGGTAGAGCGTTCACGTTCATCAATATTAGAAGACAGTGTTGCGCATATTGAAGTTTTGATTTAAGATAAGAGACGATGTAGCCTTCTGGATACGGTCATAGAACTTTATCATTCGGATTCAGTGATCAATGAAATCGTTCAACAAAAGTTGATATATCGGAAAATGTTGAGTCCCTAAACAACTGACAAAAGAATTGATTATTTTCTTTGTGCCTTTCAAATAGTATTCATCTGGGAAGTGGTTCCACACTGGTGACATTGTGGCGCTAGAGTGACCTCAGCCACTTGATGCCACATTCATTGATGAAGGTATTCAGGAGTTCGTACGCCTTCAATCTCAACTCTAATTACGCATTAAAGGTGTCATAGTAGAGCAGGTAACTCAGACAGAGTTTAATTTGTATTGTAATAAACATGTCTGATCGGTTAATGTTTGATCCTTAGTTTTTCGTCATTTCTCCTGCTTCTTATCGTAGAATTTTTAATCGATTGGTCTTTTCCTGTGAAACAAAATATCGAAAGAAACAGGATTTTCTTATATATAACAACATTATTCTCTATCAATACAGACAAGGAAATTCCAAATGATAAATGACTAATTATGATATGAAAAGGAATACTGAGTAGCCAAAAATTTTAATTTGTTTTTAATCGTTTGATTGGGAAAGGAGAGTTTCGTTTCAACCGATTTCATTAAAAATCCGCGTTTATTTGTATCTTAATAATTGTCATATCATTAATCTCAAAATCAGGTTTATCAAAATTGCGTTATTTTTCTTTCTTTGTTCTTCTATTGAAAAATTGAGAAAATAATAGCTCAACAGGGGATTGACAACGTGAATCTCTGAATTACAAGTTTTTATTCAGTTAAAAAAAAAAAGAATCCTCCTATTTTACGCTTGAAATAAATTGTAATATTGCTTTTTATTTTTTGTGTATTGAGCACTGTGAATATTTCACAGATCAAAAATGCTTTAATCGTTAGATTCTAATCCTGATTAAAATATTTGGTTAACATTTAAAATTCTTTTAAACGTTTCTGTGCCATTTCTTAAAATGTTTTGGTCAGAAGTCTCGATACTTTTGAGTGACCAAAAACAAGATTGTGCAAGTGAATAACCTCCCCACAAAAATAATCAACAGAACTAACTTCATACGATGGTATGATAGAAATCATTAAAGGTGTGACGAAATAAGACTATACAGCTTTAAAACATACCAAGAAACAAGTTTCAGACTTGCTGAGACTAAAAAAAAACATTGTTGAATTAGATGCTGAAGGGACTATTTTAAAGAAAATTAATGTTTCACTAATTATTTATTCCTCCTATGGTACTTTGAGCTTTAGTCTCGATATTTTATGAACAGACAACGTATTTAATCATCAAAGTTAGGAAACCGTCGAGAGGGTTAACAGCGCTTGATGATCGTGTCTACTCGATCCTTATGTATATATATATACTCTATCACTGATATTGAACACTCTCTATTTATGAATATAGAAAACTTGTTTTAATATTAATATATAAATATTAATTCAACATTACCAGTACATACTCATCCATTTTGAATTAAAACCGTTAACTGTCCTCCTCAATCGATTTCATTTCCTGCGAAGAAAAACTTCTTGACAGTTTTGATTTTCTTTTCAATCAAATTACCCAGATTTTTTTTCGAATGTTATCTTCAAATAACTGTATATAACGTTTTCTATTATTAATCCTTAAATACGGACTTCTACGATGACTATATTAAAAACACACATCTCAGGATAACGGTTTTATGGGATTTGAAAAAAGAATTCTATCTGTTGGTGTAAAACTAATTCGGATAATTAATGAGACTTTTACATTGGGATTTAATTTACACATTAGTAAAATCCATTAATCAGTTTAAATAGTTTATTTTGAGTCAATTCGGAATTTGCTGACGACAGATAAGCAGAATCTATTCGTCTGCAGAAATTCAGTTTTGCTGTTGTTTGCTCTTTTTATTTAAAAAAAAATGTAACAATCGGACTTGCTTGTTCACAAGATTATTTTCCATTAACGATTCTAAAATTAAACTCTTTGATTGACTCCATATTGAATTGATTGAGTTTATGTCAAATAGATGCATTTTAACCTTTTGAGAACAAGTCAAGTTTTCGAAGTTTATCTCACAACCTTCATTTTTTTTCATGCCAAAAAATGTGACCTTTTCTCTATTTTGTTTGATGGGTTTTGTCATAGGAAAGTATTTTCATCAATTATGTTTCCGTAAATTTAATTTTGACGGCGTTTCGATCGTGAACTCTCTGGGCTTTTTATAGTGGTTTGTATGTTTTCTTTTCAACTGCATATAGCTCCTGTCCACTTTTAGCTTGGACAATAAATAGCAGCATTTATATTTTAATTCCGATGAACATTTATCACCATCGACAAAGAGATTCCACCAAAACATGAGCCTCACCACCAAATACCCTTTACTGTCATTTTGAGGTCATTTCTTTTTGGTGTGATTTTTTATTCTCTTTTTTTGTTGTTTTATATTCTATAATGAAATCGTGAAAAGGAACTACAATTCTTTTAGATATCATTGACAATTGGATATTTTTATATCAATTTTTTTTTTTAAACCGGGACATTGGCCCAGCGGTTAGAGTGTTCGCCAATGGCCCGGGAGACCTGGGTTCAATCCCAGGTCGAGTCATACCAAAGACTTTAAAAATGGTACTTGATACCACCTTGCTTAACACTCAGCATTATAAGGTACGGTTCAAGGGTAAAGTGGAGCAATCCTGGGAATGGAGTAGCGCCCTCCCCTACACCTTGGTGTAGTAGCTATCGAAAAGGGAGCCTTCGGGTCACCCTCGACTATGGTCGCTAACTTTAACTTATATCAATTTTCATTATAATACACTTGAATTAAAATAGGTAAAAAAATTCCAATGAAATTCGTTGTATAGTACCGCAGATATCATTGTAGATAAATACTAAGTTATGATAAATACGAAGTTATGATAAATACTAAAATATGACATTAATTTTATTTTAAGCTCTCTCTTTCTCTCTCTTTATATATATATATATATACACACACACACACACACACATATATATATATATATATATATATATATATATATATGTATTTGAGTGCGTGCGTTTGTCTTCCCAGCAAAGCCTTCGAAAAAATGTTTTGTTCTTGGATGTATCCAAGTAATCTGACGAATATTCTTCGTAAAAGCCAAAAAAACCTTCGGGAAGTTCAAAAATTGTGTCTCGTCTGATTACAGAGGCATCACAATTAAAACCTTACATAGAGTCAATAAATCATGCGTTTAAACAGCTCTTTTATACTCTTCTGGGACTTGAACGACATATCGTCATTACATCAAAATCTTAGAAAAATTCGTCAGTCTTGTTTTAGGAGGATCATAACAATCGAAACAGTCTCTGAGAGTAGACAACATTATTCGTCAATGAATTAAAATTGAAGATTTGAAAAGCTCCTCATATGAAATTAAATACGTTGGTAGACGCACGTTACTTGGATGGAGAATGTTAGGTTACTTAAACAGCTGTATTACCAAAAGTTAGAAAATGGTAAACCTCTTAGATATAAACTTAAAAAAACGTTTTAAGGATATCGTCAAAACAACTTCAACGCGCTTAGAGTAGATGTTAAAGACTGGGAGTAGATGATGGTAAATCGATCAGTTTGTAATAAAAGATATCTTCGATGATTGTAAAGCATTTAATATAGGAAGAATCAAACACGCCATCTTGAAACGAACACTTCGAAAACAAGACTTAAAATTCGTTCCGCATACTACAGGGAGGAACGATAAAATTGTCGTCCTAAAGAAAACAACACTACAGCTTTATTTTAAAACTTTTATTGAAAAAATCAATGCAGCTAACTTGATTATGTAGTACAGCTGACATCTATTCAATGTAGCCGCCTTCAGCCTCAATCACCGCCTCGATACGGATCCGGAACTAGGAGCATGCCTTTTCCACAAGCGCCGGCGGGAGCTCGGTGAATACTCGGTGGATGGCGGCGATCAGGCTGGCTTTGGTGTTTTGGGAGGTCATGTTGGTGATGTTCTCGACGTATGACCAAACAAAGTCGTCCAGTGTGTTCAGGTCGGGGGAGGGGGGCCACTGAGTGAAGGGTACAAAGTCGTAGCACTCCATCTGAAGCCAAGCCTGGGTCTCTTTGGACTTGTGGGCCGGCGCCGAGTCCTGCTGCCACACCCAGGGTCTGCCACCGACCACCTGATTGTACCAGGGGATCCCCACACTCTTCAGCACATCCAGGCACACTTTGATGTTGACTTTCAAGCCGACTTCGAATATGTGAGGTGGCACGATGTGGCCCTCACTTGAAACCATACTAAAGACCATAACCGTAGCCGGAAACTTTGTTTTCATCACCCTGGGCACGTTCCTGTTATTCGTAGCAATCCATATTTGCATTTTGAGGGTGCTGACAATGGTCCTGTTGTCATAAGTTGGATCGGTAGAGAGCATGACTTGTACAACGGCGCATCTCCGATCTCGATCGTTGAACATTGTGTCCCTTTCAGACATGATAGAAGGCTCCTATCGTTCTTGGGATTTGTACACAACTGGCCAACTAGTCGATGGTCGGTAACAAAAAAGAAAACCGGTTTTTATTAAACGGACATGGAATCATGTCGTCTTTTCTAGGGCGACAATTTTATCGTTCCACCCTGTAGAAGGCTCCTATCGTTCTTGGGATTTGTACACAACTGTCCAACTAGTTGATGGTCGGCAACAAAAAAGAAAACCGGTTTTCATTTAACGGAAATGGAATTGTCGTCCTTTCTAAGGCGACAATTTTATCGCTCCACCCTGTAGAAGGCTCCTATCGATCTTGGGATTTGTACACAACTGGCCAACTCGTAGATGGTCTGCTACAAAAAAGAAAACCGGTTTTCATTAAACGGAAATGGAATCACGTCGTCTTTTCTAGGGCGACAATTTTATCGTTCCACCCTGTAGAGGGATCCTATCGCTCTTGGGATTTGTACACAACTGGCCAACTCGTAGATGGTCTGCAACAAAAAAGAAAACCGGTTTTCATTAAACGGAAATGGAATCATGTCGTCTTTTCTAGGGCAACAATTTTATCGTTCCACCCTGTATTTAGCCGGAACGTTTGTAACATTTGAAATTGGTTTCATTTGTCCAATGCTGGATTTGCTACTCATACGAGATATTTTAACTACAAACAATCACAAGAGGATTTTGTCCCTCAGTAAATCTACTAGTGATGCTTCATGTCAATTCTGTAACAAAAAATGTAGGTCTGCAATTGGGCTGAGAAGCCACATGCAAATAAATTGGGTTAATGATAACGCTAAAACCAGGTTTTTTGCTCATCATATACACAGCAGTGCTTCCAACGATGGTAAGTTGTGATTTCAAGATCATAAAATATAGATATCTTTGGTTAAGAAGAAAATTAACTTTATCAAAAATTATTTGGGAAGTACTTATTTATTGGTGATACTATAAGCATTATTTTATTAAAATGGCCGATTTTACATTTAAATGTTTAATAATACTAGACATAATCATCTAGACAACATAACGTATTCACACATTTGTATAATTGGATACCCTAATACTCTTAAGAGAAAAGAAAACCCGAATTGATTTTGTTACGGAAGATAACCTCGACGATGTCAACTGGGATCGGACTAGATTGTGCCAACATGAATACTTTCTGTCATATAGAAATTAAGTGAGACACATACGATTAAACACCGATCGCTAGTGGACGGAAGTGGCCGGCCTCTAGAGTTTCCGTGTTGATTAGCATGTGACGTCGGTCGTATGACAATTAGCACGTGACATCAGTCGGTATATAGTAGTCGGACGGACTTCAATTGTATCTTAGCCGACAGTGTACGGATTGTAACTATCTATTGTTTGTCTCATTTTACTGTTAATATGTTATTTCAGTAGAATGAAATATTTTATTTTTGATAAGTTGTTTGTCGATTATTTCCTCTTCATTTTATGTACATTTCATCATCATATCGCGCTGGTAGCACGGATATCCCTGACCCTCTCTCGCCACTCCTCCCTATCGTTCATCGCCCTAGGTAGGTCTTCAGGACAACATCCTGTATCCTCACATAGCTGCTGAATGTACGTTCGAGCTGGTCGTCCTGCTTTTGCGCGGCCATGTGTGGGGATCCATAAGAGTACATCTCTTATGAGTTCATCTCTGCTTCTCCAGCAGTGTCCTGCATGTCTGGTTCGTCTAACTTGAATAGTTTTCGTGATAGGGGGCAGGTGGCCGTACAGTTGGTGTCTTGTGGGGTGCTGCTGCCAGGACTTGTTCAGGATTGCACGCAGCATTCTTGTGTAATTGCCATCCAGTTTCTTCTCCAGCCGTTTTGTTAGCGTCCATGTAGTGCATCCATATAGCAGTATCGATGTGACCGCTGCCTGGAAGAAACTGAGCGTTACAAAACTTTCTTACCAAAAATATATATATAAATAAATAGATAAAAACGAGAATTTTATAAGCAGAAAGCATTAATCCTTTATTTTAATGCATAATTAAAACTGACCGGAAAAGTGAAATTCACAGGAACAGATAAAGCGACATATTAAATTTTAAGTATTTGGTCTAAAGGTTTATTTTCTGTATTGAGTAATATTTCATTTTCTAATTTTTATGTCCATGTTATTAAACTGACTGTTTAGTTATTTTACGTTTACCTTTCTAAAAGAAAACCGCTTATTATATATATATATATATATATTCGTGATGCATTCAATAAGTTTCCTGACTTTTTTGTACAGGCATTTAAAATTATCATAGACTCTTGAAAATTCAGTATGTTATTGCTATACATTTTATGACATGACGGACCAATTTTTATGATTTCAGGTTCAAATGAACTACTACATCAGCAATTGGAATACACCCTACTAACGCCTGATTGTCACAGCTGGTGAATTTCAAAAATGCAAATCTGGACGAGAGGACAATTTAGAAGAACGATATGCAATAAAATTCTGTTTTAAACTTGGAAAAAATGCCACAGAAACGTATGGAATGCTTCAGACTGCTTTTCGACCATTTTGCATGAGACGAGCATCAGTTTTTAAGTGGCATAAGAGATTCAAGGAAGACAGGGAGTCTGTGAGGGATGATGAGAGGTGTGGGAGTCGATACACCAAAGTTGATTGTCCAAACGGTTAGGGTTAGGGTTACTATGTTGAGGTTTTAAGGGAGTTAAGGAAGAGATTCCTAGGGAAGAGGCCAGCACTCTTCAAATCGGGTCAGTGGCATTTCCACCAGGACAATACACCAGTCCACAACTCCATCTTTGTCACAGACTATTTGACCAAGATGGGCATCAAGACAGTTCCTCAGCCTCCCTATAGACCAGGCCTTGCTCCCTGTGACTTTTGGTTATTCCCTAAGCTCAGAGGCTGTCTTTCTGAGACAATTGAGTAGATGAAAGAGGCCGTCATTGACACGCTCACATAAGAGGACTTCCATGGAGCCTTCCAGAAGTTGTTGGAACGGTAGAACAAGTGCATTGCAGCCGGAGGAGATTACTTCGAAAGGGGACTAGAGTTTCATGTGTGTATTATCAATAAAAGTGCCCATAAAAAAAAAGTCTGGACACTTATTTAATGATCCTCGTATAACAAGTAAATTCAAAAGATACACATCTCATCGTGTACCTACCTATTTAAAAATATATTTTTATTCTTTCTTTGGACCTACAACAAATATATACATATTATATAAACTCAAAACGAAACCATTTATATATATATATATATATATATGGCTTCGTTCACACCAATTAAATATTAATTTTTCTGTCTTTAACTATTCGTTTTTATCTTGTTCTTTTTTTTAATTTCAAAGCATTTTTTTCCTTCTTGTTTTCTCCTCAAACTTCCTTTCTTTAGATTTGTTCTTTTTCGTTCGTATCATTTATCTAGTCTCTCTTTATCCTCTGATCTTCATCTTCCTTTCTTTCCTAGTTCCACTATTTGAAAATTTTTTTTTTTTATGTATCTTTTTTTTCTTTTTCTCTTACTCACTCTTTTCCCTCTTGCTTGCACAGATATGGAGGTCTAAATCAGTACCGTCAATTGATAATTTCTTTGACGAGACGGAAAAATGCTAGCCACCTTTGAAGTCAGACATCATTATCTTCTGCTTCAGCAAATTTTATTGTCTGTATCCCAAATAATTCCTGTTGGAATTTACATGAGTCACTCAACGCGTTTTGATGCTTTAAATTTCGAGACAAAAGACTTTTCAAATGGTCCGTATTGTTTTTCTCTATTTTGAGTTAAGTGTAAAATTCAAGAATATCTTTTATTATTGATATTAAGCATTAAACGGTACATATACATAAAAATGTCTTTAAAAACACACGCATTATATATATTATGGGAGGTTGAAATAATTGCGAAGTTGAGAATATTCGACAATTTAGTTGTTTATGTTGCTATTGACTGGTGTTGTTTCTTCTCCTCTCTCTACCTCTCGTGTATATACGCGCGTGCGCGCGTGTGTGCTGTTTTAAAATTTGGTGGTATGACTTAATTTTTTCTGCTTAAACACCAGGAGTAAAGATTCATTCGAAAATAAAGAATACTCAATAATCTAAAATGTAAATTAAATGTAATAATATCAAAATATAAAATGTCATGGCTATGGAATCGAGACAGAGGTGTGATTTCAACTATGGTACCACATGCTGTCTTTGGTGAGATGGTAAAGTAGCTTATAGGAAAACTATGCTTTCCTGTGAAAAAAGATTGCATGAGTTCGATTTTCAAGTGCGCTGACTCTAATTCTTAGATTTAAGAGTCTCTAACAAGATGGTTGCTCTAAAGACAAAATGGCGGCTCTTCAAAAGCCAGGACATCTCGCTTTTTCTTTGGTTGCATGCAGAGTCATTATTAGAGAAAAGTCTAATCATAGCACAAAATTACTAAACGAATATAATAACATTGATCTGTCTATTGCCTGACTGGATTAGACTTCTAATTGTTATAGTAGACTTTAGCGAGAGAAACTGAATCCTCACTACAAGTTAATGAAAAAATAAATTAAATAGTAATAAAAATTCAAAAAATAAATTTAATAAATAAAATAAAAATTCAAATAAAATGATATAAATTCTACCCATTTAGAACCCCCCACTGCCGCCAAAAATATGTGACGCATTGCAATTACGAATTTCCAACTTTAATGAAAATGAGAAGAAATAAGTTCTATATAAGCGTTTTATATTGGAGGAGAACATTTTAATTGAAGCTCTCATCAACACTATCACACACACACACACACACACACACATATATATATATATATATATATATATATATAGGGAAAAAATTAGAAAATAAAATGAAATAAATATAAAAAGACATAAAGAGAACATGATTTATTTGATTAAATAGATAAATTAATCAAAACCTCACCCGCTTAAAAATGTCTAAATTGTTAGTAAGATGAAAAAAAGGTGAAAAAAGATGAAAAAAAAAAAAGGAAAGAAAAAAGAAGAATCTCATCGGGGTGACAGAATGAGGTTCAATTCAATGTCGGGCTCAGTTCTCGTACTCAACCGCGGTAAGTTACTCTACTGCGATAATTAGAAAAACAAACAAACAACCCCCCACAAAATGCGCGATTGAAGCAACGATTATCGTCGTAAGATGTGAAGCCAACGAAAAGGGTTCAAATTATGCATTAGGCAGTTTGTGTTTCCCATTATGCTAATGGCCTTTGGAAAATGTATGAATTTTCTCCCCCTTGGCAAAGAGTACATAGGGGGCGGGGGTAATTTGAACTCTTAGTTCTGTTGATTAAAATCTTGGGAGGTATGGGATACCTACATATAAAACTAACAATTTGTGATATTTTGACCTCGTGGAGATCAAAAAAAAGACTTACATTTATTCATAGTTTGTTGTCCATTACATTCGCTCTCTTTGTCTTTCCTTTTCCTCTACACGTGCTGCTACGAAAGGAGGAAAATAGAACTTTTTGAAGTGACTTGACTGCCGCATTTAATTCTAGCAATGTAACAGACTGGAATCTTTAACAATTAACATTGATAAGGCAAACGGTCAGGAGGTGCCCGTAGTGTAATGGTTATCCTCGCAGGAAATGGACTCGGCGACACGAGTTCAAACCCTGAACGAGACTGATTGCATTTCACATAGCACTAATACCCTTGGGAAAGGTATGAATCCAATTATTCTCCCTCCAGCTATGGGTAAATAGTAGGACAGACTAGGTTCTTCAGTCTTGGTGAGGCAACTAGTCTAGGAGAAGGAAAACTCTGAATTAAAACCTGTTAAACTCCGCTTAAAAAATTGACCTTGTGTCATATCCTGCCCGAGCGGAGGGGTTGGTAAATATGATAAGGCAAACGGTCAGGAAGAATAAAAAATAATGAATTCACACCAGTTCTACCCCATAAAAATCAACACAATTTTACAAGAAAAAACAAATGAAGAAGAATCTCGACACATTTTTCTAGTAGAAATTGTGAGAAAAAATAAACCTCCAAAAAGTGTGAATCTAATCAAATAGATGAAAGAAACAACACAAATTTGACATTAATAAGAAATTTGGAGATTTTATTACTTAGTTATTCTATTATGTTTAATCTGTTGTGTTTTCTCTATTATCATCAGACAGTACAGATTACTCTGGGTTTTTCTCACCATCATTCCCTGTCATCCTGGTAGGTCTTCTCGACAGCATCCAGTGTCTGCACAGAGGTGGTGTATGAAAGCCTTTGATAGTCGGCCAACACTGACAGGTCAATGTGTAGGATCCAAGAAAAACCTCACTTATGAATTTGTCCTTACTTCACCAACAATGCCCAGTATGTCTTTTTCGTCTCCTCGGGATAGTTTGTGAGATGGGAGATTGGTGGCTAGACAGCTGCTATTTCGCGGGGACAAACTTCCAGGATTTTTTTTCAAAACTGCACGTGGAATTCATTTTTAGTTTCCATCTAGCTTTTTCTCAAATCGTTTCATTAGCGTCCATGAGGTGCATCCATATTGAAGTATTGACACAGCCACATCTTTGAAGTAATCTCGTTTTATTATTTGGAGAGATCTGATTTCCATATGATCGATAAAACACGAATAGTACTCCACACCTTTTTCTGGCTTATATTGACATCACTTTCAGAAAAAAAAGTCATTGCTGACGAGATTTACCACTTTGAGTGTAGCCTTGCTCCAGACTATGCCGTTGGGGTTCGGTTTGGGAAGGTGAATTTACAAGAAGTGCTAGATTATTTGTGTAGTCTACGTCTCCTATAGTTTTTATGTGATATCATATGCATCTGGTCTTTATAATGTGCAACCTCTTTCTAAGATCTCTTGACGTTTGAAGTAAATAGTCAACGCAGATTACGATGTTATGTTCTAGTGTTTCATTATTATTATTATTATTTATCTATATTTGTTGTCATTCAGTTAAATTTGTCTTTAGAAGCAGTAGTATTTAAAGGACACCCATCACGTGTGAGCTATTTTGTATGTTGATCACATAGACAAAAAAAAATAATGGTCACCAAGCGCTGATGTTTCACAGTTTACACTATAAATATTGGTTGACATGAAGGGGTCATGCCCGAAAGTAATTCCTAATAAAGCAAATGTTGTATGGATCGAAACCTTACCTTATACACATTAAAATATCCCTGCATAAGCCTTGAGCAACATGATTCACAGTCAATATTTTAAAGGTGGCTATTCACAGTAATTTTCTGAAAATTGCGAGAAAACGTAACCCCCCTCCAAAAAACAAAACATACAAGACGTTTGATTAGGAAATAAGACGTAAAATTCTTCCTAAAATGTTCAATGGTGAACATCAAGAACTAATATGGTTATATGATCGTTTTTGGTTGGATCCTGTGGAAACCCTTAGTAAAGTTAAGTAAAGTTAGCGACCTTAGTCGAGGGCGACCCGAAGGCTCCCTTTTCAATAGCTTCAATACCGAGGTGTAGGGGAGGCTGCAACCCCTTTACCTTCGTCGCTTCACTTTACCCTTGATCCATCTTATATTGTTGAGTGTTAAGCAAGGAGATATCAAGTACCATTATTAAAGTCTTTGGTATGACTCGACCGAGTACTGAACCCAGGTCTCCCAGATCATTGGCGAACACTCTACTCCAATGAGCCGGTCCTTTCTTACATTGAACAGCAACAAAATTTTGAAATACAAAATCCAGTGATACTAATCACTGGTTACGCAAAAAAAAAAAAAAAAAGATAATTCTGATTTACTGTTTCCCGTACAAAGTGGCCTGCTTTCTTACCACACCATACATACTATAGTCCTTGTTGCTGTTTCTGATGGGAAAATACAACATGGCCAAACTTACAATTGTATATACGTGTAAGTATAGATATCTTCAACTTTCATTAATTACAAAAACATTCCACGACTCATTGTATATGAGTATGTTTTCATAATCATATATTATCGAAATGAGAACCAAAAAAGATTAGTTATTGTTGAAACCGAACAAAAAGGTTATTGAATGAGAAATAACCAAAACGAAGGTTATAAATGAAATGGAAATCTTTATAACATTAACAGAGTACAATACTTGCCACCGGGATGAAAAAGTTAACCGCTGCTAGTGGTGACTACTCAGTATATTTTTAGCCCTCACAACCCTTCCTATGTATTATATATCACAAATTAAATAAAGCAGATATACAGATGGTATTTCAGCCTTAAAAGTGGCATATTTCAGCCTTAATTAAGATAATGCAAAATGCGAACATTATTAATTCGTAAACAATATTACAAAAATTCAAGATCCACGAACAAGCTGACTGAAAAAAAGAATTGGTGTTATCTATAAAAATGCCAGTAAAATTTGATGATGGAAATTTTTGGCAGACTAGAATATGCATAAATAATAAAATTAGGAGCAAAGCCATCAAAATCATTAAATGATAATGATTTCTGCTGAATGCACTGGTTTCACTTTAGTGTGTTTCTCGGAAAATTTCGGCCAACACTCCCATTTATACAACACTATGGACAGTGGGCAATTTTTGACTCAATACCTATGGAAAGAGATTTTTGATTTGTTTATGTACAAAGGATACACTTTTGATCTATTCTAAATTTGTTTTATCGGGAATTACTTCGGGATATGACCCCATTTTGGACTCCATCGACCAGACTATAAAACATAAACATATTCTCTATTATTGATGTTGATTGGTTCTTGGTTCAATGGCATATCATTCTTCGTAGGTCATTCAATGCTAAAGCTATCCTTATAGAAAAAATAGTTATGATACTATCTAAGCCATAGGGGCTGGAGATAAGGTTGTTCATACATTTCCCAATGTGAACTTAATAGCGCGATCGGAGTTCGAACTTACTTATTTCGGGGCTACAATTTTAACCAATACGCGACGAGGAGTCATCCCATTGATGTAGAACACTCTTTCTTTATTGCAAAACACATTATAGAGTTTTCCTGTTCGACCGGTTACCCTTACCTCAGAGAGCACTGTCTGTTGTACTCTTTACTGATAATGAGGGAATGGATGGATTCATGCCTTTCCGAATAGAATTAGTGCAAAGTGAAACGCAGTCAGTATAATGCAGAATTTGAACCCAAACTGCTGAATCCAATTCCTACAACTATAACCATTATGCCTGCCACGTCCTTTTACCTTACGGCGGTGCAGTGATAAAGCCAAGAGTTAAAATCCCTGAGACATCCACATGGGTTCGAACTCATTCTGCTGAATCTTCCGGGGACACTAGTTCAAAATATTGAAATGTCTTGCTTTTTGCTGAAATGACATAGTTGTCATGCAAAGGGGAGACAACTGCACTATGGGCAGCTACTCGTCTGCAATTCATCATTGCCCAGTTTCACAGTCTCGCCAGACTGAGGGATGTTCTCTCTCTGTATAAAAAGATTTGATGTTATAATTACTTAAAATGAGGTTTGTTTTATCTGTCAACCTCTACATTTATGGATAAATATGGGTTGAAATATAAACACTGCCTTAGTATCTGACAAAAAACAGTTATGGCTGATTAACATATATCTGAAAGATCGCTGACAAGTGTCTACAATAACAGAAAACCACATAATAGCAAATTGAATGTCGGTTGGTTGTTTGGGATTTATGGCATATCAACCTTTGTAGGTTATTTAATACCAAATCAATTTCTATACATATGATCAGTTCTATTTCAACCAATTCCGTTTAGCATGATTACACAGTTTAATTGTCAAAAACAGTTCTATTTCAAGCTATTCAGTTTAGTCAAACATTTCTAATTCAAACAATTCAGTTTAGTATAAGTACGCAGTTTAGTTCTATTTAACCCATACATAGAAACCTGTCAGGTGCTACCACTCCGGGTCAGAGTGCACTTTGGAGCGATGACAATGAAGGGATAATAGCAAATTGAAGTCTCTTGATTGGATAGGTTTTATGGCATATCAACCCTTGCTAGTTATCCGATGCCAAATCCTGTTATATATATATATATATATGATTTGTGAACAAATTGTTTGTTAGAATTTTAAACAAACCAGACTTCATTTGTTTTCACTCAGTTAAATAATTTCGAGGATTACTAAGACTAATAATTATATTTAACATTAATTTTTCGTTTACACAGTTTTTAAATACTCTTCTTATTTAATTGGAATAATTCTAATTAGTATTAATCATTTGTTTGTTTATAGTTAAGTATTTTCAAAGTATTACTGTTGAACACTAACAATTCTATTGAACGGTACATATTTGTTTGGTTTGGTTTGGTTTCTTTGTTTAATGGCATGTCAACTCTTTTTAGGTTATTTAATGCCAAAGCCATTCTCCTAGAAGAACCGTAGTTATACTATTTAACCCATAGCTGGGAGGATAAGGGGGTTCATACCTTTCCCAAGGGTATTTGCCCGAAAGTGAACGTAATAGCGCGACTGGAGTACGAACTCGCGTACTACGATTCCGCAGTCCATCGCTTTAACCATTACACCACAACGACATCCCCGGTACATATTTGTGTGCACATCGATAAATGGTATCGAGTATTGCCACCTAACATTAAATACTCAATTAAACATTTGCCGTTAAAAGGTTAAGCAGTTCTATTTGACCCATTGATGGGATTTTAACAGGTACTACCTCTCCAAGTTAGAGTTGACCCGGGAGTAATAACAATGAAGAGATTGTACATATTGCCTAAAGTTCCAGGACTGGGGACTTACCATCATATTGTTTGGTACAATACTCAGGACACTAGTTCTACTTGAATCATAGATGGGACCCTAATTGGTATTACCACTCCGAGAGGTGCCCGTGGTGTAAGGGTTAGTGTCGTTTGAAATGGACATGGCGAATCGAATTCAAATCCTGGACGAAACTGTTTGCATTCCACATAGCGCCAATACCCTTTGGAAAAGTATGAATCCAATTATTCTCCCTCCTGCTATGTGCAAATAGCAGGGCAGACTCGGCTCTTTAACCTTGGTATGGCAACTGGTCTAGGAGAAGGAACACTCTGGATTCAAACCTGTTGAACTTCATTTTGAAAAACTTAACCTTGTGTCACATCTTACTTGTGCGGAGAGGTAGGTCAACACATAATACTTCTCTGGGGGTTAGAATCGGCCTGGGCGTAATGACAATGAAAGGATACTCTGCATTCCCTAAATCATTAGGACTGAAAGCTCACCATCAGAGAGTTTAGTGTCATATCCGAGACTCTCGTTGTGGAGGTTTTCTTATCCCCCTGCAAAGATGCTGTCGGGGTATTCTATGGCCCAAACCAATTTGGCTACAAGTCAATTGAATAACAAAAACTAAATTTCATGTATCGAATTCATACGCTACGTCTCTAGTTTATTTTTGTTATTTCTCTTGTGGCTCATCATTCTTTTAAAATTAAAATTTAAAAAAAAGAAGAAAAAAACAAAAAAAAAAACAAAGCAAAGTAGCCCCCCCCCCAAAAAAAAACGCAAAAAAAAAACAAAAAACAACTTTTCTATGCAAAAACTCCTCTAAGGTCGAAACTAGTTGTGAACAATTATGAAATATATTACTGCAAAAATGTTCTTATTTGCTTTATAAATTTTGTTCATTCGTCTTCAGTTGATATTAACGTATGAGGGCCAACATTTAAAGTGTTGGACTAAATGATTTGTGATTTGTGTTGAAGTCTCAATTTTGCCATTGAGTGATAACAGAAGAATGTGGTATAGATGAGATACAGAAACACCAGAAGAACACGAAACGTTGGGATGGCCGTGTCGGCTGACGGGTAGGACTCCCCCAAACGAGTGTCCTGATGGTTGTAGAACACACCAACTATTTCTCTGCAGAGGGGTAGGACTCCCCCAATCGAGTGTCCTGATATATGACACAAAACAAACTCAGCCCAGTCGGTTGGGATTGTAGAATACACCGACTGCTTCTTTGCAGAGGGGTAGGACTCCCCCAACAAGTTCTGGATATGACACTATTCAATCTGATGGTGAGGCTCCAGTAATGCTTTAGGAAAACAGAGTACTCCTTTATTGCCATCGCTCTATGGTCCACTCAGGCCTGGAATGGTAGTAACTGATAGGGTCCTATCTATGGGTCAAATAGAACTAAACTGCATACTTATGCTAAACTGAATTGTTTGAAATTGGACTGAATGTAAATTAAGTACTGACGTTGAACTGAATTGTTAGTGATACATAGCAATACTTGGAACCATTTAACTTTGTTGAGTAAAGTGAATATCATGAAATAGAACTGTTTTTGCATTTAAACAGTGTGCTTATGCTAAACTGAACTGTTTGAAAAAGAACTGCTAATGCGTATAAAAATGGATTTGGCATTCAATAACCTACAATGGTTGATATGCCATCAAATCAAACCAAGGTTGAGAATTTAGAATTGTCACTGGCCCGGTTACCACACCAAAATTAAAAAAAAACTGTCTGCACTATTGTTTACCAATAGCTGAAGAAGAAAAGAAGGGTTAAAGTATTTCTCCAACAGCATGAACGAAAATTAAAATGCAGCTAGCTTCGGCGAGGATTTGAAATCTGCTCATCGACTCTCTTTACTTTTGACGGTAATCATTACGCCTGTCTATATTTTTAATTTTATATATATTCTAGAAGTAAATCGAAAAGACCAGATGGTGCATGAAAATTACACGTGTTATAACACTTCTATGTAGTTCAGATGATGGTGACTCTTCTTGTTGCACCTTTTAAAGATATTTCGGCATATCTTTTCGATTTGTTTGTCGGGGTTGTTAACTTTCAAGATTAAATTTGAAATTTGAAACTATATTATATTTTATAATTACTGGAATTTTAATATCTGAAATGATTTTTTTTTTGTATTAAATCTGATGGTCAGTTAGTTGAGGCTTTAAGGCAACTCTTGTGGTTATATAATGACAATTCTTATATATATATATATATATATATGTGTGTGTGTCAGAGATAGTTTCAAGTGTTATAATCTAATAGAAATAATTCTATTTGATATTAATCCTTTTTTTTGCATAGATTTGAAATAGTTTCACGGATTGTTATTTAACATTATTAATTCTATTTAATTCTTTCAATCTAATATGAATAATTTATACATAGCTCTATGGTTTCAAAAATCTAGTAATAATATTCCAGTGTAAATGATTAATCTGTTGTATTTGACCCAGAGATGCTACCCAAACAGGTTCTATGTTTATCATCTGTCAGTATAGATTTTCAAATAGCCGAGTAAAAACTTATTTTCATGCCAGCATTTGGATACTATTATTTAAAAGTTTTCTTGAATTAAAAATCTGGTAAGAGCCATATTCTCTTGCAAGCAAAAGTTGCAGTTATATAATGAAATTAGTTTTAGTTTTTGTTTTCCTTTTTCTTTAGAATCATTTAAAATTCTGAAGCGCCTAAAATTTCCTTTTACGTGGAAGTAGTTATGGGTATTAGAAGGAAGAATATGCAAGAACATGGCAAAATTTATGTTTAACATCTAAGAACAATATTAACGAAAATGTTTAGTCGAAAAACAATTGGGCAAGAAAAGCATCAATTGAAAAACTGTAATTTTCATATATAAATAGTGAATAAAAAAAAATTGTTAATATATATAAAAAAAAACCAAAATAACTAAGAGTTATGTTTCAGTCGTTCTGTAAATTAACCACGACGTAAAGTAAAAAAAATTCTATTTCGATAATCGTTTCGACAAAGTTTAGACATTAGAATCAAGACTATTGAAGCCTACAAGTCAAGTATTTCTCAACGATTTACTAACCCAATATTAGCAAGAAACTAAATTTCATATAAAGCGATACGAAGTAGGAAGAAGCAGTATTTTGCCTTTCCTCTGAGATGCTGTGATGCGGGGAGACTTACAGCATAAGCAACTTTTAGTCTTTCATACAACTTTTTCCAGGGACTGTATTATGATTCAGGAGTAAATCCATGGAATCTCGGAAAACTGATGAATGCCATAAGATACAAAGCAAAGAAGGAATTTACGAACGTTTTTTTTTCCATAGTGATAAATATATCCGTGGGAATATATCAATTGTATTTGAGTATGTAAGAAAAATCAGTTGTTATTTATATCGATTTTTTCGGTCATAATAATTTGGCTACTCGTTATATATCAAGCATACTGATAGTACTTACCCATATTACATGTGGGTTGGAATTTGGACAAAATCGGAAATAAACGACAAAGTCGTTTTTCTCAAAGTTTACGATAAATATTTGTGGACTGTTTTTTATGGGTTTTAATAGGACAATTATTAAGAATAAAGGACGTAGAATCGATTTTGGAAAAGTTTAGGATTGGCCCAGCGGTTAGAGTGTTCGCCAATGGCCCGGGAGACCTGGGTTCAATCCCAGGTCGAGTCATACCAAAGACTTTAAAAATGGAACTTGATACCACCTTGCTTAACACTCAGCATTATAAGGTACGCTTCAAGGGTAAAGTGGAGCAATCCTGGGAATGGAGTAGCGCCCTCCCCTACACCTTGGTGTAGTAGCTATCGAAAAGGGAGCCTTCGGGTCACCCTCGACTATGGTCGCTAACTTTACTTACTTATTCCTATTTAAAGGACACTTAATTTGTATTCACCGTTTATTTATTCTGGGTTGCTGTTATATTTGTAAAGTTGCAGGCGTTTAGAAAATGCTTGGTCTTTGTTCAGAGATTTAAGATTTCACTGAAAATCCATACAACGTAACAGATATTTCACATAGGGCACCTCTGGTGGTGTAACGGTTAGCAAGCTAGACTAGCAAACCTACACGAGTGAGTTCGAGTCTCATTGGGCACCCCATTCATTCGGCCTTGTGCCACATCGAAGCAAAGAGCTTTGTAAATAACAGATATTTCACATAAAAATTTATGATAACTTTGGTCATAATAAGAAGACACTAGTTTAATGTATCAAGGTGAATCATTTAATTCACCCCCCCCCACCTACAATGGAAGTTGGAATATCACGCTTTGGACGTGTGAAGGTAATCAACCATAAAGACAAAACAACTATAAACAGAATAATCACGCACTAAGTGTTAATGTACTACATTCCATGCTAAAAGCTTAAAAAAAACCCGAAAATTTCAATTATACTTTTCAGTAGACACATTTAAAATATTTAAACACAAGCTTCTACAATACAAAAGCAAAAACCTGATTGCCAACAGCGTTGCTAAGATACAAAAATATTTAATGTTTACCGAGATGAAAAGGGAGGAACAAACGACAAACAAATAACCTCAGCAAGTCACGGAAGTATATTTGTTTGAAAAGAACACAGGCATATCTAAAAAAGTGATTAACTTTCTGCTGAATATCTTCGTGATATTAAATGCAGAAAACGGGGTTTATGTATTTATATATATCCTTCAGTAAATACAAATACGTCTATTATTTAATGGCAATGACAAAAAGTGACAGATACAATTTGAAAATAACTATTAAAATATGCACATGCACTGACATTTACACGCCACACGTATGATATAAATTCCAGTAAATATGCATTTACATATAAATAGACAACCGGTGAATCTGTTGTTTAGATTCATTGTTTGCTTTTAACGGCATCTCAAACCATATAAGGTTATTTTATACCTAGAGTTTAGTGAATCACTTTCATTGTCCATGAATATATATACAGTTTTGAGTCGTTGTTTCGTAGTTTTTTCCTTTTTGCGCACAGGATACCAAGTATTCCTATCTAATACTAATAATTATATGGTTTTTAGAAACTATTTATATTTAATAAGTATTTGTTTGCACATAGTTATATGGTTTTCGGTACATAATAATAACCTGTAGTAAAAAATTATATCTTCAATGGCGGTGAATAGTTAGTTTTATTGGTATATATCAACCTTCGTGGGTTATTTAATGCCAAAGCCATCCTTGTATAAGAACAGCACTGATACTGTTTAACCCCAATAGTGGTGAGGCGTTAAGGGGGTGTTCATACCTTTTTCCCGAGAGGATTTGTCAAAAAATGTATTTAACAGCACGATTGAAGTTCCAATTCGCTTATTTCGAGAGGCTGCAGTCCGGCACTTTAACGACTACGCTACACTGGGTAACAGCATTAAATATTTCTTTCAAATATTTTTTTTTGGGGGGGTCCTCCCAGCTATGGGTTAAATAGTACCACTACTGTTCTTCTAGGAGAATGGCTTTGGCATTAAACAAAGAAACCAAACCAAATAATTTTTAAACCTATCTATTTGACCCAAAAATGGAACCCTAGCAGATACTTCCACTCCAGGTCAGAGTGGACCTGAGAGTAATTGCAATGTAGGGATACTCTACAATCCTAAGAACGTCAAAACTTTAGCTTCACCATCAGGTAAGAGTCCTACACCAGATAATCCCCTTTTGGTGAGGAGGGGAATGTTTTACTCTTTTGCAAGAGACACAGTTTGTGTATTCTCAACCGAGGCTACAGAGATGTGTGAATTTATTGGGTTTGCGTTATAGCAGAGGCCCATGATTATTATCAGTGATTCTATCTAGGAAGGACCAAAGGGTTCGGTTTAGTATTTCGTAATCATTTCCATTTATATCAAAAAGTTTAAACCCATGAAAGTTATCATTAACTTGCAAATTGAATTGATGATTGATTTGGTTTGGTTTGGCTTGGTTTTATGGTATATCAACGATTTTAGGTTATTTAATGCCAAATCCAGTTTATACATATATAATAAATATATACATTATTTGAAATCATTTTATAGACACTATTTTTAAATAAGCTTGACCTCTTTTTTAGCGCATAGTTAAATGGTTTCAAGTATCGCCATAAAGCAATCACAATTTAACATTAGTCATTTGTTTGCTCACATATTTTGTTCTATTTAAAGAGAAGACCCTAACAGGTGCCATCACTCTGGATCAGCGTGGACCGGGTAGCAATAACAATGAACAGATACTCCACATCAGATGGTTTAATATCATAGCAGGACACTCTTGTGGTGGGCTCTTACCCATCTGCAGAGATAGAGTCTGTTTTTCTACAGCCCCAACTGTACGATTTTAAGTCCATTGCTCCCACTGAAATTTCGTGATAAGTTACCGTGTTTATGTGTGTGTGTGTGTGTGTGTGTGTGTGCTTCATCATGAATAAGTTAGAATATCATTGATATCTTTAAACTTAGCCACGAATTAGAAGGCATATTTCTTTCGCTGTGTATGTTTAAATAGACTTATAGATCTTAAAGAAGCAACTTCATCCTAGAAAAAAACTGATTAAAACAATTTGTTCTAGCCATGTAATGATAGAAACACACACACACTTACATTACGACTTATGAATCATTAATCCATTTACTAATTTTAACGTTTGTAAGCAAAAGTCTTGTTACATAAACTCTTTTAAAATTGATATCTCATAAAGAAAATCGAATTCAGTCATGATTAATAATAAATAGACAAAATTTATTTACTAATATTTATATGCCAGATTTCTTTATATATTTCTTTATGTATTCAGTAATATTTAATGATATTTCAACCGTTAAATTTTTTAAATTGAAAACTAAAAATAATTAAATTCTTTTCTTGTCCAAAGCAATATAAGCACACCCAAAATGATATTCAAATACTTAACAATATCTCCATTTACCATCTGAAGGGGGTCATCATAGAACTTAAATAAATTTATAATAACACAAAAGAATTGAATTTTTTCTTTGTATATATATATATATATATATATATATATATATATATATATATTATCATCATCATCATTATCATGTCATGCCGCTGGCACGGATATTCCTGACCCTCTCTCGCTACTTCTCCCTATCGTTCATCGCTTCTGGTAGGTCCTCAGGGCTACATCCCGTATCCTCACATAGCTGCTGAATGTAGGTTCGAGCTGGTCGTCCTGCTTTTGCCCAGCCATATGTGGGGGTCCATAGGAGTACATCACTTATGAGCGCTTCCCTGTTTCTCCAGCAGTGTCCTGCATGTCTGGTTCGTCTAACTTGGATAGTTTTCGTGATGGGAGGCAGGTGGCCGTATAGTTGGTGTCTTGTGGGGTGTTACCGCCAGGACTTGTTCAATATTGCTCGCAACATTCTTGTGTAATTGCCGTCTAGCTTCTTCTCCAGCCGTTTAGTTAGGGTCCAAGTAGTGCATCCATATAGCAGTATCGATACGACCGCTGCCTGGAAGAAACTGCGTTTCATTTTATCTGTCAGGTCTGATTTCCATATGATCGATAGCCTATCAATAGCTGTCCATGCCTTCGTTAGCCGAGTGTCGATGTCCTTTTCGGTTGATGAGACGCTGTTTCCTCGGTAGGTGAATTTGTCTACTAGTTTCAGAGGGGTTCCGTCTAGTGTGGTGATGTCGCCTATTTGATTATAGCACATATATTCCGTCTTGTGTGCATTGACATGCAGGCCAATGCCTATCGACGCCGACTACGCCGATGACATAGCGATCCTGGCAAATACACCCAACCAAGCCGAAACACTACTGCATAGTTTGGACCGAGCCGCCACACACACACACACATATATATATGTACATTTATAATGGAGGTCATTCATTAAAGAAAGGTAATTACCACTGAAGGGGTTGGCAATGGAAAGCACAATTTACATTTGAACCATTTTCAAGGAAATGAATAGGTATAGGTTATTTAATGCCCCAGAAGACTGACTTTATGATTTTCTTTACTGACCGCTGCGCCCGGAAACTTTTTCTAACCGCAGAGTCAGTGTGTTTCAAATTCTTGGACTGTTATTTCAATTCAGGCTTGTAATAAAAAAAATCATGTTTTGCCCATTTGTAAGTATTTTTGATTAAAACAAACTTCTCAGTAAGCATCATATTTTTTGGTAAATTCACATGTTTTGCACTTTTCTTTGATTACAGGCTTCTGTTCAAGCCTTGAGCACCGTTTAATTTGTCACCATTTTGAATATCCTCTAAACAGATTTTGCGAGATTAAAAAAAATCTCCTATAAACAATTTTCAAATAATACAGAGTTTCTATTCAAGAAAAAAAGATTCTGAAAAATAGATTTACTTGGCTTTTTTTTAGATTTCCCTATATTAATTGAATAGCCTCGAATATATAATTGGTCATTTCTCAGTCAAAAAAAAAATTCCCTATTTATTGAATCAACCTCGTTTAAATAAGCAATGAAAATTTGATTAATATAAAGTTTCTGTTTATGTATAACTATTTATTCATCTAAACATTAGTCTGACATAAAACAAATATGGGGCACGTTTTTATTGTTAGTTAATAGATTGGTGTAATCTATTTCTTGGAATGAGTCGTAAGTTAGTTTAAAATGGTAGTGGAAAGTGACCGTTAAATTTGAGTGACGTGTGGTGACCCCGAGATCAAATTAAGGCTCAGCTCTTATTAGTTGCAGTATTCACATGATCCTCGAAAGTTTAGTAGTTAAGTAGAAACTTCCTTTCGTGAGAAACACTAGACTGGGGCGGTTGAATATTCCATCTCTGCTCGCTCATTCCCCATCGGCCACAACGGGTAATGAAAGGAAAGTGTCGTCCAAGTAATGTATAAATTACGTGCACATGAAAATGTAGTCACGTTATTTTCAATCATTCTAGCCGAAAAGAACTTAGAACGAAAGTATACGGTAACAGAAGACGACATTACGAACGGGACGACACAAGACGGCAGAGATGCAACTAGAATTAAAAGGCAAAAGATCAAAATAAGAAGATGGGCGCAAACCGATGAGATAATCGAAATAAATAAGTAAGAAGTATAATATATTAACTAAAGTGGTATGTGACATTATGATCTAATTTAAGACTCAGTTGTAAATGATGATGGCATTTTCTCATAGGTAAAACAAAATATCTACTTACATGATTTAAAATTAATGATTTTTGAGAGCTTCATTAAAATGGTTTAAAAACTGAATGGAATCAGACAAACCAATATATATGTATATTTAGGTCATGCAGCTTGGTATCCAAACAGAATAATGGGAACCTTCAACGGAGTAATGAGAAATTTGGTTGTTACACAAATCGAAGGAAAACTGTGTTACTATGACAACTGAATTTTCATTACTCACAAGTCAAATCAAGCTGCTAATGCACCGCAAAAATATCAATATTAACAGAAAAATACAAAACAAAACAAAACGAGTCTAATAATCAGTTTGATTTTGTTTTTGTTGTTTTAGTTTTAATCTTGGTATGTTTTAAGTTGTACAAGTGCCTTAGTGTTAAAAACAGATAAATAGAATTATGAATTCATTTTCTTTTCGTCATTTCAATTCTTCGAATATTATTTCAAATCGAAAATATATTCATTTATCCCGAACTGAGTACGGAGTTAGAAAGATAAAACTAATTTTTTAAAAATCTGTATGCAGAGGGGGTCACAAATCAACTGAAATTGTCCTGAACAATTCTAACCGCTGATTTTATCTTTGTACAGGTTGATATTTACTAAGTTTTCCTTCGCCAGAAAAACAGATTTCATTTACCTTACAGCTCTTGTTGTTCTTTAGTGGTCATCCATTTCAATACTGGCCTGGCTGACCAGTTGGTCAAGTTTTATTATAATGTAACAAAGTATATGAGATGATTTGCTGAGTCTGTGGCACGCAAACCTGATGTCGCTTTTAGTTATTAATGTTTCCCTATCTAAATACTGAACAGGTACATTGTTGCTTAACTTCGCTTCAGCATCACTTACCGGTTGTTGCCTTCATTGAGTTATTTATTTATTTATTTTTTTTGCTGTAATGGAGGGTGGTATTTATTAAAGATTATCTCTCTGCAAATTTCACCTTGATTCTCTGCAGTGATGAAGTTTGTTACGTTTTTATTTGTCCATTATTATCCACCTTTAACCTTTTTATGCAGTGTGCACAAATAATACATTTTCATTCCAAAACAGAATATGCCTTTCTACATATAAATAATTCCATAATTTCGGCATGTAATGAATATATAAGTAAAATGTACAGTGAACATGAGGTGAAATTAAATACTTATTTAGTAGTCTTATCTTAGATTTGGCACAAGGCCATACTTCTGGGGCAGTCATATGATTAGAATATGCTACTAAGTAGTAATAGGGTTTTTTATTCGACTAGGTCACTAACCATTTCTCCATGGCGAGGTGCCCAAGTGGGAATTAAGTGAAGCGAATTATGATCAAAGTGATACGAAAACTGAGTTCAGTCGTCGAAATCTGAACATTACAAATTGTGTCGTCTTTTCATTGTTAGTTGTAAACACAGTGAACCTATATCTCATTGTTTTTGATTTAGTATTGCAACGTATTATTTGCTGACAGTTATATATGTATATATATATATATATATATATATATATATATATATATATATATATTCCTGGGTGATTACGTAAGAAACGGTTACAGTAAACGCGTAATAACATCAACCACCGAAAGTAAACGCGTTTTTTTTTAAATCACAAACTGCACTCTGAAAATGAAGATTAACATCCAATGTAGTCTCTGCTCTTAATTGATCTGGCGTATATATATATATATATATATATAATTCTCTTAATACCCTGTCCGGTGGCAAAAGCTGCTTGGTAGCGCCAGGAGTGGCAGTACCGCCTTGAGCTTCCGAAACTGTGTTATTACCCCTGGTTGCCGGCTGATGAGGACATGGTATCGCACGTGCTTTCACACATTGTATGATGAAAAAAAAATGTGTGTTTGTGTGTGTGTGTGTGTGTGTGTTGTACTAAATTGATTTTAACAACATGTCAACCGGTCAAGGGTTATTTTATACCAAGTGGTTAGGGAATTGTATTCATCGCTAATTATATTTACATTTTTTGTGTAGTTTTAAAATTTTTTCTCTGATATATGATATCAATTTCTATCAAACAGAATAGTCCAGTCGGTTGGTGTTATAGAATATCCCCCCCCATCCAGCGAGTATCCTGGATATGACATTGAACCGTCTGATGGTTAGGCTCCAGCCTTGGAGATTTGAAAAAATGCTGAGTACCTCTTCACTGGCATTGCTTCCAGTTCTACTCTGTCAGTGTGGTAGCAACTCCATAAGTCAAATAGAACAGTTTGAGATTTAAATTCTGTGCAAACATATGACTTACGTCAAATTGAATTGTTAGAAAGAGAATTGTTTGATCATTCAACAAACAAATGAATGAATGATGTTATTGTTACTGTTATATAGCAATACTTGAAACCATTTAAATGAGCGCTAAAAATGAACTCAGGCTCCTTTAAGAATGTTACCTACAAAATGTGTTTACAAATTATATATATAAAGAGAATTTGGCATGAGATAACTAACAATAGTTGATATGCCATAAAATCAAACTAATCTATCTAATAGAAATAATTTGCTCATTGTTGCATGTTTTCAAGTATTCCTATCGGATACTAATAATTATTTGGTTTTAAGTATTCCTACCTAAAGTAAAGTTAGCGACCCTAGTGCGGGTGATCTGAAGGCTCCCTTTTCACCGAGGTGTAGGGGAGGGCACTACACCATTCCCTGGATTGCTCCACTTTACCCTTGATCCATACCTTATGATGCTGAGTGTTAAGCAAGGAGGAATCAAATACCATTTTTTAAGTCTTTGGTATAACTCGACCTGGGATTGAACCCTGGTCTCCTGCACCATTGGCCAACGCTCTACTTGATCGGTCAATATTCCTATCTAATACTAACAATTATCTAGTCTCAAACGATCATCTCCATCTAATAATCAAGAAATGAAATGAATATCCCCCCACCACCACCACCAGTAGACTGCCTCCAAAACTACCTAAAATTCAGTAGTAAATAAAAGTCAAAACGAAGAAGAAAGCATTTGAACTCAGGAGCCAACTGGAAGAAATATATCAATATTGGTCAGTATGTCTTTCAGTCCTATCAATTTAAAATGCTGAATCTTACAAAATGCTATGCTGTATTTTGTTTGTGAAATAATGCTTAAACTATGCGTTTTAAATGTAAAGACACGCTTACTCTACTATAAAGCCAAATTGATGTTAAGACTCTTTCCAAATGTCAGCGAACAAAGCAGAATGTTTTTGAATCTCTTCTATAATATAATTTAAAAATTCGTAAAGAAAGCCCTAACAGTAGTTTAGAAGAAAAAAGTAAACGCCTAAAACACCAAAAAAAAAAAAAAAAATTTTAAAGCTTTTCAATTCCTGAAGCCTACTAGGTTCCCGACTGTAATATAGAAGAAAGATAGAAAAAAAAAGCCCAGGAAAAGTCCCAATACCGCAAAAAAAAAAAATCAGTACCAGTGAAAGTACCTTAATCTTGGACTTTAACTAAGTTAAAAGTTAAGAAAACCTAAATCCCCCCCCCTTTTTTTTCGCGTACACATGGGAAGCAGCATGATGTACGTAAAGGTATTTGAATAAACCCATGTACGACCAAACTCAATACCTAAACGGGTCCTGGACGTGAGTTTGACGACTTTACGCTCAGGATCGTTAGTTCGATCGGGGAACTACTGCTGCTCCTCGATAAGAGTGGCTTCTATAGCAGAGAATAAAACAGCCATCGAAAGATAACCATGACCCACACTCAAACCACATACACAAACCGCATCGCTCTTCGCGCGGGTAAAAAAGGGGCGCGTCCTGCTGAGGTTGTAAACGCATATATATCTCCAGCAATGGATAAATACTTGGGCAGCCTGTTCTCTTTAACCATGGTACGGCTACTGATCAAGGAAAAGGGAAAAAAAATTATTCAAGATTGTTAAACTCCATTTAAAAGTGAGCTTGTGTCGCATTCTGCTCGTGCAGAAGGGTTGGTAAATAAGCATAGATATATACACACACACATATATACATATATATACAGATGTACACTCTCAAGTACATATACACACGTATATGTACAGTCACAGGTACATATAGATATACATACTTACACACATATACATATATATATACTTAATGATATGAGTTGTTTTAGGGATATTGTCATAGGAACTGGACACGGTGACACTAGTTCAAATCCTGGACGAGGTATTTTGCATTTCACATACCGGTAATACTCTTGGGGATCGTCCGAATCTAATTATTCTTCCTCTATGGGTAAATAGTAGGTCAAACTAAGCTCATTAATATTGGCGTTGCAATCGATTTTGTAGGTGGAAAAGCTCCGAATTCAAACCAGTTAAATTCTCTTTAAAAATTGACCTTAGGTCATATCCTATAAAGAGCAGAATGACCGTCAGTCTTTTGACAACTAAAACTAAACAGCAGTAAAACAAATAGAACGAATATAACAGTATTGAATGATTCTTTCATAAAATCATGGGTCACTACTCAGAATTTCACAGGAGAATGATCTTCAAGTGAGCTGTAAAAAAGGTATGAGTACATTGATGTTTCTACATTTTTTTCCAAGCAACACAACCCCACCAATAAATTGTAAAATAACAGTGCGAATAAGAGAAATGTCTCGAGTAAAATTAGAATGCTGTCTTATTTTGAGTTGTCTTTCCTGTTCTCATGACGTGTTTCTCTTATTTTATAAATACCTGTCACCGAGGTAGATTGATGTCTAAACGAATTCTTTCAAAGAAAATTGTTTAAACTCATCACATATTTAAAACAAGTGAATTATCCTACTTGTCATGGACCGAAAATGATTTCTCAACAAACACGGAATAAATTGCCTAAATAAAATGAATAATTATAATCTACCGAAACCGGGAGAAGGTTATTTTCAACAACCAATTTTAATTTGTTAACGATGATCGATGAAAATATGATGACATTTTGTTTGAACTCTAATGAAACCAATCTCACTGTAAGCCAATGTGTAATCTGGACCAAATGAATCATGATTATGTTCAGTTTGGTTATGTTTTCGCTCATACCAATTCATGGGGGTTATTAAATGCCAAATCCAGTTATATATATATATATATATATATATATATATGTTTACACATACATATGTGTGAGTTAGTGTGTGTGTAAGCGAATAGTATGTAGTCAACACTTTTAAACAGGACTGAGCTCATTTTTTGCGCAGTTAAATGATTTTTTTAGTATTTTTAGAACTGTTAATAAATAGCGTTTAATTATTTTATTTAATATTAATACTTTCTTTGAATCCAGTTACATGGCTTGTAGTATAGTACATTATCAAATAGTTCTATCTGAACCAAAGATGGGACTCTGAGGAGCACTACCGATCCGGGTTAGAGTCAACCAGGGCGTAATGGCCATGAGGGTGGGCTCCAATGACCCAGGATTGGAACCTCACCCATAGATTTTTTTAGTATCTTACCAATCATTGGGGTAGAGTGTCTTACCCGTCTGTGCTGGTGCAGCCCCAGCCGAAAGGGTGAACAATTATTTGTAAAAATGTTGTAAAAGTAATGAAGAAATCCATATTGAATCAACTATTTTTTACATTTTAAAGAAGTATGAAAATTTTTCGCGGTATTTTTTGAATTTTAGAAAACATTTATTCAGTTGCATGAAGCACAGAAGGCCCACACTTGCAGAACAGAAACCAACTTTTAAAAAAAGATTGTAGAGATTGTAAACAGATTTTCCCGGGGCACAAAGATTCAGTTCCAACTAAAACAAAGCAATTGCGCACGTTGTATCTGTCAGCCATTTTCACTTGATGCCACGACCTCAGAAACTGAATGGATAGAATGAAGCAACCAAGGTCCTAAATGTTTTAATCGAGTTGTATTTTTGTCGTTTTCTTTCCCCATCTGATAATTAAGCAACATCGATATAGCAGTCGTCGGAGACAATGCTAAATGTCCTGAAGGAAAACTATTTCTCGGTTGCGCATTGGTCACCTTAGGCTAAACGCACTCCTTTATACTCAAACAAGAAAAATAACCACAGTGAACAGCATATCAAACATCCTACATTTTCTCATAGAATGTAGAACTTTAACTCTGATTAGGCAACGTTTTTTTCAATGCAACTAATATGCAGGACCTACTTCAAAATGTCAACATGTTTGACATTTTGTCCTTCTTGAGAGAAAAAAATTATACCAAAAATTATAATTGTTAACATGATTGATACCAAAGAAAATAATTATTGGAAAACAACCCAAGAGAATTTTGACATATTAAAGCGAAATAAAAAAAAAAGCATCCTAAGAGCCATCTTCAGATAAAATGTAAATGTACTTATTCTTTCTATGTGGTTGTTTAACCCCTAGGCAGAAAATAACCCCAGATAGGTTGACATGCCATTAAAATCAAATCCGTCTAATACACTGAAATATGTATACATCCGAACATGCCCAACAATAACCTTTTTTTTTTAACTAGTTTTATCTAAGGTAAGGTAAAACTCGTTATTAAATAGCCAACTTCTGAAATTAGTTAACCAGTTCATATATCTTCGTAGAAATATATCATCAACTAAAAGTGATATCAACATACACTTAGGTAAAGCATGGTCAGCTATTGACAGGCTATCGATTATATGGAAATCTGATCACTCTGATAATATAAAAGTGTAATTGTTCCAAGCTTTAACCGTGTTAATACTACATTATGGATACACCACATGAACTTTGACGAAACGCTTAAAGAAAAACCTAGATGTAACCAACACAAAAATTCTGCGTGCTGTCTTGAACAAATCCTGAGAGCAACAACTGTACGGCTGTTTACCTCCAATCTCACAAACCACCCAAGGTAGCCGACGGAGAAAGACGGGGCACAGCTGGAGAAGAAAAGGCAAAAATCATACTTGAGGTTTTTCTATTGACACCTACATATGGACAGCAAAAACTTACATCTATCAACACTATACGTAAACTTGGTGCCATTTTTGGTCTTACTATGTGCGATGACGATTGGGACGGGTGGTGAGAGAGTTAAACGAACCTCTGCTGTCTACAAGTCTTGCTGATGATGCAAACTTCCTCATTCACATATACCCTATAATATTTATGATCGTTAATAAAACCAGTGGGTTTGTCGATTATCAGTTGCATATTCTTCGGGGTAAGTTGAACGGAGACAATTTAGTTCTTTGATGGTAGGTATATCATTAACGCGGAATACTATTTTTGTCACACCCGGTTTTGTGCCTAAAGCTTTTAAATAGAAGCACTTTCCGATAATTTTTTTCTCTTTAGATTGCTGCACTTCATTACGACTAAGCCAGTGTTGTTGTGTACTGCTTAGCTTAGCACGACTCAAAGAAACGAGACAAATTTCACAGCAGGAGCCAGTGTATTTATCTGGATGAGATATAAGAAAGGGCACAGAGTACATTAGCCACGATGGTGAAAAAAACAAAAAAAAAACAAAACACAATGACAACAAAAAACAAAAGAGTCTAGCAGGATAGTGTCAAAAATAATTGTCTTTACACTTTTAATTATTACTTAGCAATTTACAAATGATGATCAGCACCAGAACTGAATTGAACTGAAATAGAACGTTTTCCAATCATCATCCAACAGTTCGTTCTGTATCTCTGCATAGTGCAACATACACCTGACAAGTGTCTATGATATAACCGAAAGCTATATGATGGTGAGGCTCCAGTCATAGAGCTTTGGGGGAACGTTGAGTATCTATTTATTGGCATTAATCCAAGGTCCAATCTGACTGGAAGTGATAGTACCTGTTAGAGTCCCATCTGCGGGTCAAATAGAACTATGTAATCATTAACTATACTTGAAACCATTACGAAAAGGAAGAGTGGATGTTAAAATTATTAATATTGAATAGAATTATTAATGTTAAATAAAAATACTTGTAACTATTTAAATGTGTGCAAATAAGTTCAATCTGGCTCGTTTAAAAACGATGTCATCTAGAAACTATTCGTTTACAAATTATATATATATATGTCTGTGTGTGTTTGTGTGTGTGTAAACAAGATTTCGCTTTAAATAATCCACAAGGTTTGATATACCATAAAACATGACCAAATCAATCCATCCTACAGTTTGTTTATTTATCTCTGGCACTTTTTCATTTAAAAGCAATAAAGTATGGCCTGGCCTGTCTATGGCTCAGAATACGCTGACTATATCCCCGCAGAGGGGGTTATGATCGCCCCCTTGTAATCTGTATCTGGTGGTGAGGCTCCACTTCTAGAGATTTGGAAAGTATGGAGTACTCGTTCATTGTCATTACTCACAGGTCCACTCGGAATCAGGAGCAGTAGCACCGGTTAAATAAATAGCAATATTCAAATAGATTTGCTTAAAGAATTATATGTATTGGATAAGAATCGGTGAAACAGTATGAATGTGTTCAAACAAATGGTTATAACTGATTCGAAATAATTACTGGAAATCTTATAATTATTAGTATTAGATAGAAATACTTGAAACTATGCAACAGCGTACAAATTATTTGCATTACATAGGAATACTTGATGTCATATAACTACGTTAAAAAGACTAAGAAAACAACTAAAAATCAAATGTAAACATAAACGTACGATGAACGCAATTTCCCCAACTCTAGGCATAAAATAACACCACGCGGGTTGACATACCGTTAAAAGCCACAAACAAAACATGCAGTAAGTTGGTATTGTGTTTGAAGAAATATATTACAGTGCACATTTTAACGGTGTTGTAATATTTAATGTTATTTTCCCCAGGTTATGTCGGGTATCCCTCATTCGAAGACACATGAAACTGTGTTCACAAAAAATTACTTCGGAAAAGACAAAAGAATGAACCGGCCGAAATGGTGTCAAACAAAAACGGATGAAGCTGATTTTATTTATTTTTATCCTCATCGAATTTGTCTTTTGACTAACTTGGGTAAAACAAATTATCTTTTTATTGATTGAGCAAGGCAAGTACAAAAACGACCTTGATTAATATTTCTACCCACAAACAATATTTTCGGATTAATTCCCAGTAGAAAATTCCTGTTGACCCAGCATCGACTTTTTCAACTGTCATTTCGCACAAACATTTCGAGCACAACAAATTAACACAGCCAATGAATATTTCGTAAATATTTCCGCTTCTCAGAGAAATTTTATATCAGAATGGAATAAAATGACTTCGGTTTTTGCAGCGTTAACAGACACGTGCGTGTGCGTCTATCTCCATTAAAATAAAATTTTCAGAAATCGATCTTCATAAATAATTGAAGAAATGTAAACGAAGTTGGCCGATCGTTGTTGAGGGCGACTCGAAAGCTTCCTTTTCAATAGCTACTACACGGAGGTGTAGGGGAGGGCACTGCTCCTTTCCTTGGATTGCTCCACTTTACCCTTGATACATATCTTATAATGCAGAATATTAAGAAAGGAGGTATCAAGTACAATTTTTAAGTCTTTGGTATGAATCGACCTGGGATTTAACCTCGGTATTTGAGCACAATTCTGTTAAAGAGATAACAATATGCATATATATTAACCAGAATTTTTTTTTCGATTTTGACTATTTCCTTAAACACCACCTTTGGCTGCAATTAAGGTCAATGTTAAATGATATAGTATTGATAAAATCTCTAAGAATAACTATTGCAAATAAATAAAAAACGGGAATTATAAAATGTAAGAGTTTATTTAAACAATTATAATTATTGTAATGGCGATGAAGAAAGACTCCACATTATAATTTCATTGCATTAATGATGTGAGCTCAGATGTTATGTAATGTCTCTGTTAGTTTGTTTTCTTTGTTTAATGGCATATCAACTTTCATGGATTATTTCATGCCAAAGAACAGTAGTGGTTTTATTTAACCCATTGTTTGGGGGGTAAGAGAGGGGCTCATATCTTTCCCAAGGGGTATTAGTATGAAACTGAACGTAATAGCGTGGTTGGACTTTGAATTCACTTACTACACTCTTCAAGTTGAGTCCTTTAGCCACTATGACACGGGAATTCCTCTTTCTAACCTTCAGTTATCTTAGGCATGCACAGATACGAGTTGGATGATATGAAGGAAAAGGTCAAAAGCTGTTCTTTATTTGAAACCCAATTATAAAGAGATTTTGGGGTTAGTTTTTTGACTAGCAATGAGACCGGATTGCTTTCTGGAGTCTTAATGAAAAGGAGCATCTCATGAGGTGTGGAGGCGGTGATATAGAGTTTTATAAAATACAAAGACTCATGAATACTAAGTAACAGCAAGTCTCCTTAGGTCCCCAGGACTCTACTGGGTATTCTAGGCGATCTAAACGATGCTGTGGTCTGGATGATCACGATTATTCCTCTAATTTCCAATTTCTTTTATTATTATTACTCATTAGAATTTTTCACATCAGCTTACGCTGATGGTCTTTCACTGGAGATTGAGTGACAGCAAGTCTCCTCAAGTCTCCAGGAATCTTCTCTGTATTCTGGCCGTTTTCAATAATGCTGTTGTTTGGATGGTCTCCACTCGGCCGCCAACTTCTAAATCTTCCAGGCCTTTTAATAATCCTTTAGTTACTGTGCCAAAAGCACCAATCACCATTCGTATAATTGTCACCTACATGTTTCATAGTTTTTTTTCAATTCTCTAGCAATGTCAAGGTACTTATCTCTCTTTTCATATTCTTTCAGTTTTATTCTGTGGTCTGCCGGGACAGCAAAATCAACAACTTTGCAGATTTTTTTTTTTTTTTGTTGATTATTATAAGGTCTGGTCTTCGGGCCGAGGTTAGGTGATCCGTTTTTATATCAAAGTCCTACAAGAGTTTGTGCTTGTCATTTTCTAGGACAGGTGGTGGGTTGTGCATATTACTATTATTATTATTATTATTATTATTATTATACTCCGTGCGCGTTGATACACCTGTGTTAGCTGATCGTCTTTCACTAGAGTGACAGCAAGGCTACTCAGGCCTTCAAGACTCAGTAAACAGACCGATCTTAGTAGTCTTGTAGTTTAGATTCGTCTTCCGAATTCTAACTCTTTCAACCCTCTTTCCAAACCTTTTGATACCATTCCAAGCGTACCAATTTTAATTGGTATCACCGACTCTCTCATATTCCACGACTTTCTTAGGTATCTGGCAAGGTCCAAGTATTCGTTTCTCAAGGATTTTCATTCTGTGGTTTGCTGGGATGGCAAAGTCCGCTAGACACTAACTTCTTTATTTTTGTTTATTAATTAATTTGTTATTATTAGCGGTATCTAAATCTACTCGTATTTTAATCATAAAACAAATATTTTCAATCCCATAAATCAAATTCGTTAACCATTTTTGTTAGGTTAAAACATAGAAAATTATTTACAATACACTTCTTGACACATGACACCCACCCAGCAAAAAGTAAAAGAAATAAAAAATAAACTCTAAAAACCTCCATAATATTTGTATAAGAAATTAAAGACAGACAAGTTTTTTGAAGAACTGTTTATACTGTGGAACTATTTTAATATTTGACTGGAATTGATTGACTATGATAGTATCGAGAATATGAGCCTGGGTTAATCTTGAAAATTTCATGCAGATCATAATCTTCCTTGAAATCATAGCTGTTGCCTATGGTCAAAAAGCGTGGTATGAAGACGAAACTTTTAGATCTTACTTTTCCGATACGTATGTACCATTAAAAAACGAGATTTCTTTTTGGTAAACAGGGCCCCAGAGGAAGAAAAACTTCGGTCTGTTTTTAAACAAAACTTAAGTTCTTCACTTGCACCACCAAGATGGGGAACTCTTTGATAAATCTACAAAATGTCAGTGGGTTATAGAATAAGCATATTTAAATACCCACTGCAGAGAGGGTAAGTCATCAGCAAAAAAATGTCCTGAGTTTGAGATTAAATAGGATATGATGATTCATTTACGAAAACTTTTCTTTTTCCCCAATGATACTTGTATCAGAAAAATCTTGTTCAGCTTCGGGTTACCCTTTCTTAATTTTTAACCTGGACAATAGTGTCAGAGGCAAGAACGTAAACAGACCGGGGGAATGTCCTCGTGGTGTAATGGTTAAAGCGATGGACTGCGGGATCGTAGAGAGCGAGTTCGAACTCCGGTCGCGCTATTACATTCACTTTCGGACAAATACCGTTGGGAAAGGTATGAACCCCCTTATCCTCCCAGCTATGGGTAAAATAGTACCACTACTGTTCTTCTTGGAGAATAGCGTTGGCATTAAATAACCAACAAAGGTTGATATGCCATTAAACAAAGAAACCAAACTAAACCAAACAGGCATAACCGCACAGTCAACTTTTCAATTGAAAAAGCGATGGATGCAGAACCAGCTTATCCTCAGTAGGAGACAATGGTACCACGTCTGGTAAAAAGCCGTGTGAAATTTCCCTGAAGGGAATTAGAATCGATTTTGGGCTACGTATAAAACAATCGAAATTCGTCAAGAATTTGTTGGTCGATCTTCGCTCGGTTCACACTCGGTCCACAATTCGAAATTGTCCATCGGAATCTGCCACTTTTAATCAATGCGTCTGAGAGAGCGTGTTTCCTGTTGACGTGAATGTCCCAGGCAACCAATAGTTGGCAAACAAAGAACTCAGTATTATAACGATGCCAGTAACAGACTAATGGTAATAACGATGTTGATGTTCCACCTTTGTTAAGAGCGAGGAAACAAGAACTAATATGACAATCATATATAGGATTGTTTGCAATTTTTACCTGTTAATAATTCAGAACTCGCTAGTAAGAAATAAACGAAAATGAAATAAAGAAAAAAAAAAAAATTAAAAAATGTCTTCAAATATTGTTATTCAGTGTCTCGGTTTGTCTTGTAACGAAACCATCTTCACTTTCTTAACGACATATAGTACACAGCAAAATGCATACATACACATAGTTGTATATAAAGGTATTTCATACTCTTGATTTGTTCAGCATGTAAATTCGTTTGTAGTATAAACGCAGATGTCTACGAAGAAGAAAAAAATCAGTTGTACTCGTGTGTGTGTGTGTGTATACGTATACATATATATATATATATATACACATATATATCAAGTGCCTCAAATATATAAGTGTGTGTGTGTTTGTGTGTGAGTGTATTTGAGGCACTCTTCCTCTAGTAAATGGGTAGATAGTGTACACGACTGGGCTCTTTAGATTTCATATTGTAACCAATAGAGGAAAAGGAAAATTCTGAATTCAAACGTTGAATTCCGCTTAAAAACCGATCCTGTGTCACATCCTACACATGCAGAGGGGTTATATATATATATATATATATATATATCATAATGGTTAGAGTGTTCGCCAATGGTGTGGGAGACCGGGTTTCAATCCCAAGTCGAGTCATACCAAAGACAAAAAAACGATACTTGATACCTTCTTGATTAAGACTCAGCATTATATGATACGGATCAAGGATAAGTGGAGCAATTCAGAAAAAGGAGTAGCGCCCCTCCCCTACACCCGGTATAGTAGTTATTAAAAAGGGAGCTTCTGGATCGCCCACAACTACGGTCGGTTAAGTTATTTAATTACTTATATATATATATATATATATATATATATACCTTAAAATGAATAGGTCCACGAGTAAATCCGGTTTCAGGGTACTCATTTTTCACTTGCTAACCTATTCCTTTTTAGGTATTTCTTTGTTTCTTTCGTTGGACCAACAAAAAAAAAAAACTTGCCCAGATCAAAAATGAACTCACCACTTGGAATGTGTTTCTTCTGTTATTTTTATTCCATTAAAAATAAAGTACAAATCTGAAACAAGACCTATTTTATTTGATGGCCATACTTTCTAGCTTCATGGAATAAAACTCTAAGATATTTTTTAAAGTGCTACACACACACACACTATATATATATATATATATATATATATATATATATATATATATATACAAAGACCTTCTGTCTATCTTTCTCTATATATAGATAGTATTCTACCTCCATCTATGAATAACAATTAGGATAGACAGCGCTCCTTAACCTTGGTTTGACATCAGTGTACTGGAAGGAGATGTCTAAATTCAAACCAGTAATAATCTCTTAACCAACTGAGTAAGTATATATATATATATATATATATATGTGTGTGTGTGTGTGTGTGTGTGTGTATGGAAAATCAGCTGTAATCAGTAGTAATTTTTGTGCCAAAAATTTGGCTCAAAAAGCTCTAATATTTGTGTTTGTATTTTTGCATTTTTTGATCAATCGGCGCCTACACGATCGTTTAAAAATACTTAGAGATTCACAGACGACAACATTTCTGTAGCTCTATAGATCCATTCCATAAATCAACTCAAAAATTTCGACTTATTTCTTTTGAGAGGAAATCTAAAATCCTATTCCTTCAAATTTACATTTAATTCTAACATCACTTGAATTATTTGAAATTGAAAGAAAGGAATTTATTTATATAGACATGTTCAAACTAATAATGTCTCTTGCTGATGAAATGTCTAACTATATCTGGGTTCATATTAGTGCATAAATATGCCTTTTCTCCCATTTAGTGATATACTCACACAAAGATCTTTTACACTCACAAAATATATCAACTAGATTTCGGCAAACTGCTACCTTGAATGTATGATTTTGTTTCTTTTTTTGTTATGAATATTGGAGAATTGTTACTCTCAAATTAATATTATCTTTTCTTACCAGAAAATACTTTGTAACTTATCCTTTTTAACCAACTTTTCACTCAATTTAAAGAAATGAAATTCATCAATTCGTAGATAGGTGTTTTATTCAATCATTTTTAGGCATATTCCATATATATATATATATATATATATATATATATATATATATATACGCACACTCACGCATGTGAATTAGTGCTGAACAGTTCTCGGATCGACCAAGAAAAGAATTCTTTAGAGCAATAGAAATTACATTCTGTTCCACTCATTTATCTCGAAGTACATTATTTTAATTCCTTTACCAAACCCCTACGAAATCCATTAAAAATAGAAAAGACGTGTGTGTGTGTGTTTATTTGTGTGTGTGCATGTGTATGTATTTATCCAACTTTAGTTTTGCGGACGTTGTCTGACACAAGACCAATTTTTGAGCCGATTAAAGCTTGTTATTAACGTAAAGTGAAAGGCGAACAGTCTCGTCCACAATTTAAACACGGGTCACCAATTCGACTTCTTACAAAAATAACCGTTAAGTTAAGCGTGTCATACGCGCGCGCACGTGTGTATGTGTGTGTGTGTGTGTGTGTGTGTAAACAAACAAATATATATCTATATCTTTATTAGCGAAACTTATCTGGTAGGGCTTGTTCATCATAATCATCAATGCCCATAAGAAAAAGCTTAATGAGCAAAGACAAGGAAAATGGTGTTAATATATTGAGGAAATAGGTGTGTTCTTTTGTCACTTCATATTAATCAGTTCCAAGAGAAGAGAAATATCATTACTATGACATAAGAATTACTTGCAAATTACAAGGTGTGGTCGTTTCAATTGGATCTTGGAGTGGCAATGAAATTTATCATATGAGAGACATTGCAGATCTTTCATCGAATTGAGCATATATCAGGTAAGAATTAGATTAGCGTCTCATCCGCACATATTTATTGGCATAAGCTCATTAAAATTATTCAGGAAATGATTATTTCAGATTGAGAAGGAAATGAAGCGTCTTGATTATATCACATTATCTTTACGTACATACGGTAAATTGCGGCGTCTAAGTCGACATTTTAAGTCTGAAAAATCTTTACAAAACTTGTGACTAACTAATAGAACAGAACTAAAGTCGAAGGAGTCAACCAGTGGAAAAGCTTTGGATTTTAGCCTTGCCGAATAAGTCGACCCCTGGTTTTGTAGACATTTTTTCCTGGCTTAAATGTTAATTTATACATCGCAATTTTCGGAATATAACGTTGATACACAGTTTTTGTTTCTAAGGGAAAAAGGTGTCCTTTAGGCTGGGGTTGTCAAACACGCAGCCTGCTAACTACTATGGCACGTGGCAGGACACTATTTTCTTAAAACTTGGTATTTTGTCCCTTCTCTCTGGCTATTTTTCTCCTTAGAGAAGAGAATAATGTATTTCAAACGCTTTTATATCAAGTTCAAAATCTGAAATGTAGAACTTATCCAATTATGTATACGATGTTCCTTTAATAAATAAGGATGAGTTTTTGAAAAAACTAAAATGAATTTTTTAAAAGTTTTTCCAGAAATATAAACTATGTGTTGTTTTGAATTGGTTTATAGCAAAAGCTACTTTAATCTCGGAGAAATATTTGTCTGGGGGCTATTCAAAATGGCTGTAAATCAGAGTGCTTAAGGCTTGAAAAAAGGTTTGTTGTTAAATTTTCAAATGAAATTTATGAAAAAAGGTGTTATGTGTACGGAGAATCTTGTTTTAGTTTAAAATGTTTACATTGCTAAACATGTGCTTTCCTTTGTGAACCTTGGTCGAAAAAAAAAAAAAAACAGCCAATGGGATGGAAGTAAATTGATTTTCCCATAAAGAAAATGTTTCGAGCAGTGCGGTCAGTAAAGAGGGTCATACTGACGGAGTTCGAAGACATGAAAGGGAACGATCACTATTGATTTCATTGAAAAAAGTGAAAGTGTAAATAATGCTTCCTTCTGCCAACTCTTTTGGCAAAATCCATCTTATGTATTGAACGACCCTCGTTGATTAAAAAAGCCAAAAAATAACCTTAAGAAATCTACACCAACCTAAAATGGGGGAGAGCTGACTGAGATTATAGAAAGTTAACTCACATGACAAAATGTGATTGTTATGTTTTGACCTGTTCACCCAGCCAAAAATGCCATTCAAGGTGATGCACCGGAAGGAAGTGATACATTCTGATGGCAGTTATGAGAGGAAATCGCGTGGGCGGAAATTGGCTGATGAAATGGGACGAGCTAAAAAATCCCATGATACTCTCATAGACTGGCGTACCGGAAGAGAGTGACCTCTGAACTGGATGACAGTTATTTCCGCTCGATGACGATCACACAGGCCATTCCAAAGAAAGCGGAAGTGACACATCCCGGTCGCTAGATATCAGAAGGCGTTGCGGAGGCGTGTCCATATCACCGCGTGGGAGTTTGAAGGTAATATAAGGCCGACGAATTGAACAGAGGACAGTTGAGTTCCGGTCAGTTGAGTTCAACGAGCCAGTAGACAGACAGGCGAGAGGGAAGACAAGCAGTATAGTTGGAGACGGAGTTAGACGCGTTGTAGTAGGGAAAGCCAGCACCCAGCCGACTCGAGTGCTCCGGTTGAGCAGCCATGGAGAACGATAAAGACACAACGCTGACGGCCATAACTTCGGGGCCAAAATATTTCAGTAACGTTCGGTCTCCAGCTCCCTCTCACACGCAAACTTTGAGTAACCCTTTTCGAAACCTTACAAATAAAGTGAGAGGTAAAATATTATTATAAAGAAGTCTCATTGCGTCTTTATTATTGTTTCGTTGTGATGCTGCATATGAGAATATAACATAATATTTGTTTTGTTTTATAACGTAAAAATGCGTAGATGTGACAACTTATATTGGCGTGGGAGGTGTACTTGAGAGACAACTAACACGCACAACAGAACAAAAGAACATTTGTTTTGTTTGATAACGTAAGAAGAAATAGATTTGTCAACTCATATTAGCATCTGGAAGGTGACAGATAACTCACTCAGATTAAAAATCATGGAAAATATTTGAGAGCAGATTGTTCAATAATCAATAATTATATCTACTATTTCTTTGAATGTGATAAAACATGGATTTTGTATTTTTGATAAAATTTATTGTACAATTTTGTACAATTTACGAATCAAATGCAATATAATGAAAAAAAAAAAAAACAACAAACAATTTATCAAAAAGGAAAACGAAAAAAAAAAGTGAATTTATCAAAACTGAAAACAAAAAAAGCAAATTTTGCCAAAAGTAAAAACAGAATTCGGGAAAAATTTTAACGTAAAAATTGTCTCCCTACGTTTTATGTTAATTCACATATGTCCCATTGACCATCGTTACCTATTCATTTTGATGAAAATAAATATCAGTCTATCCGTTGTTATATGAATTAGCAATATTACAGGTGGAAATCGTATCTGACACCCATCTTACCTTTAGTTCCAGAACGTAGTGGTCCTTTTGAGTCCTTGAATTTGAAACCCATCTTTGAGACTAAAAAGTCTGAGCTGGTTTTTAATCCGAGCACGAGAGAACTTTTTTTTTTTTAAATTACGTCATATTCCACTGGTAAATCTGTAAATCACCCTCTCTCCACATCTTTAAATCAAACTCAGTTTTATGAAGAAATTCGTAAAAGTAATTATATACGATCCTTTTTGATTCTGACTCATAAAAATTAATTTGATGCAGAGAGAAGTGATTGAAAACAAGAATTTTCATTGGACCTGAGATTAGAGAATTAGTTTTAATTTGTTTATTTGCTTTGAAAGCAGATCAATCTTTGGCGGCAATTGAATGCTAAATCCTGTTCATACATGATTTTTAAGTACATAGTTTGTAGCTAACATTCTTTAAACGAGCCAGAACTCACTTGTTTGCACACAGTTAAATGATTTTAAATATAATAAATGATTAAAGAGTTTTATTTGACCCATTGATGGGACCTTAATAGGGCAATATAATTGTGGAGGGATCTCGTTTTATATATCTTGCCTTTCGGTTTAGTTAGGATGAGAACCTTTCGCTTAGTGCATGGGTTAGTTAGGTGCAACATTAACGCAGGTGTTCATGTGCACGCGGGGAGGATGTGTCATTCACAGATGTCAAAATAAAAATTCCCAGATAGGTAATGAGACCGGGGGAGGTGAATGACGTCATGCCCGGAAGCGCTGAGGATTTGGGGGATTTGAGAAAAGCAGTGAGTTGAGTTCCTGCGTCCGAACGAGAAGGTTGACGTTTGGGGCCCGCCGAGGCCTGACCAGTAGTTTGCAGATGGGGTGCCGCACGTGGTTTGGGGCAGATGTAAAAGCAGTCAGCATAGAAAGATTGTGTCTCTCTCTCCTCATATCGAATTACCTTTAACTCAAAAAGGTAATAAAAAGTTTCGTACCTGAACTAATTTCGTGAGTTTTGTGTTTTTAGATTCCCTGTGTCTATTTCACACAACCGTTTATTATGGGTATGTTACAATAGGAGTGATAGAAAAGAAGTTGTGCTCGACCTTCCCCAGAGCTCCAGGACTCGAGACTCATCTTCAAATGCATTTAAGTGTCATGTCAAGAACACATGCAGCGGGGTCTTACCCCACTGCAGAGATGCAGTCAGTGTATTCTACAGCCCCAGCTGACTGGGCTAAAATTAGAGAATTGACGTCCAACAGCAGGTATCAAACCAGACTGAATCCACTTGACCTAGCTACCTGGGATTTATTCGTATGAATTGTATAGATCTTTCTTAGACCTAGAAGAGCTTAAAACGATGCAGATTTATGAAAGAATAGAGCAGCAAAGAATAGAATGGTATTCCATTCTCATCACAAATTTTTCCTCCTAATCTGGGGTAAACAAATGTAGAAAAAGATTCAAATAAAATATTTCGGTGATAGAAAGTAGCGGCCAAACGTACTTCAACTAAAATATGATGGCTGATAACTACTGGTTTCTACAGCGGGAGATATGTACCCCACACAAATACTAATATCTTTAAAATTCTGAACACCAGGGACCGATGCTTAAGCTGATTATATCGACGTCACGTGTTCTATTACCTTATAAAATTTTTCTTAGTGAAATCATTTATTTTTTAAACTCACGTAATATGATGAATATGCTGTGGATATGATATCACAAATTTTAGAATTCGTCAACTATATTATCTGCCAAAGGATAAGACCCTCCCCCATCTACAATTGGCCTTTTCTCACCCACAAAACACAGAGGTTCGTAGTGGTATATGATTTATAAGTGGTAAACCTTTTTTCTTTAATTTTCCATAATGAATAATGTTCCTGATGACGTTGGTATGACAACCTTAGAGACAAGTGCCCGTGGTGTAATGGTTATCGTCGTTGGAAATGGACACGGCGACACGAGTTCAAATCCTGGACGAGACTGATTGCATTTCACATAGCACTAATACCCTTGGGAAAGGTATGAATCCAGTAATTTTCCCTCCAGCTATGGGTAAATAGTAGGGCAGTCTAGGTTCTTCAGCCTTGGTGAGGCAACTAGTCTAGGAGAAGGAAAATTCTAAATTCAAACCTGTTAAACTCCGCTTAAAAACTGACCTTGTGTCATATCCTGCCCGGGCGGAGGGGTTGGTAAATATGCTTAGAGACAAGTGTTAAAATCTTATTAATTTTTCCAAATCATTACCGGCTGAAACTCGTGCGGCATGAAACGTCATCGTATGCTAGATATGTAAACACTCCAATAAATTGGTTGTCATATCTATCTTCCATTCAATTCTGAAGGATATATATATATATATATATATATATATATATATATATATATATATATATATATATATAAAATGAAATAAGATTTTACAGCTTCGGCATAATTAAATTTTTCTATTTAATTGATATAATGAAATTATATACATATATATATACATATGTATATATTAATTGACACAGATGCTCGTGTACAAGCATATAGAAATTATGATATGTAGTTGAATTCCCATGAACAGGCATATTTTTAAATTAAATTAAAATTTACTTTTATATTCAGTAGAGTTTACAAACCTCTCATTAAATCATAAGATACGTATATTTAATCCTGTTTGTCTGTCAAGCATACAAATTCCTTGATATCTAAGTGACACGTGTAACTCACCTTGTATGTAAATAATCGTTCTTATCTAATTAAAATTGTCCGTCTTTACCTTTGTTCATGTTATCAAGTAACATAACAAAAATACAGACATTAAAACTTGGGTATTCCTCATCGTATTTTTAAGGAAAATATATAAAGAAAGAAAATCTTTAATTACGTATATCAAATATGTCCACATTTCAGCTCAAGTAAGTTTCATAATTGCTTAGACATTTTAACACCATTTAAAAGTCTGCTTTGTTCTGTTTTCAGAATTTTATTTGTGAATTACAAACCTAGTAGCAGGATGAAGCTGTATATAGATTTTGGTAAATCTGACAAGATGATAAGAAAGTGGAAAAGTGGATAAACCAAACGCTTACAACGGATTTAGGCGTAAAATTTCCTTCTTTATTCAAGAAAGAACGAAATATTACAACTAAACTCGTTATAAGTGTTTGGTTTATGCACTTTTCCATATATTTTTATCGTGATTATATATATATATATATATATATATATATATATATACGATCATCATCATGTCGCATCACCAGCGCAGATTTCCCTGACCCTCTCACGCCACCTTTCTCTATCGTCCGTTGTTTCCGGAAGGTCTTCAATGATACATCCTGTATCGACACAGAGCTGTTATATGTAGGTTCTAGCAGTTTAATTGTCAAAACCTTTCTATTTCAAGCTATTCAGTTCAGTCAAACAGTGCTAATTCAACTAATTCAGTTTAATATAAGTCCAGATTTTGTTTTCACATAGTTAAAAGTCAAAACAGTTCTATATTAAAAAATTCTGTTTAGTGTTAGTACAGTTTCAGTGTCAAAAACAGTTCATATTCAAACAATTCAGTTTAGCATAGTTAAGCACAGTTTAATTGTCACAAATATTTCTATTTCAAGCTATTCCGTTTTGTCAAACAGTTCTAATTCAAACAATTCGGTTTAGCATAAGTATGCAGTTAGTTCTATTTAACCCATAGATAGGGCCGTATCAGGTGCTACCATTCCGGGCCAGATTGGACCTGGGAGCAATGTCAATGAAGGGATGCTCTGCATTCCCCCAAACTCCAGCATTGCTGGAACCTCACCATCAGATTTTAAAGTGTCATATCTAGGACACTCGTTGGGAGGCGTCTTGCCCCTCTGTAGAGGTGCCGTCAGTGTATTCTACAACCCCAGCCGACTGGGCAACGTGATGGGTGGTAAGTAGCCATAAAGCTGCTGCTTTATGGGGTGCTGCCTCCAGAACTTGTTCATTATTGTGTAGTTGCCGTCAAGATTAGTTAGCGCCCATTAAGAGCATCCATACAGCAGTATCGATACGACTGCTGCTTGGAAAAAAACTGTTTTATTTTATCAGTCAGGTCTGACTTTCATATGAGTGATAGACTATTGATAGGTGGCCATACTTTTGCTAGTCACGTGTTGATGTCTGTCTCGGTTGATGAGACACTGCTTCCTAGGTTGGTGAACTTCTCTACTAGTTTCAGAGAACTGCCGTTTAGTGTGGAGGTATCGCCTCTTTGATTAAAGCACATTTATTCCGTCTTGTGTGCGTTGATATGGAGGCCTATACCAGCAGCTGTTCGTTCCAGACTCTATAGCTGGGTTTCGGCGGGTGTATTTGCCAGAAGCGCTATGTCACCGGCGTAGTCCGCGTCCGTAATTGTTTATGCGCGGTATCTTCTGCTTCTTTCCTTTGTTAGCTTGAAACCGTTGTCTTTCATTTTATCAATAGACTTTCTAAGCACATAGTCTAGACAGATGATGAAGAGGTATGGGGCTAATGTGTCTCCTTGCTACTCACTTGCTACAATGTCTAAGTAGTCTGTGTCTCCATCCGAAGTGGTGACTTTTACTTTGTGTTTCTATAGAGCATCAATATAGTTGCGACAGTTTCTTTAAGTAGGCCATCATCATCATATCGCGCTGGTAGCACGGATATCCCTGACCCTCTCTCGCCACTCCTCCCTATCGTTCATTGCCCTAGGTAGGTCTTCAGGACAGCATCCCGTATCCTCACATAGCTGCTGAATGTATGTTCGTGCTGGTCGTCCTGCTTTTGCACGGCCATGTGTGGGGGTCAATAAGAGTACATCAGTTATGAGTTCGTCCCTGCTTCTCCAGCAGTGTCCTGCATGTCTGGTTCGTCTAACTTGAATAGTTTTCGTGATAGGAGGCAGGTGGCCGTACAGTTGGCGTCGTGTGGGGTGTTGCCGCCAGGACTTGTTTAAGATTGCACGTAGCATTCTTGTGTAATTGCCGTCTAGCTTCTTCTCCAGCTGTTTTGTTAGCGTCCATGTAGTGCAGCCATATAGCAGTATCGATGTGACCGCTGCCTGGAAGAAACTGCGTTTCATTTTATCGGTCAGGTCTGATTTCCATATAATCGATAGCCTATTGATAGCTATCCATGCTTTCGTTAACCTCGTTTCGATGTCCTTTTCGATTGATTCGACTCTGCTTCCTAGGTATGTGAATTTGTCTACTAGTTTAAGAGGGGTTCCTTCTAGAGTGGAGATGTCCCCCGTTTGATTATAGCACATATATTCCGTTTTGTGTGCATTAACATAGAGGCCTATGCTTGTTGCTGCTCGTTCCAAACTATGCAGTAGTGTTTCGGCTTGGTCAGGTGTATTTGCCAGTACCGCTATGTCATCGGCGTAGTCAGCGTCGGTAATTGTTGTTGCGGGGTACCTTCTGCTACTTTTCTTCGTCAGTTCGAAGCCATTCTCTCTGATTTTGTCAATCGATGTTCTAAGTACGTAGTCTAGACAAATGATAAAGAGGTACGGGGCCAGCGTATCCCCTTGTAGTACTCCTGCTACAATGTCAAAGTATTCTGTGTCTCCATCTGGTGATCGTACTTTTACTTTAGTGTTTCTATAGAGAATCGTTATTGCCGCTATGGTTTCTTTAGGTATGCCGTACGCTAGTAGGATTTGTTCCATCTTTCCTCTGTGAATGGAATCGAAAGCCTTGGTAAAGTCGACAAATATTAATGTCGTTTGTAGGTTCTTTGCCCGTACACCTTCAAGGATTCTGCGGATGGTTAATATTTGTGAGGTCGTGGATCTATTTCTTCGGAAGCCATTTTGGTTTTTTCTAAGTATGTTGTCGATTTTGGGTTCTATGCGGTTTCGTAGTAGGGCATTGTAGATTTTGACTGCTATGGATGTAAGTGTTATGCCTCGGTAGTTTTTGGCTAATCTGAGGTCCCCCTTTTTAGGGAAGGGGAGTATGGATCCCTTCATCCATCTATCTATCTATCTATCTATCGGATTTTGATTGTATACTGCGTTGCAGTGTCGGAGCAGTATGTCGTCGAATTGTCTGGTCTTCCATACTTCCGGGGGAATTTCGTCCAGCCCTGAAGCTTTCCTATCTTTAATTTTTCTGAGACCCGAGTCGAGTTCTTCTTGTGTGAACGGTCCTAGTTTAATGTCTAATTTTTTGCTAATTATTCTGGTTATTGGTTCATGTGTTATTTTCGGTGGGTTTCCTAGTAAGTTTTCGAAGTGCTGTTTCCACAGTTTTATTCTTTCTTGTTGGTTTGCTGCTTTCAGTTTTGCTTTGGCTGTGTTCTTTCTTCTACTCACTTCGTTTATTGTTTGCCAGGCTATCCTAGATTGTCTATCTTCCACCGAGTCTCTAATCTTATCTATCTGATTTTGAATGTATTCTGTCTGTTCCTTTATATATATGCCTGCTAATTGATATTGTGCCGTTTTTAGTTTTAAGGCATTTGTGTTTGTTGGGTTTTTTCGATAGTTTTTGGAGGCTGTTTTCACTAGTGCACGTTTGTCTCTCACCGCTAAAGTTTCCCATGGGACTCTATATTTAGTTTTGAGTTTTGTTCGAATGCATTTCGCTGCTGTCTCGAGGTGTGCATTGACGAAATTTTCATATTCGTCGTTTGGTGTACTTTTTTCCGTCTTTTCTTGTAGTGTTTCGAATCTGTTTCTTAATTCTAATACGTATGTATCTCTTATATCTCTGTTGTTCAATAGGGCTCAGTCATAGTGTTTGGTGGTCGCTGTTCGTTTGGCGTTTTTCCGTAGGCTTCACCGTATTTTCGCCGTGACTAGGCCATAGGTGACTAGTATTTTCTCCATCTTTCCTCTGTGTATGGAATCAAAGGCCTTGGAGAAGTCCTCAAATAATATTGTTGGCTCTAGATTTTTTGCACGTACACCTTCAAGAATTCGACTGACAGTCAAAATTTGTGACGTTGTGGATCTATTTCTCCGAAAGCCATTTTGGTTCTTCCTAAGTATGTTCCTAATTTTGAGTTCTATGCGGTTGCGTAGTTGAGCATTGTATATCTTGGTCGCTATGGATGTAAGGATTATACCCCAGTAGTTCTAAGCAAATCCGAAGTCGCCCTTGTTAGGGAAGGGGAGGATCCATCTTTTTGTCCATCTGTCAATTGTGTTTTGATTATATACGGCATTACAGAGTCGGAGCAGTATGTCGTCGCATTCCCTGGTTTTCCATACTTTTGGGGGTATTTCATGAAGTCCTGCTGCTTTTCTACTTTTAGTTTTTCTTAGTACTTATTCGAGTTCTTCTGGCGTAAGCTGTCTTAGTTTGATGTCTAATAGATTACTTATAATTCTCGTGATTGTTTCATGTTTAACTTTCGGTTGGTTTCCGGATAAATTCTCGAAATGTTGTTTTCATAGATGTATTCGTTCTTCTTGGCTGGTAGCTTTCAGTTTAGCATTCACAATGCTCTTCCTTTTGCTTACTTCGTTTACTGTTTGCCATGCTATCCTAGATTGTCTATCTTCAACCGAGTCTTTAATCTTAGTGATCAGATTTTGTATGTATTCTGTTTGTTCTTTAAGGTATATGTTATCTAATCAATTTTGTGCCTTTTTAAGTTTCAGGGCATTGGTATTTGTTGGTTTCTCTATATATACGTAGAATAGAGTGTTTGTCAATGGCCACGGAGACTCAGGTTCAATCTCAGGTCGAGTCATAACAAAGACTCAAAAAATGGTACTTGATCCCTCCTTGCTTAAGGACAGCATTATAAGAGTTTGCTCAATGGTAAAGTGGAGCAATCTAGGGAAATAAGTTACGCTCTCCCCTACACATTGGTGTTGTAGGTATTGAAAAAGGAACTTTCGGGTCGCCCAAGACAGCAGTCACTAACTTTATATATATATATAGGGTGACCCCCCCAAAAAAAAAACAGAACCCATATATTTTTCACTGAAATTCATAAATTTAATTCTAGCCTTTTCATTTTTTCAGGATATGAAGTAGATTCTGCTCATGAAAAATTGGGACCATAGTATTCACCAACATGTCCAGAAGTTTGAGTGTACAAAATTAGAATTATTTTGCCTTATTTTTGTAGAAGTAATAAAAAAGTTTATGGGTTCTATTTTTTGTGGGGGTCACCCGGTGTATATATATATATATATATAGCATCCGTCGCAATCATAAAACTATGGATCTTCGTATACAGTCAATGGATTGTGTTAAAAGCAACCAGTTGCTCAAGCTGCAAGTTTTCCCTGCATACGATATCCATTTAGTAAAGAGAAAGGACAATGTGCAAAACATGTTGACATTAACTTGCACCAACGAATATGAATTGTCATAGGGCGTCCAGCTTTTCGTCTTTGTCTCTCCATCGCTAAAAGTTACCATGACACGTTAATAAGGGATGTTGAAATGATACTTTCTTTCTCTAACATCGGTTGGCCTTTCAAAGCTAAAGATAACCGATTACCTAACTTTGTATTTACCCAAACCCTCTGCTGCCAGCAGTATGCCAAACGAGGTCAACGAGATTGGCCCATATGCACAATGGAATCTGCCAGTGGGGTATAAATAGTCCTCTTTCTTGAGAGGGGGCGGCTCGTTCTTGAAAGGTTGATCATTCAGCTGGACTTCGACTAGGACTCTATTCAAAGATTCAATAGTTTGAATATGTTATTGTTTATTTTTCGATGCTTAAATAAATCAATTTTCCCTGCAATTAACAAATAGTGAGAGAAAAGAGAAGACTTCATGCTTTTCCTCCATGTATTAGTGCGAAATTAACAGCCACGACTAGAGTTTGAATTCGGGCCATTGTTTCCATTCCCCACAATAATAAACTGGCCGATTCGGCTGCGGCTACAGAATACAACGGCTGCATCTCTGCAGGGGGTTGGGTAGGACCCTACAACGATTTTCCCGGATATATGACACTAAAGAATCGGATGATGAGGCTCCAGTAATACTAGACCTTTGGGGAATGTAGAATACCTCTTTATAGTCATCGCTCCCAGGTCCACTCTATCTCGGAGGGGTAGCACCTGATGGGATCTTATGTATGGGTTAAACAGAACTGTTTGACATTTAAACTGTCTACTTTTGCTAAATAGAACAATTTGATTATTTAACTGTGTCTTAAGAAATGTCTGATGTTTAATTGAATTGCTAGTGATACGTTGTAATACTTGGAAAACATTTAACTTTGTCCAAAAAATTGATTTTTTTGTCTATAGAATTATTCATATTCGATAGAAATGAGTGAAACCATTTGAGTATGTGAAAAAAATGAGTTCGGATTCGTTTTAAAATGTCATCTATTTGGCATTAAATAACCAACAATGGTTGATACGCCATCAAACGAAACGAAACGAAACCAACAAAGAGGCGCCACCTCTACCATAAAAGGTGGCCCTTTGAAAATAGTAGACAAGTTCACCTACCCAAGAACCAGCGTCTCATCAATTGGGACAGACATCAACATGCGACTAGCAAGGAGACATGGACAGTTATTGATAGTTCATTGGTCATATGGAAGTCAGGCCAGACCGATAAAATGAAACGCAGTTTTTTCCAAACAGCGGTCGTGTTGATACTGCTGTATGGATGTACCACATGGACGCTAACTAAACGTCTGGAGAAAAAGCTTAACGGCAACTACACTAGAATGCTGCGAGCAATACTGGATAAGTCCTAGAGGCAACATCGCACAAAACAGCTGCTGTACGGCCACTTATCACCCATCACTAAAACTATCCAAGTTAGACGAACCAGACATGCGGGAAACTCTTGGAGAAGTAAGGACGAAATCATAAGCGACATACTCCTGTGGACCCTTTCACATGGACGAGCAAAAGCAGGACGACCAGCTAGAACCTATAAACAACAGCTCTGTGCCAATACAGGATATAGCCTAGAAGACCGATCGGGAGTGATGGACAATAGAGACAGGTGGCGAGAGAGGTTCGTGGAGATCCGTGTTTGCAGCGCGACATGATGATAAAGAGGATTTGGCATAAAATAACCTCCAATCGTTGATATGCTATCAAACCAAACCAAGCAATCATGAACATTACGCTAATTTTACCCATGTATTCATCCATCGGTGCAGATTGGTGAGGTGATTTCAACTCTTTTTCGAGGGCATTATCAGCCAGTGAAATGTAAAAGCTTCGTTCAGAATTTGAAACATTGGCCTAATGAGTAGAGTATTCGTCAATGGCCCGGGAGACCAGAGTTCATACCAATGACTCCAAAAATAGTACTTGATGCCACCTTGCTTAACACTCAGTATTATAAGGTAAGGATCAAGGGTAAGGTGGATCAATCCAGGGAATGGAGTAGCGCCCTTCCCTAGACCTTCGAGTAGAAGCTATTGAAAAAGGGAGACTTCGGGTCACCGTCGATTATTACCTTATTATTAGCTCCTGATTCAGTACAAATACGTAACCCATCTTCACCTTCTACAGATTTGTCTCTTAGTTCTGTCTCTGGCTGCATATAGTTAGGTACAGTAACACATGAAGGGATGAGCATGTCGATTGTTTAGATTTAGGGCAGGATAAAAACTGCTCTGAGCCCTAGTCCATACGGAAAAGTGTCCGTCCCACATCAGAATAAACCAGAAGAGGGAATAAAAACGGCAATACATACGTATTCTGGAATTGATTTCTTCTTTACTTTGTGGGAGGAACCTATGGCTTATACGGGTTTTCATCAAAATCTGGTGCCTACTAACCTTTTCTTAAAAAAACGAACACAACAGGAAAAAAACTGGATGAGCTGCAAACGATACTGTCAGTGAGGTAAACCTTCAGAAATCCATCTACTTTCACTTTAGTAGTGATTTCACGCCTATACACTCTTCTCATCCTAATGTGTCTGGGGAATCTTCGAGGTGCAGTGGCTAATGTACGAGACTGCGACATCGCTGTAAGCGAGTTCAAAATCCAGTCGCACTATAACGTTCACTTTTAGACTAATACCCTCTTAACTCTCAACAGCTATGGGTTAAATAGTGCCCCTACTGTTTTTCTGCATTGAATAACCTACGAAGGTCGATATGTCATTAAATAGACTAAACCAGCCCAATGTATCAGAATAGTGAATATCGAACAGTAATTTACAATAATCGTGATGGGAAACTCTTTGCTCCTTTAGTTTCTCTTAGAGAAATTACATTATCATTTCAATGTACTGTCTTCTCAAGACGATTCCGGAGTAAATTCCAATGTTATTTGAACTTCATTAAAATTAGCATTGGATTTAGAACGGTGAGCCGTTGACAGTAGAATTCTGTTCGAGATCAGAGAAAAATACTATTTTTTTAGACGAATCACTTGTGTCAAGATACGTAAGATGAATCGCGGCATCTAAACCAAACCTATCAAATTATTTCGTTAACAAAAGAAAAAAAGTATAACTGTTAATTTCTATGAAGAATTTCTACCATTCTGTAATTGATTGGCTACTTGTGAGATGAATGGTGGAAATTACCAAGAGAGTCAGTAGAAGACAATAGCATTCTAATGAGATCAGATACAAATAGAAATAGATTCGCCTATGAATTGTTAAGCCGGACAGTAATGAAGAGAAAATTAGACTCGAATGCACAGGCAGCCAATGACAATTCAGCAATAAAAGACGAGTGATCCGTCATAAATATCAATTGCTTGTTTCAGAATATAGCATCACTTTAGCATATGACGACGTCAAAATAGCTGTCTTTTATCTTTAGAGGTTCAAACTCAGCAAGATTGTTGGAATAGATTTTTCTAAAAATTATTTGTATCTGATTGGAATTTTTGTAAAAAAGGAACAAATAAAATAAAATAAAATAAAATAAAACGATAAAAAAAACTTTTAAGAAACAAATACACCAGAAAATGTGAATATGAACGTACAATGAACACGATTCGTTGACATATACGCATAAAATAACCCTAAATGGACTTAGATGCAATTAAAGTAAGTCAACCAATCAGAATTTTGAACAGAAGGATTTGGAAATTAAATTAGATGATCAACTTTTTCATTTTTATTGTATTCGCTTTATTTATCTGTAAAATAATAGAGTGGACTGAAAAGTTGGAAAGTAGTAAATTTCATATGACAATATCTGTCACTGACTTTTCTTGACCAATGAGATCCAAGCATAGCAACACCAGTAGAAGAAGTGTGTAGCACAAGGGTGGGTGCTATGATAAAAATAAAACCTCATTGTGTCACATTCCATTAGTTTATCTGGGTTAGCTTATGAAAATTTCAGGCGATACCAGTACATCGAAAATTTTTAAAGGAGAACGTTGATATCTATTTAGTTCCTGAAAATGCTCATATCATTTACTCTGTCACTATATATATATATATATAAAACATTAAATTAATTTTATTTTGTAGCAGACAAATGTGTTAATAGCAAAATAAAATCACCGATCAACAAATTACCTAAATATATTTCTTTAAATCGTGAGAAAAGTTTGTTGAAAAACAGAAGTTACAAATGTACCATAGCCCGATACAGCTATGTCTGAAATGGACATATAATGTTCATATATATATTTATATATATATATATATATATATATATATATATAGAACATAGGAATCTCAAAACACGAAAAACACTTACGACTTCTTTGTTCAGGTACGAAACTTTTTATAACCTTTTAGTTTAAGGGTTTTTCCATATAAGGAGAGAGAGGCACAATCTTTCTATCCTGGCCTTTTCATCCGCACCCCCACCATCTCGTGCGACACCAGCCCAAGGCCTCCGCGGGCAAGCGAAAACCAACCGTCTTCTCCCGAGGCAGGTCTCCTCTCAACTCTACTAACTTTCTTCAAATTCCCAAAATTCTCCGTACGCTTCCGGTGCATGACGTCATCCGCACTCTGTAATACAGTTTCTCATCTCGGACTATTGTGACATCTCTGAGTGGCATGTCTACCCTGCGCACGCGCGTGAACACCTGTGTTAATGTTGCCCCTAACTAACCCATGTGCTGAGTCAAAAAGTTCTCAGCCTAACTAAACCGAAAGGAATAAACCGAAATCCCGCGGCAATTATATTGCACAAAGTCTTTCCTTAAGAAAAGATGTCACTAGCCGAAGCGTAAATATTTTAATAGAGAAAGTGAAGATTCATGCATGAAATGTAGCAGTTATTGTTAGCCTATATCTAAATGGATTGATAATGTGTGTATAAAAGATTTTGTATGAGTATATCACTATGTGAGAGAGAAAATATATTTAATATATTTATGCGTTAAACGTATCTGTGGCTGTTGCAGAAATTTTCATCTACAAGGTAAGGCTGAAGTAGCAGTATAACTAGAATTTATGTAAATAGTAGCATATTCGTCCAATTTAAAAAAAAATTAAACGACGTTGAAATTAAATGCATTCTTAAAAGGATACAATGTTAAATTTTCACTCAAAAGAAATAAATCAGTGTTGAGTTAATATAGAACAATTACATACCAACAGAAGAAAATATTTATTTCTTTGTTATTCATAAAATTAAGGTCGGCTCAAAAAAGATAAATTTTTTATCAATTTAGAGCCGACCTTAAATTCAATCAATGATTCTTATCGGTTGAAAATGTATTTTTAAACAATCAAGGAAGGAAAAGATTTTTAAAATTAATTTGGGTTGTGATCCTTCAAAATTTTCGCGGCGCGGCAAGTCAGGTATTTTCATCTGGTAATTTTCAAAGGAATTTTTAAATTATCCGATTGGTCAATAAATGCAAAAATACAAGACTTAAATTTACTGCTTCTCGATTTTATTTAACACAGTTTTAAGTATAGAAACCAGTTGATTCCAATAATTTGTTTATTAAATGAATCGTATCCATTTGAGTTCAAATTTCAATGATCATGAATTATTAGTCACTTTCAAATGACACTATTTTTATCCGTTACACAAAGTTATAGATTTTAAACACTTCTCTTCATTCAAAGAGAAAGAACATTTTTAAAGTGTTTAATATTAAATCAATAATTTCACATTTTATCATATTTACCAACCCCTCCGCTCGGGCAGGATATGACACAAGGTCAATTTTTTAAGCGGAGTTTAACAGGTTTGAATTTAGAGTATTCCTTCTCCTAGACTAGTTGCCTCACCAAGGCTGAAGAACCCAGTCTGTCCTACTATTTACCCATAGCTGGAGGGAGAATAATTGGATTCATACCTTTCCCAAGGGTATTAGTGCTATGTGAAATGCAATCAATCTCGTCCAGGATTTGAACTCCTACGACGATAACCATTACATGAAGGGCACCTTCACATTTTATGTACTACATCAACAATTCTAATTTGCTGGTAACTTTAATTGGTTATATCAAATCTTAGAGAAAGAAGTAGTAACCTCCCCTAAAAAAACAACTACAAAAAACAAATCTAAGTTTGTATGCAAATATAATCTTTTTGTTGGTAATAGTAAGTCAGTTTTCTAACAAAGCATAAAATAACACTCACTTTGTTTAGGTATTACAGAATTATAAAAGCCCCTGCAAAAAGATCAAAAATAGACCCTCTAATTTATCACAACGGTCACCGTCGTAGAAAATGGAATCGGCAACACAATTTTAATTACTGGACGAGGTTGTTTGCTTTTCGTGATACTCAAAATGGCCTTGGGAATGCATTAAGCCTCACTCAAGCAATGGGAAAATAGTAGGGCAAACTGGGTTATTTTGTCTTAATAAATCAATTTTAATTCTAAGAAGCGGGACTTCGTTTAAAAAATGAACTCATGTTACATTCTGTTAATGGTGAAGAGTTTGGATAAGTACATAATGTTAGTTGTTTAAATGGTGAGGTTTTAGTTTTGGAGCTGTGGGGAGTGTGAAATACCCCTTCATTGGCATTACATTCAATATAAGTCTGACTCAGTGTGATAGAATTTGTTTTGGTTCCATCAGTTTGAAAATTATCAGTATTGAATAAGAATACTTGAAACCAGAACTGTTTGTGAACAAATGACTCTAAATAAATAAAAAAGTGAAATAGAACAATGATAATATAGTTTTGATTGTAATCCAACATGGGCATTAAATACCCCATGTGGAGTTGATATGCCGTTAAACAAATAAACCAAACGATATAGCGATGATTTTAAAAAGATTGCTGACAACTGATCATCTATCGATTGTATTGTAATTTATAATTAAAGTATAAAATATGATCAATGTTTCTCATTTATATAGTTCAGAATTTATTGCAATAAAACCACGAAGAAAGAACAAAACCATGTGCTAATTATAAAACTAGAAACAATTATGAATCTGCTAAGTTAAAATTGACTTTCATTTAGAATATCCTATCAAATAATTGATTATGGATACTTTCTAGATATTTTACAAGTATCATTGATAGTCTAAGATTACTTCATTGTTCACATGATAAGAAATAAAATCTGATACTATTTTCGTATTGTGCAACTGAAGTAAGAAACAACCCCCCCAAAGCTCACTTTCTTTTAGAAGGTCCATACTAGAGATGAAAAAAAAAATGACAAAGGATATAGCAGTAGAAATGTAAACAACAAAACTAAAAAGATTTCCAAAGACAGAGAGTCCTTTCCTGATTTTGGTGTTAGTATATTTTAGCTAAAATTAACAAATACGTTTCTTTTCCGATATCAAAGACATCTTCACTTTTTTTTCTTTCAGCTCACAATGTGACATTGTGGGGCCCTGAAGAAAATTGGTGAAGATCAAGGCAAGATGAAAAGATATCGACGAGTTCAGATCAGTAGAAAGAAAAACTTCTGACACGCGGTTACAGAAAAATTCCTCTGACTTTATCATTGACGCTACATCTTCCCTCTTGACCGTTCTCAAACACAGGCAGTCGTGATGATTATCTCGCGTAGATGTAGCAAAGATCAATTGTTTGAAAAATCGTTGCTCACACCAAGGAGTGGACACAGTTTCGTTAACCCCGATATGTTGGCTGTTTATGGTGGCTTTGCCGGGTGCTCATTGAAAGATACTTTCGAAAAATTCCCAGATCTCGTGTGTGACCGTTTTTTTGGTATCTACCACGAGAGTTCTCATAATTGACCCTTTCTTGTCGGTCATATAACCAGGTAACAGTAAAGTTTTTTTTCTAGAAATATACTATTTTCTTTAGATACTGTTTGAAATGATATCTTTTGTATATGTTAACTTCTGTATATCGGTAACTTTTTATTTGATTGAAAGGACATATTTACTATTAAACTGAAATTAGAGAAACTTTCGTTCGTGCATTTACGGTCTCAGAGAAATTTCTTGAATATTATTAATTTATTTTTCTCCATTGATTGGAATTCATGAAGTTTTCATGGGAAGATACACTTTATTTTTACAAGGAAACTTATTCAGTCAAATATGTATTTACCCAACCCCTCGTATTAGGGTATTAGTGCTATGAGAAATGCAGTCAGCCTCGTCCAGGAATTGAACTCGTGTTGCCGGGTCTATTTCCTACGACAATGTTACACCACGAACACCTTATTCAGTCAAATACGTATTTACCAACCCCTCCACTCGGGCGGGATGTGACACGATATCAATTTTTAAGCGGAGTTTAACAGATTTGAATTCAGAGTTTTCTTTCTCCTAGACTGGTTGCCTAACCAAGGCTAAAAAAAACCCATTCAGCCCTACGATTGTATTTATAGCTGGAGGGAGAATAATTGGATTTATACCTTTCCCAAGTGTATTAGTGCTATGTGAAATGCAGTCAGCCTCGTCCAGGATTTGAACTCGTGTTGTCGGGTCTATTTCCTACGACGATAACCGTTGCACCACGAACACCTTATTCAGTAAAATATGCCTTATGATTTTAGACTTCACTTAAACATATAATCTTTTAAAGTGCTTTTGGACAGTAACGCATAAATGAAAGAAAACGAACCGAATAGATAACGGATATAGAATGGATTTCAACACGAACGTTATACACGCGGAACCACCTTTCTCGTGTAATTACGCAAAATCAAGAAACGGTTGCTATGACATCTAACGGCCGTAAGTAAACGCTTTTTTTTAATCACAAACTGCACCAAAATGAAGATGAAAGAACGTCCAATGTAATGTCCACTTTTAGTTGATCTTGTGTATACATAGATATATATTTCTTTTAAATACCCTATCCGGTGGCAAAAGCTGCTCGGTAGCACCAGGAGTGGCAGGACCGCCTTGAGCTACCGAAACTGTGTTATCACCCTGGTTGGCGGTTGATGAGGCTAGGGTATCGCACGTGCTTTCACACGTTGTATGATGAAAAAAAAAAAGAAAGATAAAAAGCATATCTGTTACGTAATACTTGAGGCTAACACTAAGAGTTTGCTTTAACGCTGGGCTACTGTAAGTCGAATGTATAGACCCTATGGGGAGAATAAAAATTTTAGCTGGGTGATTAAAAGCACAGGAATATCCACAGAGCAGAAAAAAGAGCTTTATGACAGGAGAACAAAAAATCATGTTGACGGGTTGCCAGATATCGTACACCTAGAATACTTAAGTGCGTGTGTGATTTGTCATTCACATATATGACCCATACAAAACATGCGAGTCATGGAAATGAATTAACAGGAATACGACTCTGATTATAAAAGGATACCTAAAATCATTTCTTCTTAATATAATACTAATAAAGACATTTTAAACGAATTATTTTATTAAAAAAACTAAATTCTCAAATATCACTTTTTATAATACGACGATCGCTCAAAAAGTTTTAAACCTCAATCACCCCCACCCCCCAAAAACAAAGAAAAAAAAACGAGCCATAGCGGAACACTTTTGAAGTGGTAACACACGATCACTTCTTATAAAACTAGAAAAACTGATTCAGATTTCTCTCTTAATTTTTGTGCAGGCGAGTCCCGTACAAAGGTGTGTGACAAAACCTAAAAATGGACATAACAGAGGCACAAGGAGTCAAAGTATCTGAAAAAGAAAGGTATAAACCCAAAGAAAATCCATGGTGACTTGTTAAGGACTTTGCTTCCTATGAAATTGTAAAGAAGTGGGCTGCAGAATTCAAATGCGGTTGAGACAACACAGAATATGACTGTTAGTCAAGTTGTTTAAAACTCTCAACTACAGATACATAAGTTGTTGCCATTCTCTGTATGGTTTTCGATGACAGACATCTTTGTGTCTAGTAGATAGTTGAGTCTATAGGCATTAGTTACGGTTAGGTTCACAAAGTTTTAACTCAAATCTAGAGGATGAGCTAATTGTCTATAAAATGCGTACCAAGAATGCTGATCAAACGTTATTGAACGGCTTATACAAAATCATAGAAAATTGAAATTGAAAAAAAAAGAAAAAAAAAAAGAAAGAAAAAGCAGGTAGTTAACGAACAGCCAGTTGACCCCTTTGTAAATCAGGCCAAAACATTCGTTTTGGGTCAGCCAGTCACGGGTGAATGATAACGGTAATTAAAAATGACTAAAACAAACTGGGGTTTCCAAATCTTCTGCGCAGGTTTAGAAGTACTGGAAACGCACAAGTTCCTCTACACCTCCGACACGATTGGTAGAAGTAAGGGGGTGACTCGGGTTTGAACGGTACAGTTCAAGCAGTCAGTGAGTATGTGTGTGTGGGGGGCGTTGAGTTGGGCCTTAGTTATGTCCAAAGGGAAGCCGCGCCCTTTTTAAGAGAAAAAGATTAAACACTCTTTCTCTCTCTTATCGGACAACTCATGGGAGCCACAGCCAGCTATAAAAACCCTAAAGAAAAATATGGAAGTATCCGTGATGTTTTCTCTGTCGACATTCGTGCACTCTGAAATACGATTGAGTGACCACGTGGCATACCTATCCCTGCAAGCCAATTATGTTTATGTCTATACAACAGCTGACGCTAGGATCAACGATTTAAAGCAAACAGTGAAACTCTCTGGCTCACCACTCTGGAATAAGTTCAAGCAAACAACGTCTTTTGGGAAAGGGATAGCTTCTGTTATTTTTATCCCGTGTGTAAAAATCCTGATGCACTCTCTGGAAAAAGGGAAAATTATTAATGGAGAGAAGAATGCATTATATTAAGCCAAATGAAGAATATATTCAAAGGAAGCTGAGGACAAGTGTGCTCTGAATCCAGGATAACGAGCCCGTTCACATTGATTAGGTTGCAACTTTTAATTGTTACCCCATCTTCCTTACTCATCTGACTTAACTTCACCTCACTTTTTAAAAAAATAGAAATCCCACTTGCAAGGTCACCATTTTTGTAAAAGTGTTGAGATCATATGTGCAGTAGAGGAGTTTTTTGAGGACAAGTATGCCTCTTACTTCAGCGATAGGATTGCAATACTTGAGGATCGTTAAACTGTGTGCATTGATATAAAAAGGGAATAAATTTTAAATAGTGAAAAATGTCTTGTTTCTCCGATTCAACGTTCATAGTTAAAAAAAAAATTACGTGACTGAGTAAAGCAATGATGTAAAACAAATGGAAACATCAAGAGATATAGCGGATTAAAAAAAGAAGAAATATAAAGGCTGATCTTTTGATTAGACGGTATGTTCCCCCTTTCTCTGAATATAAAATTTCCTGCTTTGTTTTGTATTTTATTAAACATCTATCGTTGATCTAATGACACTCGATATAATCTTTTCTAATAAATTGGGTATCATTCAAGTTTATCATGAAAATGATGTGGACTCCTGTCTGTGTCTATCAAACACCACCTGCACAGACTTGATGTATGAGAGGAAAACTTTTATTTCCAAACAGTTTTGAGATTGGATAAAAACTGCTAAGTCAAGTAGCACACTGCCTTTTGCCTAAGACAACATCAGTATTGTAAAAAGGGAAGATTAGCAACCTGGAAAATTGCTGCTTTCAGTACAAATCCAATTATGGTGTTAGCGCACTTAGTGGATGTTCACTTAAAATTTATTTATTTAGAAGTAAATGAACTAATAACAGAGAAAATGAAACGTAAGTTTCTTTAATAGCTGAACATTTCTGCTTTCGGAAAAGAAACCTAAAACAAGTCAGATTAAATTACCTAAATAAATGCTATAATTTTTCCAAACAATACAGAAGAAAAATTACGCACACATATATATATATATATATATACATATATAAATATATGTATATATACGAACATAATATACACACACATGTATCATCATCATATCACACCGCCAGCACGGATCTCTCTGACTCTATTTTGCCACCCGTCTCTATTGTCCATCGCTCCCAGTAGGTTTTCAAGGCTACATCGTGTATCGTCCTGCCTTTGCTCGTCCATGTGAGGGAGTCTACGGTAGTACGTCGTTTATGAGTTCGTCCGTACTTCTCCAGCAGTGTTCCGCATGTCTGGTTTGTGTGGTTTAGATATATTTTGTGATGGGTGGTAAGTGGCCGTACAACTGCTGCTTTGTCGGGTGCTGCCTCCAGCACACATGTAAAGATACATGTAAATACTCATACATGTTAGCAAACACGTGCACACACACATGAACACACACACAGACACACACAGACATATATATATATATATATATATATATATATATATATATATATATTAAGAAAATCGACATGGTGACCCTAGTTCAAATCCATGATGAAGCTGTTTGCATTTTAATTTGCGCTAATACACCGGGCAAAGGTATGAATCCTCTTATTCTCCTTTCAGGTATGAATAAAGAATAGGGCAGATTTATGGCAACCAATCTTGGAGAAGGAAAACCCGTATTTCAAACCTGTTGAACTCTACATGAAAATTGACTTTGTGTCGCAACCAGCTCGTGTGGAGGGGCTGGTAAATACGTACACACACACACACACAAATATATATATACACACACACAATGTATGTCTATGCTCACACACCTAACAACTTTATCCTCCATCAAGAGTTGTAATTAACAAATCCCGAAAACGAATCAAAATATATTCACTCAAATATCAATATGCTTTCAAAATAAAACTTCATACATTTTGGAAAGTTTAATGACTGATAGAAACACTATGAAAAAATCGGGAAAAATGATAAACTTGGTCAATCTGTTATGTCTCCGTAAGAGCACGCTTAGTTTTCACTCGCGTTGTATAACGATGGTGAGAGAATAAATAAAACCTTACAAATGATTCTTGTAATCATCGAACTTCAAAGCAAATCGATCAGACAAATTTTATTCTATCTTTCAAGCTGCCAAACTGAAAAATTTTCGTTACTTTCTGGGAACATTTTTTTTGGATTTAATGAATACTCCTGTGATACCACAATCTCTTAATCCTCTTTTATCAAAGTCATTGTGACTTTCTTGATTAGCAAAAATCAAAACACTCTTCCGTAGGCACCGCTGGGAAACTACACCGTAATTTCTCATACCTACGCGCATACGCACATCTATGTAGTTACCCAACTCCTCCAATGTCATTTTTTAAGCAGATTTGACCAAGTTTGAATTCTGAGTGTTTTTCTAGACCGGTTGTAACACCAAGGTTAAATACTTCAGTCTGTCCTACTGTTTACCTGGAGTGAGAATACTTGGATTCATATCTTTCCTTAGGCTATTAGCGCTATGTTAAATCCAATCAGCCTTGTTCAGGTCTTGAACTCTGATAACGTGTCCATTTTCTATGACGATAACAATTACACCACGAGTGCCTCCACATTATATATATATATATATATATATATATACTCTATAATTCAGTATAAATACACATAAAATAATACATACATATATCATAAAACAATGCATGCGAAGACACACACACATATATATTGCCGTTCTTACACTTTATATATATATATATATATATATATATATATATATATATATAATGCCCTTCTTACTCTTTAAATGTCAATTCAAGTGCTTTCTAGTATTAAATTTCGTAAAAAATATCACGATTCAAACGGAATATGTTTTTCTATTTTATAAACTCAGTATATTTTCTGTTTGGTAAATTATGTTTAACACGTTTTTCAAAGTATCATCTGTTGGCTTTTGTTTGGTTTTGTTTTTAACTCCGTTACCGTGTTAGGTAAGGAAACATGAGATAACAAGGGAAATTGAATTTACATATTTCCCTATGAATATAACTTCGTAACAAATGTGATGTCATTTAATATACCACACTCCTTGATTATCAATTTATCAAGGGAATATATATTTTTCTAACTTGATGAAAATTTGAGTACTTCATATGCTTGTTCGCGGTGACAAATTTTGTTTCCTTTTTTAATTTTAAAAAGTAAAGACGCCTTATTTAATTCATATTAGTGGTCATTTGTCTTCCAGCGATGTGCCTTAGCATTAAAGGTATTTTCATTTCTTGATAAAGCTGTCCTTTAATAGAATGCACCAAAGGTTACTTTACAATTCTTTAAATATACGCCTTAATACATTTAGCGCCGGGGGTGTCTTCAGTGATGTTTTGCTTGGTTCCTTGGAGAGTTTCGGGTCTTCCAACACCATACTCCCCCCTCTGCAGAACCTATCAGAGATTAGCAGTCTCTGATACACCCTACCGTTCATGCAACATAAGAAAGAAAAAAAAAAAACGGAAATTGAATTAGCATTTTATTTATTTGGACGATTAATCACCGCTCATCCACGCATCTGATTGGTTGTTGCAAACAACCAATCAAATACGCGGGTCTGTCTATTTAAGTGATCTGCAAGGACACTAGCACTTTTTTAACATATGGATTGTTCGAAATTATTCATTTCCACAGCTTTTGTCTTCCTGTCCAGTACTCAGCTTTCGCCAGACTATGGTGTCTGGTTTTTGTGAGTTTTTTTTTCATACACTATATATATATATACAGTATTGACAAAAATGATGTAACTTCTACTATAAGGAGATGTTTACATACTTTTTAAGCTCAGAACAGATAAAATGCAAAACGTTTGATTTAATAGCTGAACATTCTGGTTTAAAAAAAAATTCATTAAACAAAGTATATTGATTTATTCAAATTAATAGCTTCGTTTTTTTTTCCATGGCAAAGGAAAATTTTATGCGAGAATTCAATGTTGAGGAAAAACTAAGGAATTTCTTTATATAAAAAATAGAATAGTTACTTGCCTTTCCTCGTTCTATTATGATAGCCTTAATTTTTTCAGGCATAGATTTCCCTAATTTAGAGCAATGTTTTTTTCTTATTAAAGTTGTCCCTATTTTTCTTAATGGCAGTTAATAGGTCTTCATTGATGGCTAAAGCTTCGTCATAGATCATTTTTTAAAATTTCCACCTTAAATTTTCCATCAGATTTAAAATCGGATTTTTTTCTGGTCATGTCATTGAGTTTAAATGCTTTTCTGGAAGAAAAGCTGTAAATCCATTTGTCCTATGGCAAGATGTATCGTCGTTCTGAAAAATGATTTCATCATCAAAGCAATTTTCAATTGATGAAATGGTAAAATTTTCCAGCGTTAAAGAGAAGAATCAGCCGATATTTCGCAGAAACTATGACAGATGCAGACTGTGCAGCTGATTTAGTGCTTCTCAAATACGCACCTGCGCAAGCTGAATCCCTTCTGCATTGCCAGAAGCAAGTAGAAGGCTGCAATGGCCGCTACACGAATGCAAATAAAACAAAATTCCCGTGTTTTAAACGAGAAAGAGTTACCTCAACATTGGAAAGCTTCTAAAAAGAGTAGATCAGCTCACATACCTCGGCAGCAATATCTCATCTATTGAAAGCGATCACAACATATACATAGGAAAGGCGTGGAAAACTATTGATAGATTATCGATCATAAAAAATCTGATTTCTCTGATAAAATAAAACGAAATTTCTTTCAAGCTTTGGCAGAGTCAATACTACTGCATGGTTGCAACACTTGGATTCTTACGAACCGCCTAGGGAAAAAAGTTAGATGGGAATTACACGAGAATGCTACGTGCTGTTCTTGAATAATTCCTGGAAGTAACGTCTAACAAAAAACAAAAAAACAGTTGCATAGTCACTTAACATCACTTCCATCCAAATATGACGAACAATTTGTGCCTGGCACGGCTGGTAAAGTAAGAAACAACTTATAAGTGACATTTTTCTATGGAATCTTTACTAGTGTTGGCGGGCAAACGGCTTATATCAGCCCTGTGTTGACACTAGATGCAGTCTAGGGAACCTGCAAGGAGCAATGGACAATAAAGACGGATGGCAACAAAGACTCAGGTAATTATATGCTATCAACACGACGATGATGATGAAATGCACAAGTTCATTGAATGTTGATACACTGAATATCATTTCTGGTTCGTTGACATTTAGTTTTCTAGATATTTTTTTTATTGATATTCTTTATCAGTCAAATTATTGACCTTAATACACTATTTATTTTGTTTCATTTTTTTGTTACTTTTTTTATAATGTCTTTTTGTATTTTACATTCTTTGAATATTTGGTGAAGCATTGGAAACGTTGTTGAAACTTGGTCGTAAAATCATGGTCGTGGTTTTATGGATCATTACACTTGCTATAAACCTTCAGAATGACAAATTTTATTCATCTTATTTATTTATTAAAGATTCTTTCATTAAATCAAAGTTATTCTTATTTATTTTCCTTTGGTGCACCATAACATTAAGAATGTTGTTCATTTTAAAATCAATTTTATATTTGCTTATTCTTTCCTTTAATTTCATGGCTGATCAACCATTTGTGTTATTATTGTTTTTATAGACTGTTTTTATAAGTTTACGATCACTGATTTACGGGTAAGTTTCAACAATATGTCCATTGTCCATACTAAATGCCAAAGAAACCGGATAGCCCTGTCGGCTGGGGCTGTAGAGTGCACACCGGCTGCATCCCTACAGAGGGGTAAGACCTCCCCCCAATGAGTGTTCTGAATATAGTACAGCACAATCTGATGGTGACGCTCCAGTTCTGGAGTTTTGGAAGAACGTTCAGTACCCATTCATTTCCTTTGCTTCCAGGTCCACACTGACCCGGAGTGGTATCACCTGATAGGATCCAATCTATGGGTCAAATAGATCTGTTTGAAATGTAAACTGTGTGCAAACAAATAACTTATGCTAAATAGAATTGTTTGATCTTTTAACTGTGTATAAATAAATGACTGATGCTTTGTTGAATTGTTACAGATACATAGAAATATTTGGAAATATTTAACTTTGTTGTCTGACGCTAAATTCAGTTGTTAGAAATAGAACTGTTTGATTTATTTGTGTGTATACAGAAAATGTGTTTACAAATCATATATTTGATATATATGTAAAAAACAGGATTTAACATTAAATAATCAACAATGGTAGATATGTCATCAAACCAAACCAAAGAATGGGGAGCACAAAATTTTAAGGAAACGAAGAAAAGAATGAACTAAAACAACTCACATCATAAGATCCACAACTTAACAGATTCAGAATATCAGAAATAAATAAAATAAAAATCAGTACGCTTTCCATTCGTCACGTATAGACTGTTTTTGTTTTTTTTTGCGAAATAAGATTTCATTTCTGTTGATGCTATTTGTACAGTTAAACATGTCAATTTAATTTTCCTGGTATTTATTGAAACTATATATATATATATATATATATATATATATATATATATAAATGAATATCTTGTTTGAGTGAGAGTCAAAGTAATCTTTCGATGACTCTATTTTTATCTCATTAATAGACGCCATTCTTATAAATGAATAGCAGTTGTTTCCTGACTGAACTATGTGATCCTGGCAGTTGTGAGGTTCTTCTGCCCTGTGCCTCATTTACTAAAAATAACAAGTTCACGGAACCTCGAAAGCAGAACCTCATCTACTGAAAAGCTAGACGAGAATTACACAAGAATGCTATGAGTTATACTGAAAAAATCCTGGAGGCAACATCCCACAAAACAGCAGCTGTGCGGCTACCTACTTCCCATCTCTAAAAGCAACCAAGTAAGACGGACAAGACATTCAGGACACTGCTGCAGCAGTAAGAACGACTTTATAAGGCTAGACAGCCAAGTAGAACTTATCTACAATAACTCTGTAGAGACACATGATGTGGTCTAGAAGACCTGCCGGAAGTGACTGATGACGAGAGAGAGTCTGGGGAATTTGTGCTAGCAGCACGACATGATGATAATATACAAAGTAATATATATATATATATATATATATATAAATTTGTTCGTCCAGGGAAAGAAAATTAAATACTTTAATATAAAATGTCCACGAGGAAATTTATATTTAAGTTATTCATTTTTCTTCAACAAGGGTTTCTGGCATTTTACTTCATCTTCAGAAAGTAAATGGTTTGTAGATTCTCGAGGTTTTTCTTGCTCTTCTCCTTTATTACTTCCCAAATAATCCATTACAGCTGATATACAAAAAAGTTAAACTGATCACCAGTTTTTCGCCTTGTGTGATTGTGAGTGTATATGAAATATATATATATATATATATATATATACACTACAATATTTCATGTATCGTCATCATCATGTCGTGCTGCTTGCACAGATTTCCCTGGCCCTCTCTCGCCACTCGTCTCTATCGTCCATAGCTCCCGGTAGGTTCTCCGAGCTACATCCTGTATCGGTAGAGAGCTGCAGTTGATAGGTTCTAGCTGGTCGTCCTACCTTTGTTCGTTCATGTAACGGAGTCCACAGGAGTACATCGATTATGATTTTCTCCTTACTTCTCCAGCAGTGTCCCGTATGTCTGGATCGTTAGACTTGGATGGTTTTCGTAATGGATGGCAGGTGGCTGTACAGCTGCTGTTTTGTGGGGTGTTGCTTCCCGGACTTGGTCAATACAGCTCGCAGCATTCTTGTGTAATTGTCGTCAAGCTTTTAGTTAGCGTCCATTTGATGCGTCCACATTTCAGTATTTATACGACCCCCCCTTGGGAAATACTGCGTTTTATTTGTCGGTCAGGTTTGACTTCCATATGACCGATAGCCTATGAATAGCTGTCCATGCCTTTGCTAGTCACGTGTAGATGTCATTTTCGGTTGATGAGACGCTGCTTCCGGGATAGGTGAACTTGTCTCATAGTTTCAGATGACCACCCTATATTGTGGAGATGTCGCCTTTTGGATTAAAGCACGTGTTTTCTGTTTTCTCTGCGTTGACATGAAGGCTTATGTCATCTGCTGCTCGTTCCAGACGATGTGACAGGGATTTGGTTTGGTGGGTGTATTTGCCAGAAGCGCTAGGTCATCGGCGTAGTCTGCGTCAGTAATAGTTTGTGCGGGGTATATTCTGCTTCTTTTTTTTTTTTGCCAGCGTGAAGCCGTTTTCTTTCTTTGAATCTATTGACGTTTGAAGCACATAGTCTAGGCAGATAATAAACTGGTTTGGGGCTAATGTATCTCTTTGCAGCAGACCTGCTACAATGTCGAAGTAGCCTATCATTCCATCTGGTGAGCGGACTTTTACTTTTGTGTTTTTATATAGCAATATTATGGCTGTTATAGTTTCTTTGGAGAGGCTGTAGGCGGGAAGTATTTGCTCCATCTTCCCTCTGTGTATGGATTCATATGCCTTGGAGAAGTCTACAAATTATAGTGTTGTCTCGAGGATATTTGCCCGAGCACCTTCTAGAATTCAAATGGAGAGTCAAAATTTGTGATGTCGTGGATCGATATCTCCGAACGTCATTTTGGTATTTTCTCTATTTTAGTTTTTATGGGGTTGAGTAGCAGAGCATTGTTGATCTTGGCCGCTAGGGAATAAGAGTTATACCTTGGTAGTTCTTGGCTATTCTGAGGTCACCCTTTTTGGGGAAAGGGAGGATGCCTTTCTTTGTCCATCTGTTTATTGTATTTTTGTTATAGACGGCTTGCAGCATCGGTGCACTATGTCATTGAATTTCTTTGTCTTCTATTCTTCTGGGGGTATTTTATCAAGCCCTGCAGCTTTCCTATTTTTAATTTTTCTTTGTACTAAGTCGAGTTCTTCTAGCATAAACTGTCATAGTTTGATGTCCAGTCGATTAATAATAAATTTTGTGATAGGTTTATCCGCAGCTTTCGGAGGTTTTCTAAGTAAATTCTCGAAATGTTGTTTCCACAGATGAATTCGTTCTTCTTGGCTGGCAGCTTTCAGTTTATCGCTCGCAATACTCTTCCTTCTACTCGTTTCGTTTATTGTCTATTGTGCTATCCTAGATTGTCTATCTTCAATCAAATCTCTAATCTTATTGATCTGATTTTGGATGTATTCTGTTTGTTCTTTTAGGAATACGTTTGTTAATTCAACTTGTGCTTTCTTAAGTTTCTGTGTATACATATTGGTTGGGTACCTCCTATTGCATAGGGATTGTTTAATATATATATATATATATATATATATATATATATATATATATATATATATTGACATATCTTACAATGTGTACACATTTCCTCAAGAGTGCAAAATGTTTTCTTATCTTAGTTCAATTGAATGCTTTTGATACATCTTTGTCTTTTGTCTGCTGAGGAAAAATGTTATCCTCATCAGATGCAATATTCTATATCGAATTTATTATAATACATATATTGATAGGCACGTATCATATAGGCATGCTCAAAAACATGCATTTTTATCGGGAATATTATGATTTACAACTGACAAGCTACGTTCTTTTAAAGTATAGAATATAAAAAGTGTAATAATCGGTGCTTTTAAGCTAATAAATTCTCGGAAGGGTTTTATCTCCCTTTAGAGGTGTTTTTATATTTGTTCTCTTGTGGACCCCCATTGAAAAATATCGTCCAACATACAACCGCACCCAAAACACAAAAACTTAAAAAGTAATTTTCAGATTATATACATTTTATCTAATCAATCAAATTTATTTATTCGGTATTTTTGCATAAAAAAATTCCAAGCACCTCCAGTAAATATAAGCGTTTAATCTACGGATGACTCTAAAATAGAAAATCCAACCTGAAGATTTTTTCTTTTATCAGCCACATTATTAGATTAATATATATAAGAAGTTGAGTTAGGAATGATTCAATTTGAGATTATATAAGAGGATTCTTATAAATCCCCAGGAGTGCTCAATGTATGTTGAATAATATATTAAACTTTGTGTACACACACACATATATATATTGTGACGGCAAATTCTTTAAAATCCCAAAACGGGACTTTATTTTCGCACGTGTGAAGACGGGGCAGACTAGCACTTCATCCCTTGTAGAATAAGTCCTCGTTCAGAGTTTTTTTCTTGGACACGTAAGAACTGGCATATTATGTGGGGGATTAATTCATGGCCAGACTGACCGCCGCTGGCAAGGGGTTCCAAATTCCACACTATACACACACCCACCAAGGCCGCTAGTCTTCCTCCCCTAGAACAATGGAAGATATGGACCTCTAGGTTTAGACGTAATAATATTAATTATAGTAGTCGGCAATTCCGGTTTCCCGTGTGATATTTTAAAGGAATTTATAGGACAATTTTAAGCGAGCATAACATAAGGCGACATGAAGCTGAAAAAGAAATATGACATAACAAATTCGTAGCAGACGCTGCAAATAACAACTTCAAGCACGTGGGAACATTAAAATATATCAATCTTTTACTACACGTAGATATACACCTTCAACGTGTCAGATATATCATCAATGAATAGTCCATGAACATAACTGTCTTTCTTCTTTTCTTTTCTTTCGTTTTCAGTCTTTCTTATATTGAGAGAGAGAGAGAGAGAGAGGGGGGTATATAAAATTGGGTATAAGGAGAAACGGTCGCAAAAAGTTTACTTATCTTTTTTTTTTCGACGGAGTTCCTGTGAAGAATATTTCCTTTTTTACGGGCTAATAGACTTTATGCTATTTTTAGTACTTGCTTGAAGAAATGGCTCCTTCGTGTCCGAGATATTTTTTTGTCTTCCTCTACCCGGAGTACTTGGCTTTGGTTCCGTCCGCCACGAACCCTGTCCAACCACTAACTTTCTTATTGTCTATTTCCGCTGACGGGAAGGAGTCCCCACTTCCGTTTCAGGGTCCCAGCCAATCGTTTGGCTTCTCTCTTCTTCCCCCTTGGCCAGGCGATCCGTTAGGGCTACTATATGTCACCCCGTATCCCATTCTTTTTCCATCAGGTCACCAAGTACAAACATCTGTTTTTCCATTCTGACTTGGATTTGTTACTTTGGGATTGACCCACATTCCTATGATGTCTTAACGGTCATTCTCTGATGGCTTGCTACTGTTAATTAGAACACGAGGATAGTAGTAATCTTATTTCTATCGTCTCAGTGGGAGACCACGTGACAATATGTATATATAAATATTATACACATATATATATATATATATATAAAAACAATATTATATATATGTGCGTGTGTGTGTGTGTGTGTGTGTATGTGTGTAAATATATGTAAGAGCAATATTGTAACTTTTTACCGTTTTTTGAAATTTTGAAATAGTGTCATCTGTACGAATAATTTGAAATTATCTTTAGAATATGTAAAAAATCATTTATCTTCACCTTAATTAACTGAGTCAAATCATTTTTTCAGCGGGAGGCACATGACGACAAAAGCTAAAAAAAACCCCATTGTCTTCAGAATTTAAAGAAAAATGTATTATAAAAGAAATCTGGTCTTTTATTGCTTTAAATAACGATTTATAAAAAAATCAAAATACAATAATTAGCCGATGTTTGGAGAATTTAAAAAAGAAAACAAAAATCAAAAACAAAAAGAAATAGGTACTTTGGCCGGTACGTGTTTTTGTACGTATATACATTAATCAAGTTTGTTATGCAAAATTTCGAGTACAAGTTTTGATTATAAAATATTGAACATATCAAGACTCACAAATAACTATGTAATGTAGAATTATATATATATATATATATATATATATATATATATACCTTTTGTTTTAGTAATCATAAAAAGTATTTTACCTTTCTTTAACATTCACCCACTGATGTGTGTAAATAACACAAATATTGACGGAAACAAATATACAAAAAAAATATAGAAAACAAAACGCCAAGAAAATGTTATTTCTATCTGCAAATAGACAATATAAAAATAACAATTGGATGTTGATTTTAGCAATGATACAAGGAATGAATCCGTCGGGGAAAATGGTGTTTGTTTTGTGAGTAGACGATAAAATGTCTGAATAAAAACAGTCGATTTACGTTGGAAAATTAACGGCGTGTGGGAATATTAATGTCATAGCTGTATCTTTCTACTACTACTACTATTACTACAACTAATAATATTACAGCAACTACTAGAAGAAGAAGAAGAAAAAGAAGTGAAAAAGTTGCTGAGGAGCCGAGGAAAACTTTGTGTCGCTCAGCCACAAGCAGAATCCAACAATTGACGCTAATGTAAACAATAATCATAATAGTAATTATTTCGAGAGAGAGAGAGAGAGAGAGAGAGAGAGAGAATTATTACTGCAAATTCTATGATGCGATATGATATTTCTATGAATAAAATTAATATAAAGAAAAAATGTATCGACAAGATTGATTTATAATGACGATGTCGAAGATGATAAAAATACAAATCAAAATTTACAGTTCTACCAAGAAATAATCACATCACCAAACATATTTTTTTCATGAAAAAGGTGATTTGATTCTAAACCAAAGAAATCAGAATTGTATTATTTCTTATAGAACTTTAAAAATTAAAACGGGTATTATTTGATATTATTTATTCCTATAGGCACGCTTAGGGGAACGGTTATCGTCGTATGAAATGGAATCAGTCGACACGAATTCAAATCCCGGAATAGGCTGTTTGCGTTTCATTTTGGGTCAATGCCCTTGGGAAAAGCTGGACTCAGTTATGTATAAATGGTTGGGCAGACTGGTTTTTCTAACGTTAGTTTGGCAACCAGTCTGTGAGAAGAAAAAAAATCTTAATTTATACTAGCTTTACACTGCTTAAATATTGGCCTTATGTCACATCCTGCATGTGAAGTAGAATTTGGGTAAATATATATCTATTCATAAACTCTACATGTCTGAAACTGTTACCAAGAAAACACTCATTTTAGATTTAAATTTTTCATAGAATATTGAGCAACTAATTTTTTGACTGCGACATATTTTTGGTTTGAGTGTTTCAATATTGAAAAGTTGGGTAAAAAATAATACCAATTAATATCAATAATACCAATAATACCAATTAATTATAGATCATTACAGTTGAAATGAATTGAGATTGAGTCTATTTGTCGCCGTTGATATCCTTTGGTTGAACACAAAATAAAAGAATTTGTGGATTTCTAACAACGTATTATAAGAATATCAAATTGTCGAGCACCCTGCTAGGTGTTTGAAATCGGAATTTTCCTTCTCCTCGATAGGTTACACTTAGAGGGCTAGAGAGCCTAATCTAGTCCCCTAATTATTCCTAAATTAGAGGAAAAAAGCAGAAATCATGTTTTTTTTCAAAGGTCATGTGAAACGCAAAGAATCCAATCTTTTTTATTCTATTTATGACGATAATTTTCAGTAGAAGGACAAAATCAAAAGTTGGCTTCTATTAGACAGAAAACTCATGTTTGGTTAAATAGTACCAAAGTATTGTCCTTTTGTTGTCGCTTACACAGCTGGGCACCAGAGTCACAAGCGATGAGGGGTAAACGGTCAGTGGATTACAGGAGACACTATCTCCAAGTTGTAGAGCTCGTGTCCCTTCCCTTCGACAACAACATCGGCGTTGGTCATTTTTTTCTAAGCCAGCACTGAAACTGTTGAGATGGCCGGATAGCAGAAATGCTGTCATGAAAATGATTATCATCCTCGTTTTCCATAAAAATTTTTATAACTGTAAGATGTATGGAAACATTCATTTTCCAGCTACTTTCTGTAGCTTGAAAGTATTTTTTTAAAATCTCATTTCAACCGCTGGTTCGAGCCTTAATAAAACTTTGACGAAAAATCATCGTAGACATAAAAAACCTATTTTGCAAAGTTCAGATTTGTTATGCTCAACAGAAAATTCTTTATTATGCAGCTGAATGCAACAAGAACTCGAAATAAGAGTGACGTCAAAGTATCAAAAATGAAATGTTCATTAATTTTAATCGTAAAATCTAAAAATTTAATGACGTCGTCCGTACAGATGAGCCACTTATATTGTAAAGTAATATCTGGTTTGGTTTAGGTTGGTTTTATGGCATATCAACCATTTTAGGTTTAATGCCAAATCTATTTTGATACATATAAACAGTTCTATTTTGAACAGTACAGTTTAGAATAAGTAAAATATAAAATCTCAGTAAAAATATAAAATCCATTCTATTTTAAACAATTTAGTTTAACATATATACGCAGTTCAGATATCAGAAACAGTTCTATTTCAAACACAGATTAGTTTAGCATAAGTACACAGTTTAGTTCTATTTGACGCATAGATAGGACCCAATCAGATGCTACCACTCCGGTCCAGAGTGGACCTGGGAGCAATGGTAATAAAGGGGCACTCTGCATTTCCCAAAGCTTCAGAATTACTGCGCCTCCCCAACAGATTGTTTAGTGTCCTATTCAGGACACCTGATAGGGGAGTCTTACTCCTTTGCAGAGATTCAGTCGGTGTGTTCTGCAGCCCCAACCGAATGGCTCTCTTTATAAAGAATTCCCCCTGAAACAATTTACTTAACGCACGAATATCTTGACTAACTTCTGAACATTTTTGCTCATTATTATATAACTGATTAATAGATACATAGCAATTTACAGGTTGTTTTATGAAGATTTTACGATATAAACCATTAAAGATAATACAAGGAAAAAATTTGTATAACGTGGTGTAATTCTTAATCAGCAATATCCTTTTCTATCATGTATAATTTAATGATGAAGGAGTTGATCTAAAAAAAAAATCCTCCAAATTTGGTTTGATTTCGTTTTTTTTGTGTCATTAAATTTTGTTGGTTATTTAAAGCCAAAATCATCTTCAAAGAAAAGCACTATTACTACAATTTCACCCACAACTTAGGGTTCATACCTTTCTCCGGGAAATTAGTCCAAAAAATAAACACAATAGTGCAACTGGAATTCGAACTCGCTTACTACAATATCAGGGTCCAGTATATTACACATTATACCACGGCAATTCACCGCCCCTAAATTTAAACAATTATTAAAGAGTTCTACAGCAAGTGTTTTCATTTAAATACTAAAAATCTGAAGATAAAATTCATGTTTTACGATATATATATATATATATATATATATATATATATATATATATATATATATATATATATATATATATATATATATATATATATATATATATATATATGTGTGTGTGTGTCTTCGTTAAAGCGCTGGGCTGCGGGATCGTAGTAGGCGAGTTCGAACTCCAGTCGCGCCATTACGTTCACTTTCGACAAATGGGAGTGGTATGAACCCCCCTATTCTCCCAGCATCATTGCTGTTTTTCCAGAAGGGTAGCTTTGGCATTAAGTAACCCACGAAGGTTGACATGCCATTAAACAAAGAACCCAAACTATTCTGCTCCGTGCGAGCAGGATGAAACAAGTTCAAATTTTTGGGTGGAGTTTAATAGATTTGAATTCAGAGTTTTCCTTCTCCAAGATCAGTTGCCATACAAAAATTTAAGAACTCTGTCTGCCCTGCAATCCTCAGAAAAGGAATAATTAGATTCATACGTTTTCCAAGGGTATTAGCGTTGAGAAAATACAAACAGCTTTGTCCAGGATTTGAACACGGACCGCTGTATTTACTTCCTACGACTATAGCCATTACACCATGAGTGCCTCGTAGATATAACATTGGATCAGATGAGTTAAACTATATTCGTTTATACCAAATTGGTAAGATATAAAGATTTAGCATCGCAGCTGGTTCTAATTACTATCGCTTGCGAACTGGTGAGTATTATTTAGGTCAGAGAAAATCTAGGAGAAACTGTTGCATTGATCTCGCCCTGAAAAATTATTTTAATGAAAAATGAGTTACAATACTTGTTAAGATGAAAAACACAGCACATTTCTGTTCGTTCTCAGACAGACACGGCGAGACAAACAGATATCAAAAATCAATTTCCTTTTTCTAAACAATGTAAATGCGCGTATCGCAATGTTTGTTAACAATTAAAAACTTACACTGATCGCCTCGAACCAGTAATTGTTACTATAAATAGAAAATTCACATTGCAGAAAAAAATTTAGTAATTAGATTTTGAAGTCAATATTCATGTGATTACGTTTTCCTCACGTGAAAATTTTTAAAGAGTTTTGTAAGGTGATTTTTTTTAGTTAAATAAGGGAGACTGTAGAGATTTATACATTTTACTATCTTTTTCGGAGTGTTTCTATTTACCTAACCCCTCCACCACAATCAGAATGTAACACAAGGCAAATTTTCAAGCAGAATACTGCTGGTTTGAATTCAGATTTTTCCTTCTCCTAGATCGGTTGCCTTACCAAAGCTAAATAACCCTGTCTGCCCAAATAATAATTCTAGTTATTTACAAAACTTTCTTGAGTTGTGACACCAGGTCCAAAGTATAATGCACACAGTGAGAATCAATATGATGTGCTTGAAAAACGATGTAAATAAAATAAGTAATAGTCAATTAAATAGGAATAATATGAGAATGATCATCGAAGTAAGACAATTACTTGATATTTTTCTTTTGATTTTTTATAATTAGAATTGTGTGCGATTAGTTGCGTCTTGGAACAACTTGGTTTCCCACGAAGAAAACCGTCTTAAGAGAGTTTGATTTTACCGTGATATTCTTTTTTACATTGAAACCTTTTTTATTATTTTACATACCATATCCAGTTGCTCTAAAACAAAAAGTGTGTCCGACAATAAAAGTCAGTGAATCAATGTTTTACTTATAATTTAATTAATACAGATTTTATTGGCCTAGACAATGTTGCAGAATATAGATAGTTCTTTTTTATGCTTGGTGGTATGGAAAATGTTATTGTTAATTCCCCACTCTCCAAGGAGCAATATTAACATTAATACATCTGTGATATACTAACACTAAACACAACGGGAGGGAAGACGAGATACACTTATTTGTACATAGCAAAAACATTTTACATTTTAAATACACAATATATCTACAAATTATACTAAAAAATACACAAAGGTGTCCTAACAATAAAGACTATACACATATTATTTCATAAACGAGCAGTATGTAAAAGGGGTTACAAAATAGCCAAAGGGTTACTTGATCAGGTTAGGTAAGATAACGTTCTGGCTTTACACTTCTCTGAAAGTTGTCTGAGACAACGTTTCTTCTATTGAAATACTAAAGGTGGAAAGTGGCCAAGAATAGTTTTTTGGAATTGTCATGGGAATCCTCAAGGAACCCCTACTTGACATGAATTTCTTAGTCCAGCACTGTGCGGACAATGGATAGAGTTTGGAGGACGTGCTGGAAGCGGTAGGGGATAGGGACGGATAGGGAGAGAGAGCCATGAAAATCCATACTATCAGTGCGCATTGATGTTGATGACTGTTGCTAAAAACTATCCTAGGGAGATTATATCAATTGAATTAATATAGTCATTTCTGAAATGGAAAATACTTGTTTTAATGAGAATGAAATTATGGAAATTTGCTTGGCATATATATTACAGGAATTATCATTAACTGTGTCAGTACTAGTGTATGGTTGCATCACTCGAACTTTAACGAAATGCTCGGGGAAAAAGCAAGAATCCTACATGCTCTTCTGAACGAATCCTGGAAGGAGCACTTTACAAAATAGCATCGGTACAGCCACTTATCTCCTATCTCACTAATCATCCAAGTAAGATGATCATGTTGGAGAAGCAAGGACGAAATCTTAAAGAACGTTCTTCTATGGAATACTACATATGGACATACTAGTGTTGACCGACTAGAAATAACTTATATTACCCAACTTTGTAAGGACACTGGATGCTGTCAAAAGGACTGGCGGCGGCCGATAAGCACGGACGGTGAAACAAAGGAATGTGCTTTTGGCATGCCTTGATAATAAGGAAGATATATATGTATGTACACATACGTAGTTGTCCTAAAACTCCCTAGAATTTCTGTGAAAAAGTCATTGTACTCACTGCTTTTAAAGTTAGATTCTATGAAATTAGTTTCAACGCTAAAAAACGAGGGATACATTGTCTATGCTTTCTCGAAATGAGTAAAACGGATTCTGATAGTTGACTATTTATCAAAACCTATATATATATATATATATATATATATATATATATATATATATATATATATATATTGCCCCAAAATGTTTGTGAAGAATCATTATTTGTAGATACCCTAATGGCATCTTCAAACAATGTATTTTTGATAAACTATTTCGTATTGTTGAAGAGTTGGAAATATTATACACGGCTGTTACAGATAATAGATTTTTCCTTAGATTCTTTACAGCTCAAGTTATGCTGTCTTCTCAAATAACTTGTTACACCAAAGTGAGATAAATAAAATATATTCACATAAGATTATACAGTATTGATTGACTGATTTTAGTTTGGGTTCATGTCATATCAACCATTGTTGGTTATTTAATGCCAATTCCTTTTTTTAAATAAATATTAAATACATATAATTTGTAAACACACTTTTACATATACATTTAAATGATCTAACAGTTCTATTTCTAACAATTCAATTTTGCATGAATCGAAGTATTTTTATGTATCACTAGCATTTAATCTTCAGTCATTTATTTGTACACAGAAAAATTATCCAACAGTTGTATATGAAACAATTAAGTTTTGTACAAGTTAACAAAGTTAAATGGTTCCATGTTTTGCTTTGAATCAGTCCCAATTCCATTAGATATCAGTCATTTGTTTACACGTAGTTAGATGTAAAACAGTTCTATTTCTAACAATTCAATTTAGAATGGTTACTGTTTTGCACTGAGTTTAAGCAGTACTGTGTGACCCATAGATAGGAGCCTGACAGGTCCTACCATTCCGGGGTAGAGTGAACCTGGGAGCAATGGCAGTGAAGGGGAATTCTGCATCTATAAAAGTTTCAACATTTCTAAAGCCTCAACATCAGATTGTTTATGATCATATCTAGAACAGTCGTTGGGGGATGTTTTACCCCTCTGCAGAAATGCAGTCGGTGTATTCTACGGTCCCAATCGACTGGGCAAGACTGATTTTATCTGCGTAAGCTCGTCTTGGGTTATTCTATGGCTAGAAATCGGGGAATCGCCTTCATATTTAAATCATTTGTGTAGATTTTTTCTTAAAAAAGTTTTATTTTTGCTCTGTATCCTCTTGAATACAAATAAATATCAAGAGATCTATTTGAGCCCAAATAGCTTAATAGGGGGGAAGGTAATAATGACAATAAAGGGGTTCTCCAACATGCCTCAGATCTCTAGAACTGGAACCTCCCCATCAGATAAAGTTTAGTGTCGTATCCAGGTGTGTGTGTGTGTGTGTGTGTGAGAAAGACTCTAACCCATCTGAAAGGATACAATCTACGTATTCAAAGCCTCACCGAGAGACTGTAAACAACGTTGGATTCTTTAAACTATAATACCCTGCCCCGTTAATTGCAAATAAAAGAACATCTATTGCCAATATTTAATTGCAATGGTTTCATATTTTTTCAAGGAAAAAGAAAATTTCACTACTATACTTGTTGGTAGGTTGGTTGGTTGGGTTTTATGACATATCAACCTTTGTAGGTTATTTTATGCTAAATCCATTTTTATACAAATAATCAGTTCTATTTCAAACAGTACAGTTTAGCATGAGCACACAGTTTAATTGTCAAAAACATTTCTATTTCAAGCTATTGAGTTTATTCAAACGGTTCTAATTCAGCTAATTCAGTTTAGTATATGAACAGATTTTCTCCAAATACAGTTTAATGTCAAAACAGTTCCATATTAAACAATTCAGTTTAGTATAAATACGCAGTTTAAATGTAAGCACACAGGTAAATAGTCAAAAAGATTTCTATATCAAGCTATTCAGTTTAGTCAAACAGTTCTTATTCAAACAATTCAGTTTAGCATAAGTATACAGTTTAGTTCTATTTGACCCATAGATAGGGTCCTATCAGGTGCCACCATTCCGGGTCAGAGTGTACCTGGGAGCAATGGAAATGAAGGGGTGTTCCGCATTCTCTAAAGCCCAAGCATTATTGGAACCTCACTATCAGATTGTTTAATGTCATAATCAGGACACTCGTTGGGGGGAGTCTCAACACTCTGCAGAGAAGCAGTCGGTGTATTCCACAGCCCCGGCCGACTGGGCAAAACTGTTCTTGTTATTCAAAGACTTAGAAACAGTATTTATGACTATAAAAATATAAATTCATATAAAACAAAAGACATTAGCTAATTATAGTTTTATATGAAATTATAATTTTTCTTGGAAAATGACTGATTTGTTGTTCGGTTTTAACGGCATATGAACCTGTCTTGGGTAATTTTGTGTCCTTATGTTAAAGAATCGCTTTCATTGTACGCTTATATACATATTTTTTGTGTTGTTTCTTCTTAAATGTTTTTTCCAACAATTATGTGATATCAAGTATTCCAAATACGAATAATTTACACGGGTGTATGGGTTGAATACTTTATGAAAGATTAAACAGTTCTATTTTACCCATAGATGGCACCATAATAGATACTACAACTGCTCCGGATCGAAATAGACTGAAGAATACTCCTCACTGCTTTGGGAGTTTTATTCCTCTACAGGAGATACTGCCAGGAGTTGTTAGGCGGTAAAAATAAACGGAGTTTTGTAGAGAAGAATTTTAAAGAATAATAAAAAATGAGTAAAACTTTAAAAATTTCAAGTTTATTGGTCTTTACTAACCCATACGCCAATGTAATTATTTTGCATCTTCAGTTTGAAGAAATGTTTAATTAAACGTGAATAATTATTTTTCCAAGATAATATTTTATTTTTAAGTTTCTAAAGTTAATTTCTGTACCATAAATTACATCTTTTGGCAACATGGTCACTCAGGGAATTCTGTCATTGTTAGTGGATTTCGATTAAAACTCCCCTTTCCATAAAGAACATCACTTCACATTAAAATTATCCCCATCACAAGAGTGCAGTAAATATGCATCATCAATTTTGGTACTTCTTCATCCAACTGTTTGGCATCTCTACTAAAAAAAGACAAAAATCTTCAAATTATTCAAGCTAACACGCAATCAAATTTCATCAACTTTTATTGCTTTGGTTTATTTCTCTGAGAAAACTTGAAACTTAAAGATTATTATTATTAATTACTTGAAATCATATAATTGCTTTGAAATTATTGGTTTTAGATGGGAATAGTTGAAATCATAAAAATGTGTACACGCAAATGATTGTTATTCTACGGTAATAAGTAGTTGAAAACATATAATTGGGGGATGGCATATTTTTAATGCCATATCAACCTTCATGGGCTATTAAAGCCAGAGCTATTCTTGTAGAAAAACAGTAGTGACACCATTCAACCCACAACTGGGTGGGGATAAGGCATTCCCAAATGTATTTGTCCAAAAGTGAACGTAATCATATTTATCCAACCCCTCCGCTCGGGCAGGATATGATACAAGGTTAATTTTTAAACGGAGTTTAACAGGTTTGAAACCAGAGTTTTCCTTTAGTCTGCCCTACTATTTGCCCATAGCTGGAGGAAGATTAATTGGATTCATACCTTTCCCAAGGGTATTAGTGCTATCTGAAATGCAATCAGTCTCGTCCAGAATTTGAACTCGTGTTGCCGTGTCCATTTCCTACGACGATAACCATTACACCACGGGCACCTCCCAAGTGAACGTAATAGCGCGACTGAAGTTCGGATTCGTTTACTTCGAGGCTGTAGTTCAGAATTTAAGCCATTATACCCCGGGGACTACCACCCTGCGGTGGAATTGTATGTAAATTATTCGTAAATCATTATTATTAGGTATGAAACCCTATTGCCGACTGCATACCTGCATAGAAGTAAGATCTCGGTAAAAAGGAGTATCGTAGTTATGACACAAAACTACATGTGATGGAGAGACTTCAGTTGTAGAGTCCTAAAGCATGTGAAGTTCTCCAGCATTGCCATTACTCCCAGGTCCACTCTGAACTGACATTTTAGTACCTGTTAAGGTATTATCTATAAGTCAAATATACCTGTTAGTAAATTATTAGTTTTAGATTGGAATACTTGATACCATTTAACTGTATGCAAATTAATCGTATAAAGAATAATTGTTTGAAACTATAATTGTTAACTAAGGATTATAATTAATTACTTGAAATCATTCAACTCTGAGCAAAAAAATTATTATCACTAAATAGAAATAATTTCATGAAAGCATATGGCCGAGTAAATTATTTGTATTGGATAAGATTACTTGAAACCACACGACAGTGTACAAATTATTAGTTTTACATAGGCTTGGTTTGGTTGTGTTTTATGGCATAAAATCTCTTGTGAGTTATTTAAGGCCAAATCCTGCTTACATACGCACACACACATTATATATCGTTTAAAGGCGAAGAAATTGTATTTTTTAATGAGTTACAGTTCATGTCTTTGCACATAATTAAATGCTTTCAAGTATTGTTAACACTGATAATTCTATTTAATATTAATCTTTTATCTGCACCCAATTCTCAATGGATTCAAGTATTGCTATACTAAGAAATATATTTGTTCACAGTTAAATAGTCTCAAGTATTGTTATTAGATATATGTAATTCTATCGATCAAATATCCCCATCTAATTCAAACAATTTGCCAACAGTTTTATGGCTTCAAATAACCACTAATAATAATACTCTTTAGTAAAGATTGAATAGTTCTATCTATTCCATCGATGAGACCATAACAGGTATTACCTATTTGGATCAGAGTGGACCTGAGAGTAATGGAAATGAAAGGGATACTCCATATATCGAAAACTTCTAGATTGAAGCATCACCTCAAGGTGCTGTTTAGTGGCATACCCAGGACTCGATTTCAAGATTTGCTAGCTAACACAAACCATGCTAATAAATATTAGTCATTTGTTAGCACACAGTTAAATATCTTCAAGTATTGCGATTTAATTCAATTCAATACTCATCATTGTTTGCACAGAGATAAATGGTTTCTAATTCTAATTATTCCATTCAAGATGAAAACGATTAGTTTGTTAATTTTAATCATATTTACCAACCCCTCCGCTCGGGCAGGATATGACACAAGGTCAATTTTTAAGCGGAGTTTAACAGGTTTGAATTCAGAGTTTTACTTCTCCTAGACTAGTTGCCTCACCAAGCCAGAAGAAATCAGTCTGCCCTACTATTGACCCATAATTGGATTCATACCTTTCCCAAGGGTATTAGTGCTATGTGAAATGCTATCAGTCTCGTCGAGGATTTGAACTCGTGTGGCCGTGTCCATTTCCTACGACGATAACCATTACACCTTTAATCATTAGCAACACATAGTTAAATAGTTTCAAGTATTGCTGTCTTAGCGCAAATAACCTTCAGCCAACGCCTTATAGTACCTTTAACTTAAAAACATAGGTGGGTACTTATCTAGTAGATAGAGTGTTTGTGAATGGCATGGGAGACCGGTATTCAATCCCAGGTCGAGTCATACCAAAGACTAAAGATGGTACTTGATGCCTCCTTGCTTAACACTCAGCATTATAAGGTACGGATGAAGAGTAAAGTGGAGCAATCCAGGGAAAGGAGTAGCGCTCTCTCCTACACCTTGATGTAGTAGCTATTGAAAAAGGAGCCATTAGGTCGCCCTCGAGTACTACTACTTCTTAACCCCACGAGGAATTTGAAGAATAAGGTCAGGAAACTGTAAGGTCTTGACTTGACCAGTTGATTAATCGAATAGTCAAGTCAAGCTCCGGAAATGTCAAAATGGAATGTTGTAAATCACGTGACCATTTCGGTTCCCGGTTCACAGAATGTTCAGCCATCAGGATCCCGTACTTAATCATCACACGTCTTTTCTCAAAGCCAACAGGTGGCCTTGTTGGGGAGGGTGTCTTACTCTTTTTACAGTGGGACATTCGGCTTATTGGACTGTGAACTATGTCCATAATTATGTTCAAAAATTTCTTAAGAAACTACAACAAAAAATGAAATTATAAACGTATAGTGAACATAGTTGTTTTAGCCTTTAGATTTAAAATAACCCTTTGTGTGTTGACATGCCGTTAAAATCAATCAATATACAGATTTACAATAGTCTAAAGTGACTGAAGATTTTTAAACGGTATTGTACAAACTTAATGGTTATGTCAATAACATTTACAGATATATTAGTAATTCATGAGTTATTTGAACTTAATAATAATAAAAATAAAATACTTTGGCATTGTAAGCCAAAGCAATTCATTTCATTTTGTAACTATTTATTTTTAAAACATTTTTCGTTTTGATATTTTGCCTTCCATTGTTGAATATATTCGTAATATTTCGTTCAGCGAAAAGTCAGATGATATCGCTAGTATCAAACAAACAACTGAAATTCTGTTTAAACGCTTAATGAGACATTTGAATAACTTATGAACGCGTGCTCTATCGAAGCCTCTGTCGTAAAAAAAAAAAAAAATGTTTAATGTCATTCGGAAACTTTTTTTCTAAAGTGCCATTGTATCGGTTTAGAAATGTCACGATCTAAACTAAAAAGAAACCAACAAACTTTTTTTCTGTCGTTTCGAAAAAATCAGTTAAGAAATCATTGGATATTCTCATTAGAGACTCAGTCGAGTGTATTCCTTTGTGAACAAAAAAGACAGTTTGAAAGACGTTCAAAAAGGTTTCGATAGGCAAAAACAAAACAAAACAAAAAAATGCCAGAAGAGGAAAAAAAAAAAAGACTAAACAAAATAAACAACAAAGAGCAAACGAGCAAGCTTTTCTATATATCAAGCCGAAAAAAAATCTTTTATAAACATTTGTGTACACAGCAAAAAACTGTTGGTATTTCTTCACTTCGCTGGGTTCGTAATTTCACAGGTTTAATGAGCTGCACTATTTCAAATTCTATTTGATCTATTTATTTCATTTGATTTATATTGATTTTCTTCAAAGAAGATTTTTAACAACTTCCCGTGTCTGTTTACGCAAATTATCAGAATACGTATACATGTAAAATCACTTGAACTCAACTAGAAAAACATCAAAAAATAGCCAACATTGTAGAAAACTTACAATGAATTCAAAAGCTAAATACAGGCCTTGTGTTATATATCTAAATTCCAAAAACATTATCGATCTGTTAAATATCATTGAGGAATACTTGAAGACAAAATTAATCAGTGATAATTTAGCCATCATCTCCTTCATGAACGAGGCGTGTCCTTAGACATACCAAAAAAAAAAGTATGTCATCATTAATTACGAAGGAACAGTGATTATACCCGACAAAACAAGCAAACTATGAAGACGGTATTGCTGGGAGACTTTCTCATATTTAATATTAAAAAAATGAGTTTTACTTCTCGAATTCTGTTGAAGAGAGTAGAAATGTCGGAGAAATCACTTTCTTTTAATTGTTGGGAAGATGAGAAACCCAGACACTCGCATTAAGATATAACATTTCATTTTTGGATTATATACAAAGGTAGTGGAATTAGGGGCTCATGGGGATAAGAAGTTTGTTTCATGTTAATTAGTATTTGTTCTAGTATTTGGTCGTGGGAAGAATTTTAAAGAAACTGACCTGAAAATTAGTATCATGAAGCTGAATGCGTTGAGTTATTCATCAATGTTTCATTTTTGCAAAAAATAAATTTCCTCTACAAGTTTGTATCGAACAATTTCGTTTCTTATTAAATTTACTGTGTAGTATTTTTAACGAACGGTAGACATTCTTATATATATATATATATATATATATATATATATATATATATATATATATATATATATATATAGTTTCCCATGTTTAAAAATAAAGAATGGTCAATATCAATGATTGAGCATATATATCTAAGATAGCGTAGACACAGAGTCAACGGTGTTCGGTGACTGCGAGTTTCTTGCCTATGCAATCAGTAGAACGTGACTTGCTTTAGGGAAAGCATAGGCGAAAAATTATGCTGCATTAGATTATATATATATATATATATATATATATGTGTGTGTGTGTGTGTGTGTGTGTGTGTGTGTGAGAGAGAAGTTGTAAACTGTACACCATTATAAATTCATGAACTGATATGATTTAAATTTTACTAAAATATATCTTCGGAAACAAATATTTCCTGGAAAAGAACGGATTTTGAACAATTGAAGATGAATGGAACTTGTTTTCAGAACATATAAATCTCAATTAAAGAGCTGGCTGTGTTGTACAGCTATGCACGCAGATGATTTTACAGGACAGATTTCTTCCTGTAGATCGGCCAGTGTTGTTGATCTGTTCTCTACTATGTACATCTAAGTTACCTCTGAGGTCATAAAGTACCCCGAGAGTTCCAGCTTTATAGATTCTCTCCCAAAGGTACAGCCTTGATTTTTTGTGCAAAATTCTCAATATCGACTTCGATTTTATTATTGATTCCTAAAAAGCAACCAAAATGATAATATACGTACAATGCATTAAAGAAGAAATATCGAACATTCTACTTCATTCATGAAGATTCTCGAAGAAGATGAAATTACCAAATTTACTTTAAGGATATTTAAAAAAAATCTTTAGAATCTGCTTCTAATTTTAAAATTCTATCCAACAAAATTACATACAAATTGGCAGGTGTTAGCGTGTTGCTTGCTTGAAATAATCTTTTTGTTGGCTTCAACAGTGAATAATTCTATCATACCAGGTTGCGTTTATTTAATTCTAAACAGTTTATATAAACATCATCATCAACAAGGCATGCCAACGGCACAGATCCCCTTAAAACCCTCACTATCCGTCTCTATTGGCCATTACACTTTGGAAGTCCTCTAGACGGTACAAAGTATCGGAACAGAGCTGATGAATTTAAGTTTTGACTGGTCGAGCAACACTGTTATGTCCATGTGTCGGATTCCGTGAGAGAACATCGTTTATCAGTTCGTCCTTGCTTCTCCGACAGTGCCCAACATGTGGTGCTCGTCTAACTTGAATAGTTTGAGAGATGGGAGGTAAGTGGCTATACAACAGCTGTTTTATAGAATGGGGCTTACAGGTTTTGTTTCAAACAGCACGCAGCATTCTTATTCCGTTTTTCCTCACGCACTGTATTAACTATGCGGTGTTGTCATACAGTTGTATTGGCACGGCTACAGCTTGAAAGAATTCCCATTTTTATTTCATAAGAGATCAGATTTCTGTATGACCAATAACCTGTCGATAACAGTTCTTGCTTTACCTTTGTCTATGTTGACATCGTTTTCAGTTGGTAAGATACTGCTACTGAGGTAAATGAAATTGTGTATTAATTTCAAAGGCTTGACATTGAATAAGGAAATAGGACGATCGAGATTAAAACACAGGAATTCATGGTTCACTTTAAGACCAATGCTTCTTACAGCCTATTCGGCTTGATAAGATGTACTTGCAAAAATTGGTGTGTCCATTCGTAATTGTTTCTTTATTGTCTTTTATTGTGTGAAACCATTTTTTAAAATTCGGTCTATTAACATTCCTTTGTTTTTGATTGTTCATGAAAATGATTCTACCGTGAAATGAAATCCAGTTTTTACAAATTTACTAAATGAACGAATTTACAACAATTTTAAGGATATAAAAATATTGAGTAAATGATTCTTCCGTTATGTACGAGGTGCATTCGATAAGTTTCCAGACTTTTTTCGTATGGGCACTTTTATTGATAGGACACACATGAAACTCGAGTCCCAACAAGTTCTGGAAGGCCCCATGGAACTCCTCTTGTGTGAGCGTGTCAATGACCTTCGTCACAGCCGATTTCATCTCCTCAATTGTCTCATAACGACAGCCTCTGAGCTTAGGGAATAACCAAAAGTCACTGAGAGCAAGGTCTGGACTATAGGGAGGGTGAGGAACTGTCTTGATGCCCATCTTGGTCAAATAGTCTATGACAAGGATGGAGTTGTGGACTGGTGTATTGTCATGGTCGAAATGCCACTGACCCGATTTGAAGAGTGCTGGCCTCTTCCAACGGAATCTCTTCCTGAACTCCCTTAAAACCTCAACCAAGTAACCCTAACCCAAACCCTTTGGCCTATCACCTCTGGTGTATTGACTACCTTACTCCTCCCACATCTCTCATCATCCCTCACAGTCTCTCTGTCTTCCTTGAATCTCTTATGCCACTCAAGAACTGATGCTCAATTCATGCAAGATGGTCCAAAAGCAGTCTGAAGTATTCCGTACGTTTCTGTGGCATTTTTTCCAAGTTTAAAACAGAATTTTATTGCATATCCTTCTTCTAAAGTGTCCTCACGTCCAGATTGCATTTTTGAAATTTACCAGCAGTGACACTCAGGCTTTAGTAGGGTGTATTCCAATTGCTGCTGTAGCTGTTCATTTGAACCTGGAATGATAAAAATTGATCAGTCATCTCATAAGATGTATAGCAATAATGTACTAAATTTTCAAGAGTCTACACCGATTTTAAATGCCCATACGAAAAAGTCTGGAAACTTATCGTATGCACCTCGTAATTGCTATGAAATCTCCTAACACTTATAATTTAAATTATCAAAAAGATTGTAAAAGTGATGGGCCCTGAAAAAGAAATTAACCTTAAATACATTTAAATTGAATCTGAAAATGATCATTTAGTCAACTAAGTCACTTTCTTATTTTGTTGCTACTAAGATATTCTTTATTGCTATAAGTGGAAAAATCAAAAGTCTGTCAATATTTGGGTTTCGAGCAGAATTTGATGCCCTAACTCAAGTGGAAGTATGAAGGGGTAATCCTCTACGAATTCCTTCGGGACAGTCGAACAATCGATGCCAACATGTACTTCCAACAGCTCAAGCGGATGTATGCAACTGTGTGTTAACAGAAATCGAACTCTTTTGCGGCAAGACAACGAAAGACATCATACTGTTCAATCAAATTCGGATTAACTTCAAGAAGTTGAGGGAATCAAATTGATGTCCCACCCAGCAAATAGTTCGAATCTAGTTCCCTCAAATTATTTCTTGTTTCAATCCAACCAAGGGGTGGTGGAAGCTTCAGTGATGGAGTTCTTCGCCTCATAAGAGAAAAATTAGTATCAGCTTAAAAGAACAGATAGACAAGTAAAATCAGATGGTGGAAAACGATAGCGTCTACTTTGATTGCTAAGCTGCTTTTGGGTTTCTTTGTTTAATGGCATATCAACCTTCGTGGGTTAGTTATTGCCAAAGCCATACTTCGAGAAGAACAGCAGTGGTGCTATTTAACACATAGCTGGGAGGATCAGGGGGTTCACACCTTTCCCAAGGGTATTTGTCCAAAAGTGAACGTCATAGCGTGAGTGGACTTGCTTACTACGATTCCGCAGACCAGCGCTTTAACCATTACACCACGAGGACACCCCAACAAAGCTGCTTTTGTCTTAAATTGAAGAATAAAGCAAATAAGTTACCAACTTATTGCGAAACTTAAACTAATATCGAAATACGTACATATACAGCCTGTTCAGTTATCCAACAAGATAAGAAAGAAATCAGTTTTTAAAATGTTTAGTTTTTTCATTGAATGGAGTGTTCATAAAGTCGAGAAAAGAAACAAAAAATCTGTCAATATTCAACATATACAGAAACTGTGGGCAAATCTGACTGATTTTTCCTCAATTGTTCTCTTGTTGAGCGATTTAAATGATTGCAGTCTCCACCATCTTAATAGTGTTCAATATTGACTTGGAAATCTCTTTGACATGCCGCGTAAATTGCGTGGGTGGCATTAGAGAAAATACCCCAGTTGCATAAAGCAAACAGGACGCAAATACCCCGGTGGATATTCCGCATAAGTAGCAGAAGTGGCATAAAAGGAAATGCTCATATTTCCTAAGAACGCAGCTTGTTCATCAGTGGAAGTGCTGCATAAATTGCGTGGGTGGCATGCTAAAAGGAGATATGTCCACGTACAACACGTAGACGATAGACTTAAGGTGTGGCCTCGACAATTTCTGTGGGCGTCCAGAATATTCTATTACCAGTAGAGATGAGCGGGGACCAGAGAGAAGACCGCTGAAAACAGCTTCTAGACGTCCCGTTGCTCTTGGCTCAGACCTAGCATTAGACAGGGTTTAGAAACGAGGAGAAACTAAGATAATTCGATGCCTTGAGACGGCCCTTTACGAGACTTGTGAAAGTAGAGAAGCGAAGAGAAACTAAGATAATTCGATACTTTAAGATGGCCTTGTACCAGTTTCGTGAAAGAAGAGAACGAAGAGGAAGCGCTTTCACAGAAAATGCGTAGAGTCACTTGTATGTGCGGGGATCTCAGCCATCTCCGACTCTCTTTCACTCTTACCTGACCGTACATTTTGGATTATAAAAGGAAAAGAAAAAAGCCCATTAGATTTCTGTACATCAGCATTGTTGTTTTTCTCTGCTTTACAACAAAAGCAGAAAAACCAAAAGAAAACTTATTAACTGAATTGACCTAAATTATTTTGATGAAAAGATCCTGGAAGATTTATCAACCAATAATTTTTTTGTTTCTTAATTTAAAATCAAAGCTCTGCTTATTGAAGAACACCGGTGATACAATTTAACTCATAGTTGTGGGGATAAGGGCGTTCAATACCTTTTCCAAAGGTATTAGACCATAAGTGAATATAATACCGCGACTGAAGTTCGAACTCGCGTACCTCAAGGCACTTTAGCTATTACACCAACGGGACTCTCCACCAGCGTTGGTTTTTAAGATCAATCATTTTTACTTATTTTTTAGACGGGAAACTTGCATAAATTTGAAGATTTAGGAGATAAGAAATCTGTTTAAACGGCCTGCAGCCCACTATCCAAATAAAATTTCATTAACTGGGAAGCAATTTGGATTAAATAGGAAACCCCAGTTTAGTAAAATACTAATCCAACAGTCAGAGGGTTACTGATTGTCATTCAAAGTTATTTCGATTAATAATGTTTTTCATGGTGAATAAAATGATTTACCATACATTGAAAATAATGGAATGCAATTTCAAAAATCTATTGAGAGATTCCCATAACTAAATAAATCTCCTCGTATGAGTCAGGTGAAACGAATATCATGTAATGATCACCTCCCACCATCAGTGAACCTGGTCCCCGGCTGTGTGATCAACAGTAAAATGTCAATCATGAGAACTGTCGTGACAGGTGCAAAAAGAGTAATTTTTGAAAAAGGCCTGCCACTTTGTGAGTTACCGGCAGAGTGACAAGTAACGACTTAAATTCTGGGGATTGCAAAACCACTTCATATCATTTGATGTGGACTAAGTCTTGCTTAACAAGAGATTTTTTTTATCGACTCGAGAATATCACTTCACGTCTTTCTATTTATTTTCTTAAAACATTTCCCAGTTAATAAAGAGACTACCTGTCTGACTTTTTCCTTTTCCTGATGTGAACACGCTGTCATTTCTTCATCTTGTCTTTATCTACATCAAATTTCTATGAAATACTGCTACGCCACAATATGACGCAGAATTATCAAAGTCCAATATGAATCTCATTCATTTGACGTACGAGTCATTCCTCACCCATCCGTCCATCCATCTAACAATTCATTTACCACATATGAGTGCCAATTCATTCAAATGTTAGCCCTCTACACTACGTTTGATGATAATTGTAGCCTAACTCCTTTCTTTTCCTGTTGACCCACGCAGTGAATTCGAAAAACATTTCTGGCCAGGAAGAAGAACCAATACTACTTATATGCACATCTTAATTTATCATTTCTTCGATGCATAATACCCATGTACATCGGGGAGTGATTCAATGGATGGAAAGATACGCACAATCATTAGCACACGTGTACTAGTCGACGTCTAATAACTAAATAACGATAACTCTTCAAATTCTACGATTGTTTGATCACATGATCGAGAGGGTGATCCAGTCAAAACCGTGGTCTCGGATTGAGCCCCGGTTCATCTGCTGCTGTCATTCAAATGCAATTGACGCAACGATTTCTTTGTCAGCTTCCAACTTTTGATAATAAGATTTTGCCAATCTTTTATGCAACTGTTACTCTTTGCTGAATTGTGGCCAATACGGTCTTGTTTAGGGTGAGTCTTTTTTTTAAATACTTACATTAATTAATTTACATGTATTAATAATTGCATTTTGTAAAATCAAATTTTCAAGCGTTTGTTGGAGGTAACTTAATTATCGTTTATCTGTTTTTTCTCGCTATTTTCTTTTCTCCTTCAAGTGAATCTGGTGCCAGGATAAAGTCTAAAATTGCGTGTACGAAAACGATTCTACACTTAGCTGAGAGCAGGATCAAAATGATAGCCTATTATACACTCACATCCAGAAGCCGATAAAAAGTAAAAGTGTTTTATCTTCCCGAGGCGGTATTTCTGCTTAGCCCATGACCACACTCGATAACCTAAAATTTATCAATGGCTTATCTAAAAAAAAAAGCTATCTATCGCAGCACACTGGTAATTACTGCAGAAACTGTTTTTATGCAAAAGACTGATAGATCTTGAGTGCCAGGGTTATTAACAATAAAATGGAGGCCTTTGCCAGAAGTTGACGCTAGCAGACAAAAGCATTCTTGCTTTAATAAAAGTCCTTGATAATGGCCTTTTCAATTCTCTCCTCGTTGCACGGATCATTTTCATTGTGTCAGAAAAGTTGAGTGTCGACAAAAGCCTCTTGGTGTTTTTGTCCTTACGTAAAAAACATTTTCCTATTTTAAGCAAAAATGAATTTTACCTAATCACAGGTAGGGAGGAGGAGAATCCATTAAATAAATGCGAGTAAAAATTGTTGATGCAGTAAGTATTGATACCAAAAATTCGTGTAACGGTTATTGACGTTGGAAATGGACACACTGACTTGAGTTCAAATTCTGTACGAAGATATCTGCATTTCACAAAGTGCAAAAACTTTTGGGAAAGGTATGCGGGAAGACCATGCTCTTTAATCTTAGTTATGGAAACCGGCTTAGGAAAAGGAACATTATTAATTCACATCGAAAGAGTTCTCTTCTCACTCTATTAATATGTGAGCTTCTTCTCTTGTAACTACCTATTCTAAACTTGTCTTTATCCGCGGTTTCAATTATTCGCTGACAACTCGAGAAATAAACGAAAAACAAAATACTTATCACAGGGAGGATGCGACCCGCAGCTCCAACTGAGCTGGCGTATCACACGCAATTATGGTCGTGTTTTTTTTTTTTTTTTTTTTTACTTTTTCTTGCTAGCAATAATGTATAACATGATTGCTCAACATAACTGATATTTACAATATATCAAGCTTTATCTTATAAGTAGAATCGGATATAACGTCCTTAACAGTTTTTACATGTGCTTAAACAAATCAAGACCGTACATCAGTCGTCTCCGGTGTGCTATTCATCTTACTCCAGAACATACCAAAATTATTTATTAGTTAAACCTAAAAAAAACAAACCTTATTTTATCATCATCACTATTGGTAGGTCATCTAGACCACATCAAGTATCCTCACAGTTTTTGCTGGTTGGCTAACTTTGATGCATCAGCACATCTTGTCCGTCTTACTTGGATGGTTTGTAAGATGAGAGATAAGAGTAACTTAAAGCGGTTATTTTGCTGAGTGCTGCTTCTAGATTTAAAAAAAAAAACAGCACAGAATCCTTCGGTAGTTCATATCTTGATTTTTCTCGAAGGATTTCCTTAACGTCCATGTAGTGTAGCCATACAATAGTACAAACGTGGTTACAGCTTGAAAGAATTAGAGTTGCTTTTTTTTAATCACAGAGATCAAATTTCCATATAGTCGTTAACCTGTTAGTAGTAGTCTATGCTTTATCTATGTGTATACTGATATCGCTTTTAGTAGATGAGATACTACTAACGAGGTATATGAACTGGACAACAAATTTTAGAGGTTTGGCGTCATCTTGATTAAAACACATGTACCCTGTTTTATCTGAGTTCACACATAGATCCATGCCTCTTACTGTCTGTTCCAGGTAATGTAGAAAAGATGCTTTATGGAATGAGAATATAAGGGATATTTAAACTAATATTATCAAATAAGTCAACGAGGCGATATTTTTTCTCATTTTCAAAAAAAAAGGAAAAAATCAAAAAAATCAAAGATATACATCAAGAGAGAAGAATCCTCTTTGTAGTGCTAACACTGCAGAAGATGAAATTACCTTGGTACCCCATAAAAGGCAAAGCGTATTTTATGTTTTGCACAAGAACACGAGTCCGATACATTCACTGAGAATCAATTATTTCATTGAATTACTCTCATGTATGTATTTACCGTTAAATAAATTGAAAAAACAAAAAGTTATTTACAGTCAAAAACTTAGTTGTAATTTTAAACAAAGGATACTCTTTGGAGTGAAGGGCATTTTATTTTTTTAAAATTCTTTTTATTATTTCAACCAGAAATCTATTCATTAGAATCGTCTTATTGGAAGAATTTCATTTGTTTATTATAGGGCTGATTTACATTCGTCCGAAATAACTCACCACTTTATTTATTTTCTTTTTTTCGTGTAACATTATTGTGAACACGCTCAGTAAAAGTAATCTCAATCAATATTCTAAGGCACGAAAATAAAAGAAAGCTACGAAAGTCGGCAAGTTAAAATAGATGATTATACACACACACACACATTGAATACTGTTTGTATAAACTAATTAAATCATGAACTTTTCACGGGTTTAGCCTTGACATCTTAAAAAGAAATTTCATTTATTAAAGTTAACTCACTTCTAGCATAAGTTTAGTAGAAAGTGGCATTTAGTGATGATTGTTTGTAATGATCTTCCGGCCACAATCGCAAGCCTTCGCATCACACGAACTACCCGTAAAAGCTAAGCTTTGCTGATGTTTAGTACCAGTTCACAAGTCTAAGGAATCCTGTGAGGATCAAAATCACTTTTCTGTGGTAATTGATTTGCCACATGAGCTTGTTAACTATTACGCTACGACGAATTGCCTTAGAAAGGAATGAATAATTATTTTTGATGGGTACGTTGATCAAAAAATTAGTTGCAGAATGTACAGATAGTAATTTAAGAAAAGTAATTAGATTATATTAATCATAGCCAATGAAAAAATTAAAAGAAATAAACAAAATAAAAATAAAAACTTTGCTGACGTGATTAGCGTAAACTTTGAAATAAATTACTGCCCATGTCTCTTTTAGTTTAATTAAACAGTAGGAGTTTAACTAATCATGGAGCTAAATCTGCAGTGCTGGTTAAGATGAAAAATATAGGCTAACCCAAGTCAGTTCTTTTTATTTGGGTGCTTCACATTCAAAAAAAAAAAAAAAGAAAAAAAAAAACAGGAATAATCTCTTTTGATGGAAAGTCTATATCGGGAATCAGGAACATTTGCTCTATGAAAAAAAAAAAAAAGGAAATGCGACTAAAACAGAGAAGAAACCGCAAGGTTTATGATTGTAGTTTTCCTTCTTCTAGGTTGGTTGCTTTACAAAGGCTAAAGAATCCTCTTCATCCTACTATTTACCCATAGCTGCAGAGAGAACAAATGCATTCGAGCATTTCACACAAATATTAGCGCAAAGGGAATTGCAAATAGCCCCAAAGAAGAGTTGACCTCCCGTCGATTTTACCAATACACTGAACGCACCTTAGTTTAGCCATTGTAGCCTTTCTAGCCTCGGTAGGACATTTAATGGTTTCAGAGTCAAAGTTCTAAAAAATATCCTTTTTAAAGTTGTATTTTACAGTGAACGGATTAGAAACATAGCATCATACAGCCTTGTGTTGATCAATACAACAAGACTAATAAAATCGGTAATTCCGAAAAGCCATAAAACAGGGATATGATGTCAATGGGAAAATTATCGAGTTGGATCAAGTTTTAAATTACTTTACTAATCCTGATTAATTGAAGTTTAGAATCGTCGTTAATGTCTTGAGTCAATATGAGTTTTATGCAATATCATGGAATTATACTGACGAGTATAAATTCTCGTTTTCAACAAGACAAGGTTTTAGCTAGAGGATTTTTTTTTATCCCCGAGCTCGTAAAAATAACCAAATTTTGAGATGTGCAGAAAATATAGACGAAACTTATTTTTTCCACCAAATCATATTTGTAATGGACAATACATTAGGTATTGAAATCCACTTTATGGGATCGTATAAGACAACACGGTAAGCAGGATGGAAAAAATATATAAAGTCTAAAATGATTTAAGCATTATGCAATTATTTTATCTATACACAATAAATCTTATATATATATATATATATATATATATAACTCGCTGAAATGAGTGTTTTTAAAAAAATATTTAACCTCGATTCATTATTAATTTCTGTGTCCCTAACTACAGCTTCAGCACTCATACTTTTTAAAACCACAACTATTGTTTGTACATAATTAACTGTCAATATATATATATATAACAGCATGACAAAGCCTAAACATCAACCTTGACTTCTATTAAGACTGTTGTCTTGAAGTGTAGATATCATCCTTTATATAATTTTCTCACCTGTGTACACATTCTTTGGAATTTTTTAAAATATTGCCATACCTCACGTGTAAGTGTGTGTGTGTGAGAGAGAGAGAGAGAGAGAGAGTCCATATATATAAAAGTAGTGGGAGAGTATATAAAAACATTGTGAAGAAACTAACGCTTTTTAATAAGAATCATTATAACGTGTTTGTCTGTATTCGCTAATTAGTAAATAATCTCAAGGTAAGAAATCTGGTAAACATGTGTATTGAACTCAGAGAAAGGTTTTAACGTAACCACTAATTCAAAATTTTTTTTTCCTAATGGAGAAAGAAGGGAGCTTTCATTAAGTGGAAGTCTCTAACAATTTTTGCTGCCGCAAAACATCTAATTGTATGGTAAATAAATTTGCAATCTTCTAAAGAAAAGAATTAATGAATTTCTTTACTAAAATAACACTTTTTAAAACTTTTTTCTTGCTTCTGGGCAGAAAGTGTTATTTCCTAATTGCTTATGCCTAAGGTAAATGGAAAATACCTATTTTCTATTCATAATTTGCTTTTGTAACCAGGGTAATTGGATTTTCAAATTTACCTATTTTCCAGAACATACCAGGTTCATACAATGCTGAGTAGCTGAAAGATAATTTTCTCCAATATTCAAGAACTTTTTAGAATAACGTAGAACTTCGGTGAATCTTCTTGAGGATAAATAACTGCAACAAAATGAGCTGCAGGGTCTCCCTGAAAGTTCATATCTTTAACAGTCATCTTGATAAATACAAGGAAAATGAGAAAGCATATACAGAGGAAAAGGGTGAATTCGTCTAACACGATGTTCTTGATTGTGAACATCACAATCAATGAGTCTTTAAAGAAAACATGAAGGTAGACTATATTCGGGGTCTGATACGTGATAATGATTTGGGGGGATTTGAAAAATATAATAGAATTAAATTAGATTAAAAATAACTATTAAGAATATGTAGAAACGCCCAGAAGCCAGGAAGAGGGGCGATGCATGCACAAAGAAAAAGAACCGTCCCAATAAAAGAAAGAGTCTCGTTCTCTTTCAGCAGTGACCAGCAGAGTGACAAAACCTAAATCTTTCTTCCTAGTGGTGGAAGGCGCCATGCGTCCGTCTCTAGACGGCACGTTGGCTAACCTTTCCACTAGTAGCAGCTACCTCCTTTGCTAATGATCCCCGACTAAAAACATCGAATAATGATCTCGTCGGAATGACAATTAAGAACACCATACAACAGACTTAATGACTACAACTGAAAACACCAGATCTAGACATATCTCTTAAAAGCGTCAAACACGTTGTTAACGCTTTAAATACGAAGTTTGAACATATCTACCCAAGAATGATAAACACATTTTAATACCTTGAATGGGAGATTCAACCATTTCATTTGTATTCAGGAAGAATTTCCTCACCCACTGAATAGTTGTTGAACACAGAAATAAAGGCAAAATATAAAAGATATCTCCGTCTCCTATCTTTTACTATCTTCTTCTTTCATATAATTCCTTTACAGCCTTCATATCCAAGAAGTAAAACCAGCAAGATAACGTGGGTTAAGAATACAATAATCCAGAATGGTGTCAAATAGCAAAATAATATCATAAATCACCTTTGAAATCCTATAATTTGCCTCACAGTCGCAAATCTTGAAAAACCTAAGTTTAATTTTTGTTGTCCTTTTTGTATAACTTTGGTATCAATACATGTAAATTCTGATATGAATAATATTCTATTCAGATTTTATGTAAATGAAAATTTGTCTGATTTTGTATTGAAAATAAATTAAATTATAATCCGAAGCACAAAAAAAGCATAAAAATTATTTTCTATACTTTTAAAACATAACCAATCAAGAAATAACACATATTATCGTGAAACAACATATCGTTCATTGGGTATTATGGAGGCGCTCGTTTTGTAACGATTATCATCGTAGGAAATAAATACGGCGACTCGAATTCAAATTCTGGTGAAAGCTGTTGGCATTTCACACAGTGCAAATACACTAAGGAGGTGGGTAGAAAACCAACTATTCTCCCTCGAGATATGATTAAAGAGTACAGCAGATTGGGATTTTTTAATCCTGGTATGGCAACCAGTCAAGGAGAACTCTTAATACAAACCTGTTAAACTCCGCTTAAACAATGACCTTGTGCCGCATCCAGCTCAAACGAAAGGATGGGATAAATACACAGAATTCCTCCCCTGGTACAAAAGCAAAGTTCGAAAGAAATTATGGCCATTTTTTGTACTTTTAAAAAATAAGGAATAGAAAAGTAACACAAACAATACAGAAACAAAATTAGTGGCTTGGTTTAGTAGGTTACTTAACACCAAATCCTTTTTTTATGCAAATAGTTCTATTTCAAACAATTCAGTTTAGCGTGTAAACAGTTTAATTGTCAAAAATATTTCTATTTCAAACTATTCAGTTTATTCAAACAGTTCTAATTCAGCTAATTTTGTTTACACGCAGTTAAATGTCAAGACAGTTCTATATACATATATAACAATTCAGTTTAGTGTAAGTACAGTTTCAATCTCAAAAACAGTTCCATTTCAAACAATTCAACTTAGCATAAGTACACAGTGTAAATTTAAGAACAGATTAATTGTCAAAAATATTTCTATTTCAAGCTATTCAGTTTAGTCAAACAGTTCTCATTCAAACAATTCATTTGAGCATAAGGATTCATTTAGTTCTATTTAACCCGTACATAGGACCCTATCAGATGCTACCAGCCCGGGTCAGAGTGGACCTGGGAGCAATGGTAATGAAGGGGTACTCCGCATTTCCCAAAGCTCCAGCATTACTGGAATGTCACCATCCAATTGTTTAGTTTAATATCCAGGACACTCGTCTTACCTTTCTGCAGAGAAGCAGTCGGTGTATTCTACAACCCCAGCCGACTAAGGAAGGCTTGATTTAGTTTCTTTGTTTAACGGCATATCAACCTTTGTTGGTTATTTAGTGCCACAGCCACCCCCGAAGAAGAACAGCAGTGATACTATTTATCCCATAGCTGGAGGGAGGGATAAAATGGTTCATGCCTTTTCCAGGGGTATGAGTCTAAAAGTAAACGTAATAGCTCGACTGCAGTTCGAGGTTTAACCAAATTTGCGCCACATAAGGAAGATATTTTCATTTAATTTAAACAATTCTAATTAGGCTTATGAACATCTTTTATAAATGGTGACAAAAAATTATTAAGTATAACTCAACATGGAATTTCAATCTCAACAAAAATATTTAAAATCAATTAACCTTTTAAGCATTGATCACTTAAATAAATATAAAAAAAATCAATGAATTTTACACGGAATATTCACTTCGCAACATAACACAAAAGTATAATTGACAAATCTCTTATTTTCGCGTAAAAAAAAAAACAAACATGAAATGAACGACTCCTAATTTTCAATCACAGAAAAGTGGGGATTTTTAATCATATACTGCGTATAACGAACGTCAGTGAATTTCAATATGTTCAAAAATATATGTCGTCTAATGAACAACTCTTAATTTTAAAAGGTAAAAAACTTGGTCTTTAACGAAGGAGCATTTTGTTTATATTTGGTGGAATATTTTAACTGATAACAAAGAATATAAAATAGAAATCGCAAAGAAAAATGAACCAAAATAATTGAGGAGCTTGTTCGTAAAATGCATGGCTGATCTACGTAATTAACAGTCTCTATGCATGTGTATTTGTATCTAATTTATCGATTTTAAAGGTATGTCAACTTTTCAATGGTTATTTTATGCCTAGAGGTTAGGGAATTGCTTTCATAGTAATTTGTATTTGCATCTTTTGTGTTGTTTTTTTCATTGCACACAATGTTGTTTTGTGGGGGGGGGGAGTGCGCGGAAACATTGGGCACTGCTTCACTCAGTTTGTCATTTGAAAGCAGCGCAAATGAACGAACAACTTTGACTAATTTGAAAACTTTTACTTTACGTTTTTGAATTGGGTCATAACGCCGTGTGAAAGAAAAACCATATGAAAGGTGCAGTTGATCAGGGTGCTGTAAACAGACAGTTCAAGAAACTGTGTGTTGTAAGAACCTTAACAGTCAAGGCAAGGTCTAAAACCGTAGATCTCGAGGCCGTTTTCCAATCAATAGGAGTAAATCTGGCGAGTAGCACTCTAAGAGTATCAGGCGAGCTTGGCATCTCAGTGCAGTTCGTCTCCTTTATGAGTTTGCCAAAATCATTGAAAAACTTTTGACTCGCATTAGTGCCATTACTAACAACATTTGGTAAAACGTATGGAATTAGAGGAAGTTTTTAAAATTTAGTTTCTTTTCGGATAGGTATAAACAACGATTTGTTGAGATTTGCAAGTTCTGTCTTAACTGTAAACAGACTTATGTATCTACGCTCCTGCTAGTATTTTTTTAGCAAGACAAAAGATCATTCCATTTTTTTCTGAACATTGGGTTATTCTATAATATTTTCCTCTACATGGCTTGGATTTTTACATACAATTTATTAAAATAATTTAATCTAGCTTTTAAATTAATATTTCATGAATGCAGAATGTTCAGCCATCAATGAAAAATGCTTTGTTATATTTGTTATAAGTTTACTCACTGCTAAATGAAAAAAAAACATCTAAGTGAATATTTGTGTTAAATTCATCATTTTTTTGTCACAACCAAAATAATCCCTAATTTTTGCCATACAAAGAAAAAACAAATCAGGCAATAGATTCAGAAAAACTGCAATGTAAACCACCTTATTTACGCGAATGATATAGAATATTTTCTCGAAACACAGAATGGAATAAGAAATCCTATAACAAACGGTTAGGATCTTTAACCAAGACAAAAAACGGAATTTGGTTGGTGAAATATGCAATGAATATATAAAAGAAACAACTGAATGAATATAACCGATATGAAAAACGTTAGAGTTCGCGAAGTGAAATCAATCTACAAATACCGGAACAATATCCTTTATTAGATTATTCGTGTCCTTCCTAAACTGAACACGAGAGGAGATAAGAAACCTGGTTCCCAGAACGAGAAAACTAGAAGATGACTAATCAGCATTGATGATCGTGTTGATGCGGTAATTTAGAGAATAGAAGAATATATCAAAGTGAGTTAAAAGTGACGATCTACAATAGCCAAGAGAATGTAACAAGAAATGATTCAAGTATCGAGAGAAAAGTAGGAATAGAAAATCAAGAAAATTAGAAAAACAACTACCCGGATAATTCAAGAGAAAAACAAAATAATTTACTCATGAGATGACACTGACATAGCCTCGTAAAGAACATCTAAAAAAAGGGAACCGAATCAGTCTTAATAGCAACGATTAATAACACTATAAAAACTAATTATTTGAAACCTTGAATCGATATAATTTAGTAGAATACTATGTATACTAAAGATTGTGTAGGAGAGAAAGGAATTCAGTTGATAACTGTGCAAAGAACTGGATTTTGACTACATAGAAAAATAATATATGCAAATACCAGACTCTCAACAGAAAAAATGAGATACAAACAAATAAGCTCATACCAAACGGAATGCCTGATCTTATGATTTACAACAAGAAATGAACTTGTCAGCTAGGTGATTTCATTATTGCTGCAGACCATAGTGTCAACACAAAAACTGACAGTCATACTAATTTTAACTGGAGCGCTTGGAACAATCCCAAAGAGCTGGGAGATATGGAGATCTGAAGAAGCATTAGGACCGTCCAGACCATTACCTCATTCTATCTATCTTTTCTACCTATCTCATTCTGTTTATTATCTGTCAGTTGTGTTAGGTAGACGGCACGACTACTGGTGTTGATCGTCTTTTAGTAATCCGTGGACGCTTCGTGATTTGAAAGAAACTACTAACACAAAGGCTTCTTTCTAAACGATTACCTTAAATTGCGGTGTACAAGTTGACTTTTAAGCTTGAAAAAATATTTACAGAACATTCGTTCGACTTTTACGGCGGGGCTAAAATCTACGAACCCAGAATTTTGAACAAAAAATGTTGTGGTTGATTTATTATAAATTGCTCTATATAAGTCGACCTCAAAATTTTAAGCACTAAATCCTGGGTTAGATTTATAACTGCTGTATAGGTCGAATGAACAACCAACGTAATTCCCTAACCTCTGGGCATAAAATAACCCTAGGTGGGTTGACAAGCTGTGCAAGTCAATCAATGTGGTTTAAGAAAATGAAAATATCACCAAATTCGAAACAGACATTTTACCAAATATCATAATTATCCAAAAAATTAATCAAAGTGGAAAATAAAAATGTTCACTTTCCTTCCCAATTTCGTCAAAAGTGCTAATAAAAATGAATTGAAAAAAAAAAATACTATAAACTATGATTCTCTTTTGCCCTTGAGGAAGAGTTACTTTTACTGCAAAGCCTGCGGCTTGACTTGATTAATTGGTGAGTCGTTATTTCAATATGAATTCAGCAACGACATTTCGTCCCCGTTCAGCCTTTTAGCGACGATAAAAACAGAATGCGGTTAATTGAAATTTTAACAAGGATTTTAGTGAAACTCACTTAGGATATTTATTTATTTCATCATTTATTTCTCTTTTCATAATTAAAAAAATATTTTTACATATTTTCCTTCCATTATTATTTTTTTAATCTTTTTTATTTTTTAAAATAATACTTAAAATCTTTTTATTTTTATTTTTCTATAAAGGAAATCAAAAAAAGTTATAGATTTTTAATGAGAAATAAGTCTACAATATTTGGTAAAACGATTGTTTCTTTTCGTTCTAGTTGACTTTTTCCTCCTAGACTTTCATTTTAATTAAATAAGAGGTAATATTTTTATTCGAATTTTCTACAGTCAGGGCAGTATTAAATAAAAAAAAGTTTTACAATTGATGACTTTCAATAATTCATCTAATTACGAAATACACCGATAATTTAACTTCCAGGCCCCCGAATATAAATATTGTTATAATAAATAAACCATAATGAATAATTCAACAACAAAAATTAAGACAAGAAATAAAGAATAAATATATTTCTTCTTTATATTTATGCAATTTTATTTTTTCTTTTGGAATATCGGATGCAAGTAGAATTTACTCGATCTTACTTCAGCGTATGAAATCGAATGTCTTGATTAAATCTACCAACATCAGTGTTGTTTTGATATTTTTTTGACGGTACTGGTTCGACGATTCGGCAGATAGAATTTGAGAGTTTGTGGAACTTTCTTCGAAAGCCATTTTTATTTTGCTTTGAATTTTCTTGATTTCATTTCAGGCATGATAGAGAAGCAGAGCATTATTCACTTTTGCAGTAACTAAGAGTTATGCCACTAGTATTTTTTGTCACTCAGAGGTTTCCTTTCTTGGGCAAGGTAAGAATGATAAACTCAGATTACGCAAATGATCTACCACTCCTTCTAAATACACCAAGCAAGCTGAATGTCTATTACATAGCTAGGAGTAAGCAGCAGGAGGCATTGGCCTCTGGGTGAACGCAAAAGGTGTTTTAAACAAGAAGGAGCTACCTTTACTCTAAGTGTCAAACCTCTTAAATTAGTAGACCAGATTTCATACCTCAGCAGCAACATCTCATCAGCTGAAAGCGATCTCAAAATACGCCTAGCAGAGACGGGGAATGTTATCGTCGGGTTATCAAGCATATGAAAATCTGATCTATTGAACAAAATAAAACGGGATTTCTTCCAAGTTGTAACTGTACATATTACACTGCATATGGATCGCCCCCTCCACACATGGACGCTGAAAAATACATTGAGAAAAAAGCTACATAAGATTTACACAAGAATGCAACGTGCCATCTCACTCAACAGCTGCTGCTGCTGCTGCTGCTGTACGGCCACTAACCTCGTTTCTCACAAACCATCCAAGTAAGACGAGCAAGACATTCGGAGCACTGCTAGAAAAGTAACGATCAACTCATATGCAACGTTCTTTTATGGACTCTTACATATGGACACACTTGTGTTGATTGACCAGCAGAGACTTACATTAGCTTTGTGCGGACACTGGATGCATTCTAGGGGACCTACCAAGAGCGATGGCATGGTGAGACGTAGAGAACTTTGTGCTGTTAATTTTATGATGATGACTTTGGTTTACAGATTTTTACTGCTTTAGATTTTGGAATTAAATAATATTTAACAATATCCGTTATGAATATATCATATTCCAAGATAAATAAAATCTGCTATTTTTGGTAATGACAAAAATTAAGTTTTTCCGTAAAAATTGCTTTGGTTGTATATATTTATAACAGTACATATTTTTTCTTTATTGGAGGATCAGTGGATTGTTCTTTCGACTCAGGTTCGTGGAAGTTTCTTCATACAAAGTCCAAATTCATCTGTAAATTTTCCATGGTCTGCTCTTCTCACCCACTAAAAATTTGATGACAGACATCTGTTCAATCCTGGAAAAATCTGATTTGTCGGCAGTTTGAATTACTTCAAAAGAAATATTTTTGTGGGATGAAAATAATTTTTACTTTAAAACAATTCCAAACAATATAGTGTTTACAATTATTTAAAAATACCTGCTAAAATAATTTTTGCTATAAACCAATTCTATTCAATGCAGAGTTTAGATTTAGAGAAAAAATCTTAAAGCAACTCCTTATTTATTTAATAACCTTTATATATAGGAAAAAAGACAATATGGAATTTTAAATTGACATCTTTCACCATGCGAAAAAAAGAAAAATTACACAAATCAATTCATAAAATCCAAAACTTAACCGATATATATATATATATATATGTGTGTACGCACACACAATCTCAGTGTATGCAATAATCAATGATCATCGGTTATCAGGCAATATCGGATGTCAGGATCATCAGAAAAGAAACTATAGTGTTTTTCTTTTAACAAAAAAAATTGTAAGATAGATAAAAATCAAAATCTAAAAATTAAAAAAAAAAAACGGCTTTTTCATTCCGATTAGATTTCAAACTACCACCTCCTCATTTTTTACTGAATAAATCGGATAAACTCAACTTCTTTATTTTTTCAAAAATCAAAACTGATGACATATTATACAAGAATCTATTTTCTGTGATTATGAGATCATACTATGCAACTGTCAGCAGTTTTGTTCAAAAGAAAAGTCTTACGTATCTCGTATTAAACACGATATGAAATAATTGATATCATCTCTGAGGAGCAGCTGATAAAAAAAAAAACTTTGTCAGTGTTTTTCATGTGCATATTCTTGCAAATTCGGCTGATTTTAAAAGAGGCAAATCTTGAACAACAACAGATCAGTGATGTATGTCATTTCCAGTTAGAGAGTGTGGTCACTGAGTACGACCAAAAACAACTAAAAAAGGCCGGAGAGTACAACGGCAGAATCGTTGTCAGAAGATGAGTATAACAGTCGACAATATGTAGAGAATAACCAAAACGCTTTAACTCATAAACATTCTACCGGTTGTCGTAATTTCCCTTTTTAATGAATTTTCTCAGATATTCTTACTTTTTGTTTCTTCTTAGTAGCATCGTGTAGTATTGTAGAAGTCTGCATTTGGACCAAGAACACAATTCCTGCAGCACCTTCTGAAAAGGAATAAGTTCCTCTCCAAAGATTGTCCTGATTATGGCACTAACTGCTTTCATTAATCAGACCCCAGTTCTGGAACCCGGAGTAATGAGGATTCAACAATTTGTTAACATTACTCCCAGATCAACTGCAACTTGTTGTGATAATACTCACTAGGGTTCATCAAGAGGCCAAATAGATGAGTTTAGAATGATTCTTAAAATTAATTTGAACTGCATTGATACTGAAAACATTGATATTGCCAGTGAATAAAATGTGCTTACAAGTTAAAGAAAATTGTAAACTTTACAAATACATTGGCTGTTGAAACATTGATATTGAAATTAACTTAATTCGCGTATTCTTTCTAAAACTATTAACATTGTAAGAAGGAAAAGTTTACTTGTTTAAAATGGTTTCGAAGCTGAATTTCTATTCGCTAAATAAATGGAGAGAGTAATTGTTAAATGAACTTCAACCTCCGCAAAAGTTGATATCACTTAATATCAACGAAACTTTTCAAACTTTAACATTTTCACATAATTGATTTGTTGATATTACGAACGGTCAAACTGTCAAGGGTTATTTTATGCCTAGAGGTTAGGGAATAGCGTTCTTTATACATGCGTATTGACATTTTTTGTGTTGTTGCTTCTTGTACATTGTTATATGATATAACGTATTCCTATCAAATACAAATAACTTAAAAATTGTTGTATGGTTTCAAGTATTCCTATCTAATACTAATAAGTATATAATTTCAAGTATTACTATTTAATCATAATCATTTGTTTGCACACCGTTGTATGGATTCATGTAACAAGCAATAGTAATCCTTAGAAAACAATTATAGATTTAAGTTACTATTCTTAATCCAAATCATCATGTCACGCTATCAGCACGGATATCCCTGACCCTTTCTCACAACTCCTCCCTATAGTCCATTGCTTCCGGCAGGTCCCCAGGGCTACATCCCATATCGGCTCAGAGCTGCTGTATGTAGGTTCGAGCTGGTTGTCCTGCTTTTGCTCGGCCATATGAAGGGGTCCACAGGAGTACATCACTAATGAGCTCGTCCCTGCTTCTCCAACGGTGTCCGCATGTCTGTTTCGTATAATTTTGATAGTTTTCGTGATTGGTTGTAGGTGACCGTACAGCTGCTGCTTTTGGGGGTGCTGTCTCTAGGACTTGTTCAATATTCCTCGCAGCATTCATGTGTAGTTGCCATCAAGCTTTTTCTCCATGCGTTTAGTTAGCGTCCATGTAGTGCATCCATATAGCAGTATGGACACGACCACTGCTTGGAAGAAACTGCGTTTCATTTTATCGATCAGGTCTGACTTCCATATGACCAGTAGCCTATCGATAGCTGTCTATGCCTTTGCTAGTCGTGTGTCGATGTCTGCCTCGGTTGATGAGACACTGCTTCCTTGGTAGGTGAACTTGTCAACTAGTTTCAGAGAGCTACCATTTAGTGTGGAGATGTTGCCTGTTTGATTAAAGCACATATATTCCGTCTTCTGTGCGTTAACATGGAGGCCGATGCCTGCAGCGGCTCGTCCCCGACTAAGTAGCAGCGTTTCGGCTTGGGTGGGTGCATTTGCCAGAAGCGCTATATTATCGGCGTTGGTAATTGTTTTTGCGGGGTACCTTCTGCTTCTTTATTAGCTTGAAACCGTTTTCTTTGATTTTATCGATAGATGTTCTAAGGGCGTAGTCTAGACAGATGATAAAGAGGTATGGGGCTAATGTGTCTCCTTGCAGTACACCTGCTACAGTGTCGAATTAGTCTCTGTCTCCATCCAGAGAACGGACTTTTACTCTGGTGTTTCTATAGAGCATCTTTATGGCTACGACGGTTTCTTTTGGTAGGGCTGTAGGCGATTAGAATTTGCTTCACCTTTTCTTTGTGAATGGAGTCAAAGGCCTTGGTAAAGTCGACAAATAATATTGGTCCCTCTAGGTTTTTTGCACATACACCTTCAAGAATTCGACAGTCAAAATTTGTGACGTCGTAGATCTATTTCTCCGGAAGCAATTTTGGTTCTGCCTAAATATCTTCTCAATTTTGGGTTCTATGCGGTTGCGTAGTAGGGCATTGTATATTTTGGCCGCTATGGACGTAAGTGTTATACCTCGGTAATTCTTGGCTAATCCGAGGTCGCCCTTTTTAGGGAAGGGGTGGATGCATCCTTTCATTCATCTATCTATTGGATTTTGATTATACACGGCATTACAGTGTCAGAACAGTATGTCGTCGAATTGTCTGTTCTTCCATACTTCTGAGGGTATTTCATTAAGCCCTGCTGCTTTTTTATTTTTAATTTTTCTCTTAATAAACTTAATAATGAAAGACGGAGGAATGTAAGAATTTCTTTTCTTCTCGAAAGCCATGGAAAGCAGCATGGTGGACGTTAAAGAAAGCGGATAAACACTCTGACGTCTCAGCGCAATGCCTAACCCGGTCGTGGGCGTATGAACCCAACGGTTTAACAGTCAGGATCGATTAGTTCGATCGGGGAACTACTGCTGCTCATCTATAAAGGTGGCTTCTGTAGATGAGAATAAAAACAGCTATCGAAGGATAACCATGACCCACACTTAATATAAACAATTTACAGTTTAATATTATTATGTACTGACGATTTTTCCACAGATCTGTGGGGCAATAACAATTCCTACCTCAGTCAGAGTGGGTCTGGGAGAAATGGCAAACAGTACTCTTCATAACACAGACCTCCAGAATAAGAGCCGAACCATCAGATACAGTTTAGTGCCATACCCAGTACATCCCATCTTTTTTCATCTCCCCCGCCCCCACTCAGCAGGGGGGATTCAGTTTGCATATTCCAAGTCCAACCGACAGGGCAGAATATGTTGTAAAGAATTCTAAGTATTCTCTTTTTGCGCTGGAGTTCGAACTCATTTACTCCAAGGCCACACAGTCCAGCACTTTAGCCATTAGCTACATGACTCCCACCCACACCGTTCAATAGAAGAATTCTGATTTTTCCCTAGCGAAAATGAAACTCAAAATAACTTCGTCGACAATTTGAATCCAGATCATTGAGTCCATTAACTAGCTGGATAACCATTACACATTTCTAAATGCTTTGTTATGTTTAAAGCCGTGGCTAATGTTTGTGTATTTAAAGTCTTGGCTAATGTTTGTGTATTTAAAGTCTTGGCTAATGTTTGTGTATTAAAAGCCGTGGCTAATGTTTGTGTATTAAAAGCCGTGGCTAATGTTTGTGTATTTAAAGTCTTGGCTAATGTTAGTGTATTTAAAGTCTTGGCTAATGTTTGTGTATCTAAACTCAAACAAGACCGTGATTTATCTTAGGAAATGCAAAGAGGGTGACATTCTCTTAAGCAAGTATATTGAATCGACGGCAATTGTGTATCGGCCAAGGATGAAAGAACCATTTTCATACTGATGCGATGCTGTTTAAAATAATTAAAAAAATAACCGCCAGTTTGAAAATTTGAGTTCCTTAAAAAAAAAAAAAAATTAAGAGACCATTTTTTTTTTACTTCTGTGATTTACAGAGTTTAAATGATTCTTAGTCATTTGTATTTAGTTTATATATAATCAGAAGCACGGTCTACTCTTGCGTTTCCCTGACATTTGTGCAGATGTTGCAAATAGCCACGTTGAAAATGGGCATTAAACCGATTTTTGACACAATACTTAACTACTCTTTTTTTATTTAAAGTGCTTAATTATAAAAGGTCGGAGCCCAATTCAAACCAATTCGACCATTTTTGCCCCAAAGCACTGTTGCTATTATTTTCACAATTGAATGCTACAATCAAATTATTGTTGGGAGGAGCTGCTTGTTAACAATATATTATTAATATCATAAAAATTCAGTAGATATAATCCATTATAAAATAATTTACTCACCATCACTAGTTCACTGAATCATCCGATGGAAATATCCATCTGATGATCCAGTGAACTAGCTGATGAAATAAATTTATAATGGATAATAGATATTGAATTTTCTAGACGTTAATGATATTTTTGGTTATACAAGTGAATTTTAAAAATATTTTTCTATATGTATTAATAAGCTGTGCATTGAGCACTCTATTTGGATAATTCCTTCTAAGTCTATTCTCAGACTTAAATGATATGGTGTACAAGTCCAAGCGACAGCACCCCCAAAAGCAGCTGCTATACGGCCACCTACCACCAATCACGAAAACTATCAAAATTAGACGATACTGATGGAGAAGTAGGGACGAGCTCAAAAGTGATGTACTCTTGTGGACCCCTTTCACATAGACGAGCAAAGGCAGGACGGGCAGCTCGAACCTACCTACAGCAGCTCTGTGCCGATACGGGATGTAGCCCTAAAGACCTACCGGAAGGGAGGGGTAGCAAGAGAATGTCAGGGATATCCGTGCTGATAGGGCGACATGATGATGATGATGATGATGGTGAGGCCGAAGTAATAAGGTAAGCGAGAATGTTTGGCAATTCATTTTTTTAGATAATAAATATTTTCTTTTGCAGTCATTGTTGTGTGTGTGTGTGTATGTGTGTGTGTGTCTTTGTGAGTGTGTCAGTGGCATATTTTATTAAGAACGTATTTCTTACCGTACAAAATGAAAAATGCCTTTATCAACTTTATAAATCAAAATTTACACCTCTTATGAATGTTACTTGCGAACTGGCAAGTACATCTTCAATTTTGAAAATCCAAATTTCTGATACTCAGTATTCATTTTGTAGTAATCCGTTTCCATAATAGAACGAGACGACACTTTTTAACTAAAAATGAAGTAAATTTGGGTAAAGACTTTAGTTAAGTAGGACACACTGCCTCAAGTTACTTTTAAGAGAAAGTAAACCGATACACTTAGCCAGGGTAGAATTAGAAACATGAAATACTACTTAAAAGATGTCAAAATTGACTGTCCGTTCAGAAATTTGTGTTAAAAAGTGAACCGTGATAACGTTTTGTTATTGAAATATATCGGATGAAATTTCCACTTTTAAGAAATATTTCGAATTAATACCTTAAAAAAAATAATCCGTGAAAACATATCTCATATTGGAAGCAATAAGCTGGGGTGTGAGTTTTGGAGAGATAATTGTTTTGCAGCGATTTTCAAAGTGAAAATACTAAACCCTCTATGAGCTGAGAGTAAAATATTTTTTTCGATAGGTACTCGTCTTCCATTTGAACAACGTGACTGCTAGTAATAACGAAAGCTTCGGTATTAGTTGCTTTTGCTTACTTCAATATAATGACGTTTGTTTTGCTGTCTTTCTAGATAAGGCTAAAGATGTTTCGAAGACAGCTTCCATGAACATTTTCAAGTGCCTTCCGATATCGACGAGAGATTGTTCGAGTTTTCTTAGCCGTACAAATGCGTTTGGGATCACTACTGCATCCTTATGCATCAACACCTTTGTATCTTTCCTTTTATCATCATCTTAGAAGAATCTTGTTTGCACGCGTACCATTGGGGGGGGTGCCCCCCATCCACTTGAGATGATGATGATGAATCTTGTCATTAAGATCGACTTTCCAAGAGTGGCTGCCGATCTGAAATACGTAAAGTGGTCAGAATTTTCCATGTTGTTGTCGCAAAATTCTCCGTTTGGTGATGGATTGCAGATGGCTTATGTAGCTGTAAAGTGGGTAGTGCCCATATATATATATATATATATATATATATATATATATATATATATATATATATATATAGTGTTTCAAAAGTTTTATTTATTTTTGGAATCCAATAACTGTAGCAATTCTTGTGTGAATGATCTCAAATTTTATAAGCATGAGCAGAAGCAACTCAAAATTCAATGATTATGTTATCTTTTTAAATATCGAAATGCCATTCACAAGAAAATGGGTCAACACTATCAGATGGTTTAGTATCATAAACACGACAGTCATTGGTAGGTACCCTTTTTCAGAGATACAGTCGGTGTATTCTACTGCCCAAGACGACTAGGCAGTCACTAGAAAAGAAAAGACATTCAAATATTAAAAATAAAATTTTGAGTTGTCTTAACATTTGTCTTAAATTTGAGATTATTTAAACGGGAATTATAAAATATCAATTTTTTGAAACACTCAGTGTACATTTCAAATGATACAAATTTTCTGTAATACCCTGTTGTATATAAAGCGTGCATTTCTCTCATGGAACATAATACTGATGGGGAGAGAATATACATTGGAATTTCAGCAGGGAATTGGAAACAGTGACTGTATAATAACAGACGTTCTTTCTCCGATCTGCTGTGGTATTTTGACCTTCGGCCCGGGCAAAGATGCCATTCCAAGGTGATACACCGGAAGGAAATGACACATTCCAATGGCCAGTAATCGAAAGAGATCGCGTTGGCGGATTTGGCTGATGAAATGGGACAAGGTAAAAGCCATGATACACTCATAGACTGATGCACCGGAAGAGAGTGACCTCTGAACTGCATGACAGTTATTTCCGCTTGAAGACAATCAAACATGCCATTCCAAAGATTGAGTGGACGTTGAACTAATATATAACTCGGTCAAGACAAGAAGTCAGACAGAGATCGGACGGAGTAGAGACGAGATGTGGTAGGGAAAGCCACACCAGGACGAAGGGGCTCGGGGCTCCCGATTGAGTTGAAGTCCAGAGAAGTTGCTGATAAGATGTAGTAGAGAAAGCTAGCAGAGTGGGCCTCTGGGTCTCTGGTTGAGCATCTAGAGAACGAGAAAGACACAACGCTGACGTCCATAAGAGTGGGGGTCAATATATTGCAGTTCTGTTCGGTCTCCAACTCCCTCTCACCATAAAACCTTGAATAACCTTTTCGAACCCTTACAATAAAGTGAGAGGTACATATTTTTCTAAAGAAGTCTTCGCTCGTCATTTATCTTTGTGTCGTTGTGATTCTTTCCACATGAATCTGCATATGACAATATAACGCTGCGACATAGGAACTAAACAGCCCTGTCAAAATAATTTTGGAGCCGTAAAGATCAGGGGCTAGCCCCCAGATAAAGGGAGAATAATTGGACAATTTTCGTCGGCAAATAGCTTCAATAGCAGATACAACCTATGTATTGAAGAGAAAATTAGTGCAATTACTTTCAAGGACCCTTGACGATTACTCAATCGACGTATCGACCTAATATTTAAATGTAGACATAAAAGTAAGTTTAAATTAACTTCATTGAGGATAATCGACGATGGTTCAACTGACTAGAAGACCATGATATGGATATTGGATGAAATCAGTTAACTTGGGATTATTTAAGGACACATACATGAAAGTAATATTTATTTCAGTAGTTGATTGACTAGCATTACCGGGGGTTTTATGCAGTTTAAAAGAGGCCTTTATAGCGTTGGATTTAAGAATTTAGAATTTTAGAATTCTTAACTTCAGCCGTCTTTGGCCTCTACTAATAAGAGTGGCTAGAACCTTCATCGCCACCCAATGAGATATAAATAAAATAAACGTAATAGCAATACATTTGTAAAAAGTACCGAAGAATGCTGAAATTTCAGTGAGGACAGTGGCCCAAATAACCTCAGGACCGAACACATGAGAATAAGAATATAAAAAAAAATCTCTATGAAGATAATAATTTAGTTTACAATTATATAAAAATTGCACCTGCTAAAACAAACCCATACATGTTCATCTTGGATTTGGCCGATGAATGGAGCACCCTTTTTCTAGGTCCTTAATATCTTTATTGTTTCAGTCCATTTCTCTTTTCACCTGATTATTTCCTTATATATATATATATATATACTGTGATCAATAGTTACTGATTTCACCCTCAAAATAAGCGTGTATGTCATCTAAAGACGCGAAGAGAATATTCCTCGTCGAAATTAATTCATAATAGCACTTTAACCATGGTTGAGTTTCCTTAATGTTACATAATATATATATATATACATATATGTTACAACAATTTATGGTTGTCACTATCTCACTTGGTGTGTTAGTAGCAGACCAAATATGATAGTAATAACAATGAATAAATATATATTAGTTTTTATATATATTTCATAGCATGGATTCTAGTCTGCGCCCACTGATTTCATGCGTCGGGTGATTGTCTTATAAAGACGGCATGAAACCAGTGGTCGCAGATAAGCTTCCATGCTATTGAAAACATATTAAAAAAAACTAATATATATATATATATACACACACAGAGTCAAGCTCGTTAATATGGGCGCCACAACAATTCCAGTGTTTTAATAGAGTTTGAGTTTTGTTTAACGGCATATCAACCCCTGTGGGTCATTTAAAGCCAAAAAGGTTATTTTTAATTTCAATCATTAAAATAGCGGTTCTATAGAGATGTTTGGTTATATCTTACTGAAAAAGTTGCTTTTTTTTAGAAAATTAAAAATGTTTTCAGGGTTTGTATTCTTAAAGATGTCCCTCAGGTTTCTTGCTTGATAGTACTTAGTACAGATATGTTTAAGGTTGTTACAATTTAGAAGGATATGTTTGGTTGTGAGTTGTACTTTGCCTGTTGGGCACACTGGGGCATTCTCCCCTTTTAACAGGTGTGAATGAGTAATGTGGGTGTGCCCAATACGCAATCTAGCAAGTATTACTTCTCTTCTGATGCTTCTGTAGCCTGTTGGCCACTCTCCGATAGCTTCTTGTATTTCATGGAGTTCGTTTTGGGTCTGATTGTCCCATGATTTCTGCCATTTGTTTGATATAAATTTCTTTATGGTTGGTTTTAGATCTGTATATGGGATTTTTGATTGCACATTTCAATTTGAAGAGCTTTTTTTGCAGCTTTGTCTGCTTTTTCATTTCCTTGGATGCCAATGTGACTTGGTATCCAGGTGAATATGATGTTATTATTTTTAGAGAGGGTGTTTAGTTTGTTTAGGAGCTTTGTAATCAAGGGGGATGATGTATCTCTGTTCTGTAGTGCTAGTAGGACTGATTTGGAGTCTGTGTATATGATAAATTTGGAAGCTTTATGATTTGCTATGATATTCATAGCTAGATCAATGGCTGTGGTTTCTGCACTGTAAATTGAAGCTTCATTAGGTAGTCGTTTTAGGGTTTCTTTTTTTTTGAGAAATAGCAGCACAACCTACTTTTTTTCCTTGTTTGGATCCGTCTGTATAGATGTGATAGTGATCTGGGAACTTATTTTGTATTTTTATGAGTTTCTCTTGATAAGTGATGGGGTGTGTTTTTGTTTTGGGTAACTTAGCCAGTTCTAAGTTTATAGTTGGTTGCCTTATGGTCCATGGTGCCGTTTTGGAGAGTATGGTATGGTGTACTATTTTAGTGTTGATTTTGATTTCGTTGAGGAGGTCACTTATTCTTAAGCTAAAAGGTCTGATTTTTGGGGGGTTATTTTGATACAGGTTTTCATATTTTGTTTTGCCGGTGTAGTCATAAGCAGGATTTTGTGGACAGGAGATGAGTTTGATGTAGGACTGTAGTGCTAATTTTTGTCTTCTTAAATAGAGAGGGGGTTCGTTTGCTTCTATGTATAGACTTTCCTTTGGGGAAGTATTAAAGGCCCCTAAAAAGAGGCGAAGTCCTTGGTGGTGTATTGTTTCCAGTCGTTGTAAGTAGGATTTTCTGGCTGCTCCGTATATGAAGCAGCCATAGTCAAGTTTTGATCTTATTAGAGATCTACATAGCTTGATAAGGGTCTTTCTATCAGCACCCCAGTCTGTGTGGGCTATGGCTCTCAATAGTTGCATGGCTTGATAGTATTTTATTCTTAGCTTTTTTATATGTGGGATAAATGATAATTTAGAGTCAAAGATAATGCCAAGGAATTTATGTTCATCTGTTATAGGTATTTCAGTGTTATTTAATGTAAGTTTAGGGTGGTTGTGCATCTTGTGGATTTGACAGAAGTGTACACATTTTGTTTTACTATTTGAAATTGTAAATCCATTTTCTGTGGTCCATTTTTGGATTTTATTTATGCATTGTTGTATTTTCCTTTCTATGGTTGTCATGTTTTTGGAATTATAGCAGATGAGGAAGTCATATACATATAATGACCCTTTGATTTCCGGAGGGAGGCAGGATGTTATGCTGTTTATTTTTATTATAAATAGGGATACTGATAAAATACTGCTCTGAGGAACTCCCACCTCTTGTGGCTTCAAATCAGAGTATGTGCTGCCTATCAGTGTCCTGAAAGATCGGTCTTCAAGAAAGTTTTCGATGAAGATGGGAAGTCTACCTTGAAACCCAAAGTTTTTAAGGTCTTTGAGAATTCCGTATGGCCACGTTGTGTCATAGGCCTTTTCAAGATCAAAAAAGACTGCCACCAGGTGTTCCTTTTTTATGCATGTTTCTCTGATTAGGGTTTCTATATGAACCACCTGGTCCATTGTGCTTCTTTTTGTTCTGAAACCTGCTTGTAGGTTTGAGAGCAGTTTATTTGATTCAAGAAACCATATTAGTCTTTGGTTTATCATTCTTTCTAAAGTTTTGCATGCACAACTAGTTAGGGCTATGGGCCTATAGCTGGTGGGATTTGTTGGGTCTTTTTGTTTTTAAGGATGGGGATGATTGTAGCTTGCTTCCATAAAGTAGAGATATTGCCTGAGATCCAGATATTGTTATATATGTTTAGGAGATATTTTTGGGAAATTGAAGGTAATTCTTTAAGAAATGTGTAGTGGATTTCATCTGGACCAGCAGCTGAATTATTGGATTTGGATAATGAATTTTGGAGTTCATCTAGGGTGAAAAGTTGGTTGTAGCATTTAGTATCGTCAGAGGTGAACTTTATTTTGTTCTTTTCTTCTTTGATTCTGATGGAGTTGAATTTGTTGGAATTTTTTTTGTTTGATGATGCTTGGGCAAAGTTTTCCGCCATCAGATTAGCTATTTGTTTTTCACTCAAAGCTTTTGTGCTTCCTAGGGAGAGATGATTTATAGGAGTGTGGAGAGTTTTATTTGATATTTCTTTACAAAGTTCCAAATTGTTTTGGGATTAGTATTTGAGTTTATTTTTGCAATGAAGCTTCTCCAGGAGGACCTTTTAGCTTCTTTAATTGTGCGTCTAGTTTTAGCTCTTTGTTGTCTATATTTGTCTAGATTTTCTGATGACGGGTTGGTTTTACATTTACTGAGGATTCTTTAGCGTTCCCTGATCATAGTTTTGCACTCCTCCGTAAACCAAGGATTGTTATGTTTTGGGGATGTTGTAGTTTTAGGTATGGTTTTGTTTGCTATATTAATTAGGGTGTTTGTGAAATGTATTATAGGTTCTTCTTGGTTTGTATTTGTTTCTGGGATTAGGGTGTCAAGGCATAGTTTTTTGTAGGCTTGCCAGTTTGCTTTATTGAAGTTCCATCGTGGGGTTTTTGAGACTGTTTGTGGATATGATTTTCCTGGTTTAGTATTTTCTATTATGATTGGAAAGTGGTCACTGCCGCAGGAATCTTCATGTACCCTCCAGATATATTCTATAAAGGTGGGTGGATCGCTGAGTGTTAGATCTATAGCAGAGAATGTACCTGAGGATGAGCTTAGGTGGGTTTGAGCTTTCCGATTGTGGAGACATAGGTCGTTGTTATTAATGATTTTTTCAAGGGTCTGACCTCTTTTGTTCGTTGTCCTGCTTCCCCACAAAATGTTGTGGCTATTGAAATCTCCCATCAATATATATGGTTTAGGGAGTTGATTTATTAGGTTATTTAGCTGTTCTTCGTTTATAGGGTCTTGAGGTGGAATGTATATAGAGCAGATGGCGGTGGTTTTGTGTAAAGTTGCTGAAATTGCTACTGCTTGTAGGAGGGTGCTGATGTTGATTTTGCTTTGGGGGATGTTTTTCCTTATTAGGATTGATACACCACCCGAAGCTTTTAGTCCCGTGTCATGTATGTAGTCGTATTGCTCATAATTTTTCATGTTTGTTTTAACATTGCTTTTTTTTAATGTTTCTTGGAGACATATAATGGTAGGATTTTGTTCAGTTATTAACAGCTGGAGTTCGTTGTAATTTGCCTTGTAGCCACGACAGTTCCATAGGATTATCTTGTGGGTATTTTGGTATTTGGTCATAACTATTTATGCATTGGGTGTCTTGGGTTTGGGGTGTATTATTTAATTTTCGTATTTTCAATTCTAGGTGTCGAGTCCATTTCGGTTTCCATACTTTCTATGTTTCTGGATTTATTTTTGGTTTTTGTAGGGGTGTGTTGAGTAGGTTCTTGTTTTTCTTCTTTTTCTCTGGTTCTTGAGGTTGATCGGTTTCTGTTTTTGATCATTAGCGTTTCATTTTTTTGGCTAGAGGTTGAAGGGATGTTTTTTGATTTGTCAGTTGGAGTTAGTTGTACATTGGGTATAATAGTTTTAAGGGTTTTGATTATTTCATGTAGGTCATTTATTAAATTTGTTAATTCTTCTTCTATTTTTATTGTTTTTATTTGTGTTTTTGCTTCGTTTTCTACTTGGTTTGAGGTAGTCCTGGTTACCTGAGAGAAAGTTAATTTGTTAAAGGGATTTTCTATTAGTCTTCTTGCTTCAGGGAAGGTAATGTTTTTGGTGATTTTCATTTTTGATAATTTCCTTTTCTCTTTCCCAGATTTTGTAGTACTTTGAGACCGCTCTATGATTCCCTTTGCAATTGTTACAGTTTAGGCTGTTTTTGTCGGTTTCCTCTATGTGGTTTGGTTCCTGCTCTCCACATTTAACACACACTTGTTTTCTTGTGCAGTGCTCCTTCAGGTGTCCATATTTCTGACAGTTATGACATCTTCTGGGATTTGGGATATATGTCTCAACTTTAACCACTGTATAGCCTATTTTTATTTCTAAAGGGGGTTTTGGGTTATTGAAGGTTAGAATGTAGGTATTGGTTTCAATTATTTCATTTTGTTTTTTGATTGTTATTCTTTTGACGTCTATTACATTTTGTTTTTTTAGTTCATTTTTAATTTCCATTATTGAGCATAATGATAGCTCTCCATTTCTTATCACCCCTTTAGAGGTGTTTAATCTCTCATGGGGGTAAGCTTTTATGTCTATGTTGTTGATATTTTTTTGCTTTAATATTATTTCAGCTTGTTTTTTTTTTCTGTCACCTCTATAAGGATGGTTCCACTTTTCAAGTTTTTTACGGTTTTGGGTGATATTAGAGCTGAAATACATTTTTCTATGATGAAGGGGGATATCTTTGTTAGCGGTAGTTTTTCTTTTGATTCTAGAATGATGAACCTTGGATATGGCTCATCATTGTCTTCATCACATTCAATATGGGGTCTTTTTGCTTGGGTTTTTATTTTAACAGAAGCCATAAAAGTGTTGGATGAGTTTCATTGAACATGCTCCCCACCCACCTCGGAGCCCCATACGGGGATGTGCCTAGGGGAAAACCCATTTGCCTAGCAACACCAGGGCTACATGTTCAGTATACTTATGCTGGTGATAGACGAATTAATTTTTTGTCCCTGGGTTTTCGTTCCCAAGATAACTACTTCCCCAGGGACAGAAAGGACTACAAGTCTTTCCACAGCATGATTGACCCTACAGCCATCGTCCTCATTTAGATTTAAAAAAAAAAAAATCTAAGAGAGTACTGTCATGACCAGCCGATTGATCGGATCGGGCCTCTCCGACCGCCCGTCTAGCCCAGTAAGGGCCAAAGTGGTGTGTTGCAAGAGACTTGACCACTCGATTTTCAGGCCAAGTACTGCTCAACCACCAGGATCCCGTCCTTAAGCATCACGGGTCACCACCCACGGCCAACAGGTAGCCTCGTTGGTGGGGGGTTACCCCTCTGCAGAGGTGCAGTCAGCGTATTCTACAGCCCCAGCTGACAGGGCGATGTTTTAATAGAAAAACACTGTAGCTGCGGAAAATGTAACAGTGCTCAATGCATAAAAACAATTAGTGCTCACTGTTTACAATGATTATATATATATATATATATAAGTTGGCCGACTGAAAGCTTCCTTTTCAATAGCTACAACATCAAAGTGTTGGGGCGTTTCCTGGAGAGCACAACTTACTCTTGATTCGTACCTTCTGATGCTGAGTACGATCAAGGAGCTATCAAGAACCATTTTTTAGTCTTTGATATATATATATATATATATATATATATATTTACACAACACACACACTCTTTCTTATATATACCTACAATGATCATATATATGTATATGCACAATAATCATCATCATCATCATCATCATCATCATGTCGTGCCACTAGCACGGATATCCCTGACCCTCTCTCGCCACTTCTCCCTATCATTCATCGCTTTTGGCAGGTCTTCAGAGCTACATCCCGTATCCTCACATCGCTGCTGTATGTATGTTCGTGCTGGTCTTCCTGCTTTTGCTTGGCCATATGCGGGGGTCCATAGGAGTACATCACTAATGAGTTCAGCCTTGCTTCTCCAGCAGTATCCTGCGTATCTGGCTCGTCTAACTTGTATAGTTTTCGTGATGGGAGGCAAGTGGCCATACAGCTGGTGTCTTGTGGGGTCTTGCCGCCAGGACTTGTTCAATATTGCTCTCAACATCCTTGTGTAATTGCCATCTAGCTTCTTCTTCGGCCGTTTAGTTAGCGTCCATGTAGTGCATCCATATAGCAATATCGATACGATCGCTGCCTGGAAGAAACTGTGTTTCATTCTATCGGTCAGGTCTGATTTCCATATGATCGAGAGCCTATCGATAGCTGTCCATGATTTCATTAGTCGCGTGTCGATGTCTTTTTCGGTTGATGAGACGCTGCTTCCTAGGTAGGTGAATTTGTCTACTAGTTTCAGAGAGGTTCTGTCTTGTGTGGGAATGTCACCTGTTTGGTTGTAGCACATATATTCAGTTTTGAGTGCATTGACATGGAGGACAATGCCTGCGGCGGCTCGTCCCAAACCATGCAGTAGTGCTTCGGCTTGGTTAGGTGTATTCGCCCGTAACGCTATGTCATCGGCATAGTCGGCGTCGGTAATTGTTGTTGCGGGGTACCTTCTGCTTCTTTTCTTTGTCAGCTCGAAGCCATTTTCTCTGATTTTGTCGATCGAAGTTCTAAGCACGTAGTCTAGACAGGAGTACTACAAGGAGACACGCTGTCCCCATACTCCTTTACAATAATCATACACACACATAAATACAGAGTATACAATTTTATCTTTTTACTGATTAAAATTTAATGTTTATGGACAGAAAAAGATAATATATAACAAAAGAAATTGAACAATTTTTAATAATACGCTGCTTTAATATGTATATGTATCCATCGTTGATTTATCAACACTTGGTATCATCATTACTAAAGTCCTGATGATGGTTTATTATAACCGAAACGTTATAGCGTTGACTTTCTTTCACATAAATTTCATCACTTTGGATTACTTTATTTTTCATTTTTCTTCATGTGTTTGTGTGTGTATGCGTGTGTTAGTGGCGATTCTTAGTGTAAGACTTTTTTGACACAGCTAGAAGAACTATTCTCTTAAGTCAATTTCATAGCATTCCAAATTTTATCAGAACATACGATTTGTCTTTGAATTTGGTTTTGAACAACACTCCGAAAAAGCTCTGTATCGGCTTGTGTATCTAGGTCTGGGATCCGTTCTTACATTGAGCGCTTAACATCAAAGATTCTCGTGGCGACTGAGAAAGGCCATTAAACACGGTCATATATGTTTATCTTGAAAAAAAAAAAAAAAAAAAAAAAACGACAAAGGGAAAATATCGTTTTGGTTTATGTAGGATGGTTAGTTGTCAAGGATCAGTTGTGCAAAACTGCACAGGCACAGAAATTTGATGAATTGTATTTAGAAGAATTTATCTTTAGATGCTAAGATTCTTATATTCTGAATTATATTTATAATAAATTACATTACAACATGAGTCCGAATAATATTGATGACCTAGAGTCACCCCAGATATGTGTGTAAACATGTTTAGAAGCAAACACACACACACACACACACACACACACACACACACACACACACACACACACATATATATATATATATTTGTACGTGATATAAAGATATGTTAGAGAAAGTGTGTTTATATGTATCCTGTCAGATAAGTGACATGTCTCCAAAACATTGCATGTTCGATTTTGAGTTTTTCTGTAAATCTCTTTAAAACTTGAGTCATTCCTTCATCCAAACCCATTAATCATTCACTGACATTAACTACCCCAACTTTTACTCTAATTATATATTGGCTTGACTCAACTGATAAATGTCGCTTGACTTCAAATAGAACTATTTTATTATTCAGGTAATTTTTACCGAAGGAATTTGCAAGATGCATAAAGACATTTTTAGAGATGAATCGAAGTGTTTTTATTTAGATAAAATTAGAGGATTTGAATACTAATAAACATAAAAAAAAGTCGAAGATTTAGTTTTTAAAAGGATATAAGATAAAACCCTCTCAAATGTTAAGAAATAATTTAAAAGAAATACGAAAACGATCAAACATAGAATCCTCTAATATGATAAGAAATAATCTAATAGAGAAATACAATTATTTTGTTGGCTGAGGGTCATGTGAAATCTTCGCTCATTTGAAATCGATTCAAGTCTTTACAATTTCAATTAATCCTTCCTATCTTCCTTTAAATGTATTCATTTATTAGTATTTTAATTAACTATTCGTATTCAATAATATATCAATTAATTATTTGGGTTTGATGATATTGAAGTCGATTATTCCTATTTAATAATAATTATCTTCTAACAATCATATATCTTCAACAAACTGTTCCTGTCTAATAATAATATTTTACAAGAAATAAATGTATTTCAGAACCGTTTTAAACGCGTATTTGTAATGTCAATCAGTAAATCTAGTTCAAAATGGTTATTACCATCGTAAACAGATTTATCTAACGCAATGTGGAAACCTTAACAGGTACTAAAACTACAATTCACAGAGGAATTGCCAATAATAGCAGTGAAAGAATGAATCCACATTCCCTTAAGCTGCTGAATTTGAGTCTCATTACCGATTTTAAGTTATTGCCTTACTCATAAACACCTTTTTTTGGACCGGAGAATGCATTCAGCACATTACCCATAAACACCTTTTTTGGACCGGAGAATGCAACACTTTATAAGCAACGTTGGCAGGGCAAAGCAGTAATTACTGAGTCAAGGTCAAAAACAAATAATCGAAAATTTTACCGTCCAATCAAAATATTTTCTGATTAATTTATATCATCACATTTCCAGGTTATTAGAAATAGATCCCCCCATATACATATATATATATATATATATATATATATATACACGAGGATCATTTGATAAATAAGGTAAATTTTGCATAAGAGATTAAGAACAGGAAGCGTCGTTTCCAGTCGCTACTTTTCAAGGAAATCAGTATTGATAGATCCTTTTAAGTTGCAGATGGCTATCAGCATGACCTTCTTTAGCGTATACTATGCATGGATATCTTCCTTTGATTAAGTGTCAGTGTGTTTCCCCTCCATCGATTATCTTTTCATCTCAGATTCGTAGGGACAAACCAATGTTTATCCCATTCGTAGATATTTTTTGACCAAAAAAAAAAAGGCTTCTCGGTACGCATTATTCGAAAAAAATCCACCTGGTTTTTTATTTCTCAAACACCAAATATTTGATGAAAAACCTCCGTTCAAATCTGGACGTCTTTAATTCCCTGGCATATTGAATATCTTTAATATACTGACATTTTGAATAGCTTCAAAGGAAATATTCTCGCTCGATTAAAATAATTTGGCTATGAATTAATTGCAAACAATGCAGAGTTTACAAAAAAGTTTCTTCTTATTAATACAATGAACCTCGTATAATTAACTATATATCACATGTACACGTATATATATATATATATATATATATATATATATACATTATATACGTATATTGATGTGGTTTGGTTTGGTTTGGTTTGATGGCACCATAAACCATTGTAGGCCATTAATGCCAAATCCATTCTTATACATATAAAGTTGGCGACCGTAGTCGAGGGTCCCTTTTTGATAGCTACTACACAAAGGTGTAAGGGAGGGCGCTACTCCTTTCCCAGGATTGACCCATTTTACTCTTGCGCTACTCCTTTCCCAGGATTGACCCATTTGACTCCCTAACTTATAATGCTGAGTGTTAAGCAAGGAGGCATAAAGTTCCATTTTTTGAGTCTTTGGTATGACTTGACCTGGGATTGAACACAGGTCTCCCGGGACATTGGCGAACACTCTAACCATTACGCCAATGCCTGGTTCGTTTAGTGTAGGCAAAGTTTTTTTGTTTATCTACAGTTACATGTCAAAACATTTCTATTTCATACAATTCACTTTAGCATAATTATACTGATTGAATATTAAAAAATAGAACTATTTCAAACAATTGACATAAGTACACCGTTTAGTTCTATTTGACCCATTGATAGGACCCTATCAGGTGCTACCACTCCGGGCCAGAGTGGACTTGGGAGCGATGGTAATGAAGGGGGTACTCCGTATTCCCCCAAACTCCTGCATTACTGGGACCTTACAATCAGATTGTTTAGTGTCATATCCAGGACACTCGTTGAGGGGGTCTTACTCCTCTGCAGAGAAACAGTCAATGTAGTCTACAACTCCTGCTGACTGGGCAATGTCTTTATGTGACAAGATTTTGAATATAAATACAATGCTTTTGATTTTTAAATCAATTCATTGGCCACGATTTACTGAATGGTTATTTACCGGTAATTTTCAAACATAAATGATTTGCAAATATACTTTAAGGGATTTATTCTAAAATCATGGAAAAAATTATATCCAAATGATTTATAAGAAAATATCATACGAGAATTAAGCTATGAAAATACCATGGATTATTTTGAACTAAAGTATTTTTTGAATTTTGAATAATGCAGTTAAAAATGATTTTATTTACAAAAAGAAATTTTGTTTAATAAATTCACTGTACATTAATTTAGTGCGTTTTATCAACTATTAAGAATATAAATCATGTCTCTTTTTTAGACAATTACCTTCAATTTTGGATGACATTCAGGGAATTGATGTCAGGTTATAAAAAATAACGAGATTGGCGAGAATACTTAGAAGAGTCGAGGAGAGTTGAAGTTATACGCTGTTCCTCGGTTTTCATTGATGATTTCCAGCTAACGCTGGTGTGTAAAACAGGCTACGTAGTAGGAAGAGTAGATGGAGCTATAACAATTATAATAACAACCACCACCTCAAAAACAAAATTACATGGCCATAAATTGAAAAGAGAAGGGGGAAATAAATCAGGGATAGTACACTGCAAAAATAAACTTTCTTAAAACTTGTATGCATGGAAAAGCAATTATCCTTGTCAGACCAAAAATATAAATAAAATGAATTACTGTACATATTGACTTGGAAACTAGAGATAATTCAAGAAAATCTTGAGTTATAAACTTTTACCTACAACATATCTGATTTGTTTATTTTGTATCTGTTTTTATTATCAAATGATGAAGTGTAAAGTTATTACGTTGTAATCTTCATTTGAATGCAGAATCCAACGATCTAAAGTTGACGAAAGTTCGGTAGGAAAAGAAAATACACTACAACTATTAGCTGCACTATCACTGATCTTTTAATTTTTTCTGCCCGTATTTCTTATCAAATGACTATGTGGAAAGTTATAATGCTATAATCTTCTTTAGAATTTAGAATTCTACGGCCAAAAGTTTAAAAGAGGAAGAGGGAAAGAAAAATGTGATGAATATTTTACCTGTCAAATGCATTAGAAGTGATATACCAGCAAAAACGACTACTCTCTAGCTAAAAAATATATGAATAAAGGGTTATGAAGACTTTAACTTAGAACCGAATTATCTTGAAGGTGTAAGTATCTGCTCTTTTCATAATTTTTTGTGCCGGCTGAATTTTCTTCAGAAGAAGAACACCAGGCAACATCTGAGTCAGGAGCACAAATGATGATCAAACTGTAGGTCTGGTATTAATGTAAAATGATGAATCCAAATCAACGTCAGACTCAGATGACACATCTGAGTGTCATGATCGGCTGGTACTCCTTTGATAGGAAACATGGGAAATCCAATCGGCATCCCGCAAATGTTGACTGTTCTTTTTTCAGAAACACAAACAAAAACCAAAGCAACTACTCACCTCAGAGATACCAACGGAAACTAGAGAAGATAACAAACATGGACTTCATTATTATTTGAAGAACAATACTACACAAAGAGAGTATTGGAAAAGAATGATAGAGATTTGTACAATATACTAAAGATTTACTGAACAAGCTCGAATAATATTAAAAAAAGGCTGGTTGTCTTACCTTGAGATACTTGAAAAATGTGGACGAATAAAAATTGAAAAATATGAACAAGACCCCTATACCCAAATCAAAACATTAAATACTCGAAAGCAAGAACCCGTTAATCAAATTGAAAAGCAAAAAAAAAAATGATAATCGATACGTCACAGACACCAGAATAAAAAAAGAAAAAAATGTTAACGCGAGGAAACAAAACAGATGTAGAGTTACTAAAGAAAATCATGACCTAGAAAAGGACTACATTACCATCTCCCAGAAACCAAGACTGGAAAAAAGTTGAAATAGAAACCGAAAAGATAACGAAATTATTAAAAATATCCCTACAGGCAACATTATTGAAGTGAAAGAGCTAAATCTTGCCGGAGCGAAACTAGTCTGTGATAAAATCGGTGTAACCCGAAGGACCCCGAACAGGAGAAGACTCTCCTAACCCAAGAAGATACCCAAAAATGAACCATACCCAACGCACATTGACCGATAACTTTCCTACCTAGGATGTGGAAAATCCTAACCGCCTTGGATTTAGGAGGATATCTACCACACGTTTTGATGCCGCGGACTGTTTCTGAAAGAACAAAAGGATGCTAGAAAGGAACAAGAGGAATAGTAGATTTACTGTACATTGATTACTGCATCCTCAAGAAGAGCAAAACAACGGAAAATGTAGCCTTGGCATGGACTGACAACAAAAACCTGATGATATTGTTCTGCAAACCTAGATAAAAGAATGTCTGAAAATATAAACTTTATCATGGAAACCATGAAAAACTGGAAAAAGAAATTAACAGTGGGAGGAAAAACTTTAGCAGAGGTGAAAATCCACAGAGCCATCTTCCAGAGAGATGCGCTTTCCTCATTAGTATTTGTAATAGCAATTGTGCTACTTAATTACATTCTTACGAAATGCACAAGGGGCTATGAATTTGCAAAATAATAAGAAAAGATCAATCACATTATGTACATGGATGACATGAAACTGTTAGCAAAAAAAAAAAAAAATGAAAAAGAACTGGTGAATTTGATTCAAACAATAAGAATATACAACCACGATATAGGAATGGAATTTGGCATTGAAAAATGTATCAAGCTCTTTATTAAAATTTATTAGAACTTCTGGAAGGTATAGAACTACCAAACCCAGAATGAATCAGAACGCCAGAAGAAAAGAAAATTACAAGTACCTAAGAATATTGGAAGCGGGCAACCTAAGAATATTGGAAGCGGAGATGAAAGAAAAATAAGAAAAGAGTACCTCAGATGAACTAAAAAAAATCCTCGATACCAACATCTTAACACAGGAATAAACACCAAGGCAGTACGACTTGTAAGATATTCGGGACCATCCTTAAATGGAAAAGAGCTTTGACAAATAGACCAAAGGACAAGGAAGATAATGAGGGTACACAAGACCTTACATCAGAGAGATGACGTTAACAGACTGAGAGGAAGAGGGCTCGCAGCATTGGATTATCAATACGAGTATTCGAAGTTTACATTAAAAAAAGTAACGAATGATTAATTTTAGCAACCAGTTTCAGCAGTGAAAATATTTGGACAAACAGAACAACCGTACAATCAAATGGTACTTGCAAAAAACAGAATCTGTCAAGGATAATAACACCCATAAAATTCCATGGGATTTTGAGATACAAACAGGTCAACTAATCCTTATCAGAAGACCAGACCGAGAGTTAATTAAAAAAAAAAACTACTTGTCTCGTGGATTTTGCTGTTATCGCGTACCATCAGGTGAAAATATTTTTAAAATGCGGAAAAATAGACAAATACTTAAACCTGGCCTGAGGACGAAAAATCTGTAGAACATGAACGTGACGCTGATGCCAATTGTAACTGATATGCTTGGAATGGTCCCAAAAAGATTGGAAAAAGACAATAGGATTAAGAAATCATATGAAGAATTGAAACCATCCAGACTACAGCATTGTGCAGATCAGCCAGAACACTCCGCAGATTCCTGGAAACCAAAGGAGACTTGCTGTCACTCAGTCTAAGTATTAGTCTAAAAACTCGCAGGGACTATAATAATAATAGGTAGACAACTGAATGAAAATAAAAGAAAGCAAAGAATCAGGAAAAATATCTGGACCTTGTCACTGAATTGAAAAAAAAGTTTTGGAACATGACAGTAACGGTGATACCAGGCGAAGTGGGAGACTTTGGAACAGTTTTCATGAACCTGGAAAAGTGATTGGATAAACTGGTTATCAGAAAATGAAAGGAGACTATCGAGATTACAGTACAGCTAAAAGCAACAAAGATACTTTAAAAAGTCTTGAAGATATGAAAACACTTATTGTCCTTCAGACTCCAATGAAAAACATGTTTGGGTTGGTATGAAAAAGTCGCATCAAGTTATGTGTTTGTCGGTTTCTTTATTTTATGCCATATGAACATTCGTGGGTTATTTAATTCTAGAACTATCCTTGTAGAAGAACAGCAGTGATACTATTCTGCCTATAGCTGATGGAATAAAGAGCTCAATACATTTCCCAGGGCTACTAGTCCGAAAAGGAACGTAACAGCAAATCAGAAGTTCAAACTAGTTTACTTCGAGTCTGAGTCCAGCACTTTTACCCATTACCCCACGGCAGCTCCTCTGCATAAAGATAAATAATAACATCAAGTCTGTATTCCAGAAAATGTATTATCATCTCGTAATATAAATCCATATTAAAATCTAAGTATTTTTTTTTTCACATCGCCGATGTGTGTTTTAAAATTTTTAATTTAGTTTTATTTCAGAAAATTACAAATCTACTTCATTTCTGTAATCCGAATCATTTTATATTATCTTTGATCACACGTTCATTTTTTTTGATAAAGGTTTTTTTTTGTTGTTTATTTCTTTTTTCTATATCGGATGGGAAAAAATGAAGATAAATATTCCCCAGGAGTTTCAAATTTATTTCATTGTATTGTATTATTTGATGTAAAAAAAGAACCGTGATGAAATTAAACGAAGCTCAATTTTGATATTTAAAAAATATATATTTGCAAATTCACAAGCGAAAATTCTATTTTGCTGTAAATGGAGAGAAAATGTTTTTACTAGAAAAATAACATTCATACACGTGTTATGTATAATCAAACAGTGAGCACGTTGATACGTTTGTGTTTGAATCTTTAACTAAAAGAAGCGGTTTGCTAACAAACTAACAAACCTTTCACGCTAGGCACATTTTTGTAAAGTTCAGCTATCGCTTCTATCCGGGTAAGCCAAAAGTTTTGTGATATTTTTGGTACACGCTGGTGGTTGGTAGAAAAAATAAGGCGAAAAAGCAGACAGTGAGTCTACGGAAACAGCCCTCTGACTTTTGAGTAACTTAGGCTAAGGTACTGGATGTGGATCAGCCAGTCACGGGGAATGAGTACATTAATTAAAAATGACTTGAAAAAACCCCGGTGGTTCAAAACCTTCTGCGTAGGTGTAGAGCCAGTGGAAATAGGATGGTCCTCCCTCCGACATCAGGCGAAAGTAAACGGAAGAATCGGGTTTGAAAGTTTGTTGACTGCGATATGTGACAAGGTAGAGACGTCAGTTGAATACTAGCCACGAAAATGTGAAGACAGACGAAAATTACCGAGTCCCATTTTGTAGGTGGGCTCCGAAAATGGGTTTCACAACAGACGTGAACTTAAGAAGACAAAACCAGCGAACAATCACGTTAAAAGTACGAGAAAACACAAAAAAGAAAATTCAACATCTGTGTCTGCTCTCTCTTTCTCTTCATGACATGTTGTTTTCTTAGTCCAGGTAAAGCGGTCGACGCAATTTTCAAACCCTTTTTCTTTCTCCCGATGACTACTTACAAATTTTAGTAGTGAAGAAAGTTTTATGCTAGAAAACTAAGACAGTTATGTGTTCGTCACCTTTTCCCACGGCAAGTTTACAAATGGGTCCGACTGCTACTTAAAACATAGTGACACACCCATTAACACGTTCGAGCAAGGAATGGTACAACTGTACAAGGTATGTGTAAAGGTACAACTTACTACTTGGTGCAATAACATTATTACGACTAATTTGTACCTTTATGTGATAGAACTTATTCTTTGTGAGTTCAAACAGGGCTATGACGTAGAAGGAGCTACTAAAAACATTTGGTTTGGTGAAAGTTGTGGGCGCAGTTAATCACATAATAGTAATCAGATAGTTTTGTAAATTTCGCTCGGGTTAGAAAAAACTCAACAATTTAGGAAAGGTAAAGAAAGTCAAATACAAGGGTCATGCTACATGCCAAAAAAAAAAAAAAGCAAAAACAAAAAAAAAAACAAAACAAAAAAAACAATTCAGAAAGAAGAAGGTGATCTCAGTATTCCACAGTCAATGGTGCTTCATCCCCTTAACGACAACAGCAAAGAATCCCACGGTCCAGTGTACTTCATCACCTTAACTACACCAGCAAAAGCATCCCACAGTCTAGTGAGTTCCATCACCTTAACGACACCGGCAAAATCATCCCACAGTCCAGTGTGCCTCATCACCTTAACGACACCGGCAAAAGCATCCCACAGCCCACTTGTGACACGACGTGCGGTTAAGTACTTAATCAATATGTAAAAATTAGAATTTATGAAATATATGAAAATTAATATATATATATCTCAAAAACAACAAAAAAAGATCCTTAAAATAAATGTCTTTTTATTCAAGGCTCATATTGACCTAAAGAACTGGTTGATCGTTCCGAAAGACCAGTTAAGTGCGAGACAATTGTTTCTTATTTTCAAGGTCAGTTAAGTGCGAGACAATTATTTTGATTTTAAAGGTTAGCAAATTTATTTAATTTTCGGTTGTCAACTAACCTCATCTATCCCAATGATGAAACTGGTCATTTAGTAAAACATATTTTTCCAGTCCTTATCTTGAAGGTCCATATCAAAAGGGGGATTTAATTTTCCTTAATAAAGGTGAGCTGGCCATGGCTCACCCATTCAGGTGAGGCTGAGAATTTTTATGTTCAACCCCATTGCTCTAAACCTGTTCCCATTGGTCAAAGCATTTAAAAAGTGTTTTCCCTATACCTGTAAGATATAATCCTGAACAAGGATTGGCTAACCAATGGGAATATGACTCCTAATTATCTCTTATTGGACAACCAATTAGAAACCATTTTTACTCCACATATTGATCGAAAAAAATGGTATAAGAAAACAAATCCTCAGAGAGGATGAGAAAAGGGACCAAGAAGAAACTCAAGACTGCCAAAGAAGCATCTCTTCTATTCTAGACCCGAATCACTCCAAACAAACTTCAGACGTTACAAAAATTCAAATTCCCAGACTTTAGAGACATCAGTGTCACTCTAACCGCATCTCATCGTCACTCTTCCTCTCTCGATATTTTTTCTTTTTCTTTTTGCCAGGAAAGCAAACACAGTTTGTTTGTTATTTGTTGTCTCACCAACGTGTTTCAATAAAAACGATTTTTGTTGTTGTTAAACAATGGATTTTCTATATTCTTTGAGTTGCTAGACAATCTAGCCACACATATTACCTGGCCGTCAGAAGAAGATCTGGCAGAATTGTGTCAACCCCACTCCATGGATCTTTCAAACACAGCGTGGGCACGGAAGGATTTGACAAAGCAAACAGTCGGAAGCTAATGTGGTAGCCACGAACAAAAAAGCCATAACAAGTACTGCGACCAGTAGTCACACCACATTGGGCTCTGTGACGTGCAGAGGACCACACACTGGACTTCATCACCTTAATGACACCGGCAAAAGCATCACACAGTCCAGTGTGCTTCATCACCTTAACACCTATTGCAAAAGCATCAGACAGTCCAGTGTGCTTCATCACCTTAACGACACCAGCAAAAGCATCCGACAGTCCAGTGTCCTTCATCACCTTAACGCCTCTTGCAAAAGCATCCGACAGTCTAGTGTGCTTCATCACCTTAACGACACCAGCAAAAGCATCCGACAGTCCAGTGTGCTTCATCACCTTAACACCTATTGCAAAAGCATCCGACAGTCCACTGCGTTTCATCCCCTTAACACCACTTGCAAAAGCATCCCACAGTCCAGTGTGCTTCGTCACCTTAAGGACACCGGCAAAAGCATACCACAGTCCAGTGTACTTCATCCCCTTAACACCACTTGCAAAAGCATCCGACAGTCCAGTGTGCTTCATCACCTTAACGACACCAGCAAAAGCATCCCACAGTCCAGTGTCCTTCATCACCTTAACGCCTCTTGCAAAAGCATTCGACAGTCCAGTGTGCTTCATCACCTTAACGACACCAGCAAAAGCATCCCACAGTCCAGTGTGCTTCATCACCTTAACGACACCAGCAAAAACATCCCACAGTCCAGTGTGCTTCATCACCTTAACGACACCAGCAAAAACATCCCACAGTCCAGTGTACTTCATCACCTTAACGCCTCTTGCAAAAGCATCCGACAGTCCAGTGTGCTTCATCACCTTACGACATCAGCAAAAGCATCCCACAGTCCAGTGTCCTTCATCACCTTAACACCACTTGCAAAAGCATCCGACAGTCCAGTGTGCTTCATCACCTTAACGACACCAGCAAAAACATCCCACAGTCTAGTGTACTTCATCACCTTAACGCCTCTTGCAAAAGCATCCAACAGTCCTGTGTGCTTCATCACCTTAACGATACCAGCAAAAACATCCCACAGTCCAGTGTACTTCATCACCTTAACGCCTCTTGCAAAAGCATCCGACAGTCCAGTGTGCTTCATCACCTTAACACCACTTGCAAAAGCATCCCACAGTCCAGTGTCCTTCATCACCTTAACGACACCAGCAAAAGCATCCCACAGTCCAGTGTGCTTCATCATTTTTACGAGACCGGCAAAAGCATTCGGACATACCAAATTGTACCGACCCAATTTTAACCCTCCTTAATAATATCTAATTTATTCAACCATAAAACACCTCATGTTTTCGTATTTTTATACTTTGTCTATTTTACTTGGGAGACCCCTTGATGAAATGACTAAAGTGCCTGAGTGTGGCTTCAAAGTAATCAAGTTTGAACTCCAATCTGGCTATTACGTTCAGTTTTGTACAAATACTTTGGGGAATAGGATGAGACTCCTTAATCCCCCAGTTATGGGTTAACTAGATATCTTTTCTTTTATTCAACAATGATGACTTTAGCTTTTAACAACCCACAAAATGCCATAAAAACTATAATTTTCCAAGTAAATTGAATTACAGGACAAATTCACAAATGACTTTCTTCTATGCACATACAGACACCAATATAAGGCGACCATCAAAAACTGACGACTTGAGGACTTGCCAAGAATGCTCTCAGAGAGAGAGAGAGAGAGAGAGAGAGTCAAAGAAATATGTCCTATCAACATTTGATTATATATATATATAAATGTATAGGATAGTATTGAAACAGTGGCAATGGTGGCGGTTGGTTGACTGTGTCTACGTTATTCGTAATATAGGGATTCTTTCTTTTTAATATATAGAATATACTAAAGGAGATTTGTTTTAATGCTCGGGTTTGGCATTTAATGGAAGTATTTATAATTTATCTAAAAAAAACATGAAAGAGAAACAATAGAAAATAAGTTGTACTTCTTTAGTTCAATAATTCTGAAGAGAAGCGCAATGTTAGTTGGAAGATAAATTAGTCAGCATTAAATTAGAACCAAAGTTTAGAATTCAACATTAACCTGTAAACTGCGTGACCATACAATTTAGTAATGGAGAAAACTAAAAAAAAATTGCATCTTATTCAGATCGATGTGAGCCATCAGAAATCTGTCATTACGCAATGAGATAGAAAACTGAAGAAAAAAAAACTCTTCTGAGACAAGGCGGCAAATTTTGTATTATAAAAGAAAAAAAAAATGAAAACATCACGTTTAAAAAGGTATTAAGTGACTCTCAGATTCAAGTCAGTTTTCTGACATAAATCTTATTAAACATGTCTGGGTTATTTTGATCTGTGAAATAAAGAAAGAAAAAAATGAAGAAAATAAAGAAAAAAAAACAAAACGAAATAACAAAACTTCATATACAACATGTCGCTTCAACAAAGCTTGGTCAGATATTTTCTAAGCTGATTTTCACACACGGTGTAATGAGCAATTTGAGACACAAATTCTACAATATTTCTGGAATACGTAAAGAATATCTCTTTAAAACAATTCTTGTTTATTCTGTATTAAAAACTTTTTCCAATATTAACCAAAGTTATTTGACAAAAATAACAGTCCTTTATGAATGGACTTTAGATAATTTAGTTCAGAAACAAGACTGTACATTGTTATTGAGTGCTGCATATTTATATTTTAATTTGGTTTGGTTTCTTTGTTTAAAAGCAGCGCAACACTTGAGGGTTATTTAATGCCAAAGTCATCTTTGTAGAGGAAAAGTAATGGTACCATTCAACCCACAGCTGAGGGGATAAGGAGGTTAAAGCCTTTTCCAAAGGGCATTAATCCGAAAATGAATGAATTAGTGCAAGTAGGATTTGAACCAGCTTATTAGAATGTCACAGTCCAGCATGTTATATATACACTAGGGTATGGAGAGTCCCACTTTTGGTTTTCGTTAACTTACTTTATTTTTACTCCAGTATAATCTGTTTTTTTTTTTTTTGCAGCTACTTGTTTTATAGCATTAGCGACGATATTTATCGATCAACTAACATTCATTTCAATGTTACAAAATATCGTAATCAGTAATACCTAATAATATCCGTTTTGATTGTATCTTCTTACACTCAAAATTATAAAATCCATATTTAGTTTAGTAAAAAAAGTGGGTAGAATGTTCGCCAATAGCCCGGGAGACTGGGGTTCAATTCCAGGTCGAGTCATACCAAAGACTCAAAAAATTATACTTGATGCTTCCTTGCTTTACGCTCAACATTATAAGATACGGATCAAGGGTAAAATAGAACTATACAAGGAAAGGGATTGCACCTTCCCTTACACCTAGCTGTAGTTGCTATTGAAAAGAAAATTTTCGGGTCGCCCTCGACTGCATATTTGGTTTAAAAGGCATTTAATTTATTAGAAGTATGCTGGCGAAATTGTATATATAGATATGTTTCTACCAGGCCTTCAGCACAATCAGGATCTGACACAAGGTAGTTTTTAAGCAGAGTTTTACAGGTTTGAATTCAGAGTTTGTCTTCTCAAAAACAGGTTGCCATATAAAGGTCAAAGAGTCCAGTCAATTCTACTATTTACCCACAGCTAAAGAGATAAACGTTTGATGCATACCTTTTACAATTGCGTTAGCGTTATGTAAATCTCAAACAGCCTCTTTCAGGTTTTGAAGTCAAGTTGCCATGTCTGTCACCTCCGAGGATAACGATGATGTCACAAGCGCCTCTTTGTATGCATAAATAATGCATATTTTTAAGTTGCATTTCTATTTTCCTCACTACTCATACATATGCCGTTAATTCGATATATTTTCCAAGAGATTTAGGGAAATAGTTGGTCAGACTGATCCCTGTGATGTTGACAAAGCAACTAATCAGGGAGAAGGGAAAACCGATTTCAAAGTTTCAAGAGTGTTGTTCGAATGTGTGTAGCATTCTTTTGTTATCAAATCATCCAATAAGTGTCACTTCCTCGTGAGGAAAAAAAAATCGCTTGTGTAAGCAGTCTGAAATTTCACATATTTAATTAAACACGAGAGATTTGTTTGTTTTCAAATGAGCGCGTTCGTGCATGCATTAAACAGATTTCACCGGCATGTCAAACTGTCAAGGGTTATTTTATGCATAGAATCGCTTCCAGGTTATTTTTTTTTGTGTAGTTAGTTCTCAATTTTTCTTTTGCTTTTGGACAAGGTGCATATATGGGACCCTAACAGGTACCACCCCAGATCAGTCAGAGTGGATCTGGGAGTAATTACAATGATGGGGTACTCCCGAATCCTAAAATCTCCTGAAGAGGAGCCTCACCGGTAGATGTACTTTAATATCATACTCTGTACACTTATATTTGGTGTGGGGGTCTTAACCATCTGCCGGGTTTACCATCAGCGTATTCTAAGCTCGTATGTGTGTGGGTATATATGTGAGTATGTACGCATGTGTGTAACTAAAAGGGAGACGCTCTTGACGTAACAGTCATCGCAGTACAGAATTAATTCGGAGCTGAAATATTAAACGCAGCGTCTTGGATTTTACTTTGTTGGTATTATATTGTACAGAGGTATTTATTTTCCTTCTCCTAGATCAGTTTGCCGATCAACCAAATTTTAGTGTTGTATTAATTCCTCAAAGATTCGGCTTATTCCCACACTGAGAGCTCATTCTGCCTTATTTAGTCTGTGCTCAAAGAAGAAGAATTTTCCTACATTTCATTAGGGAATTACAGCAATGTGAAAGGCGAATTCTCCGAGTCTTATTTGATTATTCGTATGCTAACATTCTTAATATATCCCCTACAGTAAGGAACTTGTCTTAATAATAGTTATAAGAATAATAATATGAAGAATTAGAACAACAATAAAAATAATATGCACTGAAATATAATTTATTCATGAATAAATAAACAATTAATGAATTTCAATCACTTCTATATTCGCCATTATTTTCAATCATCTTTTGCCCTTCTGTTGCTTATAAGGACCAGTCTTAGGAGGCGCCCGTGGTGTAATGGTTATCGTCGTAGGAAATGGATACGGCGACACGAGTTCAAATCCTGGACGAGACTGATTGCATTTCACATGGCACTAATACCCTTGGGAAAGGTATGAATCCAGTTATTCTATGTGTAAATAGTAGGACAGACTGGGTTCTTCAGCCTTGGTGAGGCAACTAGTCTAGGAGAAGGAAAACTCTGAATTCAAACCTGTTAAACTCCGCTTAAAAATTGACCTTGTGTCATATCCTGCCCGAGCGGAGGGGTTGGGTAAATATGATAAGGATCAGTCGCTTAAAGCCGCAAAATACCCCAATCGTATCTCCGCAGAGGGGTAAAAGTCCTACAGCGAGTCTCCTAAATATAACACTCAACTATCTGTTGATGAGGCTTCAGTAATGCAGGAGCTTTGAAGAATGCAGAGTACCTCTTTATTGCCATCGCTCCCAGATTCACTCTGGCCCAGCACCGGATAGGGTGAAATAGAACTGTTTGCTATTTAAACTGTGTACTTATGTTAAAATAAATAGTTTCAAATAGAACAGTTTGTCATTAAATCACCTACAATTGTTGATATGCCATAAAATCCAATCCAAATCCAAATCCAGTTGCTTATTGATTCTTAAGTAAAATTCAGCTGGTTTTCAAGAGGTTTTTCACCAACGTTTTCATCTTCTTGAGAATTTTTTTTATCCTTTATAACATTTTGAAATAGGTGTCAATCACTTGGTGCAAGATTTACTGAATATGATTGGGTAGAACAGAACAGCCTCTATACAATATTTTTCCTGTGTGATTCTTGCTTAATTTGGCCTTTCGTTATCAATTACAACACCAGGCTTTTCATATTGATTGTTTGTTTGGGCTTTATGGCATATAAACCATTGTAGGTTATTTAATGCCAAATCCATTTTTAGACAAGTAAATAGTTCTATTTCAAACAATTCAGTTTAGCATAAGTACACAGTTTCTCAAAAATATTTCTATTTCAAGCAATTCAGCTTTGTCAGACAGTTCTAATTTAAAAAAATCATTTTAGTATAAGTATAGTTTTTGTTTACACACAGTTAAATATCAAAACAGTTCTATTTCAAACAATTTAGTTTAGTATTAGTACGCAGTTAACATGTCAAAACAGTTCTATTTCAAGTAATTTAGTTTAGCATAAGTACGCCGATTAGTTCTATTTAACCCATAGATAGGACCCTATTACGTGCTACCACTCCCGGTCAGAGGTGCCCGTGGTGTAATGGTTATCATCGTAGGAATTGGACACGGTGACACGAGTTCAAATCCTGGACGAAACTAACTGCATTTCACATAGCACTAATACCCTTGGGAAAGGTATGAATCTAATTATTCTTCCTCCAGCTATGGGTAAATAGTAGGACAGACTAGGTTCTTCAGCCTTGGTGAGGCAACTAGTATAAGAGAAGGAAAACTCTGAATTCAAACCTGTTAAACCCCGCTTAAAAATTGACCTTGTGTCATATCCTGCCCGAGCGGAGGGGTTGGGTAAATAGGACCACTCCCGGTCAGAGTCGACTTGGGAGCGATAGCAATGTAGGGGTGGCCTGCATTCCCCATAACTCCAGCATGACTGGAACCTCACCATCCGATTGTTTAGTGTCATATCCAGGCCACTTGTTAGGTAGAGTCTTACCCCTCGGTGTATTTTACGGTCTTCTGGGCAATCTCCTACGGATGAGTGTGAGTGTTAGATTTCTATGTACATATCGCCGCTGTTGAGAGTATAAATCTGATTGCGGTTTAAAAACTCAAAATTAATAATACTGCGGGGATCCCAAAATACGTACAGCATCACATTTCTTTCATTAAGCTCCACATCTGGGATAAGCTAAGGAGATTAAATGTCATCAATTCACTGTCTTTTGCGTTGAATAGTCATTAAAGACCCGCGGGTCATTTTTGTCTAGAATGAAGACTTGTCTCAAAGGATTTGCGATCTTCCTTATTCTTCTCACTTAAAATATGAGAAGTCCAAACGCCGTTAATTTTCCCTATTATTTTCAAATGGTGACAGATTGTGGATTGGGATGTTTTGTGGTCAAGTGCTGATTCTTAACTACTTTTGTGCGGATTGCATTCCACCTAAAAAGCGTCTTATTCAAGGTCTGAAGGTTTAAAAACACTGATGAACGTCGTTTTGGGGTCGGCTGCGGAGATTCAATCTCACCAACCCACTGCTTTGGCGTTGAACATTCTCATAAAAACATTTTTCATTACTCATAAGGAATATTTTTTAGAAGCACGTGATTTCTCTGACTTGAAAAGAGACTTGTCGCTATAGATATGCGATCTTTTTTATTTTTCTCATTAAGTGTATGAGGAACCCAAACGCTTAGCCAACTCAGTTTTCTAATTATTTTCATGTGACTGGAGATTATGTACAGAGGTGTGTTGAGCTCAAGGGTAAATCCCTGTGTTCTTTTTCGGGGATTGCATTCCACTAATTCCTTAAAATAAACATTTTAATTGAGGTTTGTAGTTTAAATAAGCTGAATACATTGTTAAGACTTTTAAAAACGGAAATTATTCAGGATTAAACTCTCTCTAGCTCTTTCAAGCTACACACACACATGTTTGTGTGTATGTGTTCATGTATCGGTGTAGAAATATATAAGTTGGCTACCTCAGTCGAAGGTGGCTCGAACGCTTCCTTTTCGATTGCTATTACACCTAGATGTAGAGAAGGGCGTTAGTCCTTTCTCTGGATTGCTCCAATTTACCCTTGATCCTTACCTTGTAATAATGAGAGTTAAGCAAGGCAGCATCAAGCACCATTTTTTGAGTTTTTGGTATGACTCAATCTGGGATTGAACCTCAGTCTACCGGATCATTGGCGAACACTCTACTCATTAGGCCGATATATATATGTAAGAAATATGTGCACATTTTATGTATATCATGTATATGTAAGTATATATATATGTGTTTACATAAAAATACATATGTAAGAATATATGTGTGTGTGTATATATATATATATATAAAATGTATGTATAAATATGTGTGTGTATATATACATATATATGTATATATAAAATAAATTTATGATATATACATATATGATATATTATAGATATGAAATGTATTTAGTACAACTGAAGCATTAAACGACCCAAAGCTCTCTCCACCATGGCAATAAAAGCCTAAAAAACAAACAAAAAAGTCACAAGCTAGCTGACCGGTTTTATTCTCGCTCAACAGAGCTAAATCGAGGAAAATTCTGTGTAAAATAATTGGAAAAAAACAACAACAAAAAACAAGAAAATGTGAAAATATTTATGATGGGAAAATTTTGTATAGGCGACAATATCAAAATAATATCAAATCCTAGCAGACATTCCCACTGTTTATAGAGTGATGGTCTGCCGGACAAAATATAAATTGTCTACATACTTTCATATGAAATGAAGAGTGTGACTTGCTCAGAATAGAGAATAAGTCCACACTAAAATTCACAACGCAGACAAGATTATTTATGTTGTCTTCTGCAATTGAAGACCCGTATGTAAATCCCAAAGATTATCAGTCGGGCAACCAATAGAGTTACGTATGATTTTTTAGGACATGTTTAATTTTAGCATCTAGACTCTGGTTAGTTCTTCCTATTTAGTGCAAAGCGCAACTATCTCTAAACAAGTAAATAAATGAATTATTATGTGGAGGAGGAAGAACATCTTTACGGACAGATGTCAGAATGGGTTTAGTGTTAAAGATCACCCGAACATTGGCTGAAAAATAGCACCTCTGTATACCAATTCCACCCAACCAAGGAAGATGTAAATTAACAGTTCGCTTTTTTACTGATGCCTGTTTAATTTTCAAAATTCAGTAATTTTAATATGGATAATTTTTGGTACAACATTCATGAGAAACTGTTGTCGCAAAAAGTCATAAAGATAAACTTGATCTCTGCATCAAGTGTACATTCAGAGCAAATCATTAAGGCTCTATGTGTTAGGATCTTAAGAAGATTAATTTTTGTTTGGTGTGGCAAATATGTACATAGAATAAAAAAGAATTTATATGAAGATTATAAAACATATCATCATCATCCTCATATCGTACTGCTTGCACGGATTTCGCTGACTCTCTCTCGTCAATCCTCTCTATTGTCCATCACTTCCAGCAGGTCTTCTAGACCACATCCTGCGTCCACAAAGAGATATTGGACGTAAGTTTTAGCTGTTCGTCCAACATCTATTCGTCCGTGTGAAGGGGTCTATAGGAAAACGTCGCTTCGGAGTTCTTCCTTACTTCTCCAGCAGTGTCCCGCATGTCTTGTTCATCTGATTTGAATGTTTTTTTAGAGATAGGAGGTTGGTAGCCATACAGCTGCAGTTTTGTGCGATGTTGCCTCCAGGATTTGTACAATATAACTCGTAGTATTATGCTATATGTATATTTTTATGGATTATATATATATATATATATATATATATATACATTTGCACTGACTCTTTCTCGCTTATCATCGGCCAACACTGGTGTGTCCATGTGTTCGAATCTCTAAGAGAAAGTTGCTCATGAATTCGACCTTATTTCTCGAGGAGAGCTCTTTTGTGCAATCTTTTTCCAGGATTTTCAGGAAGAGTGCGTTGTATTCTTCTGAAGGTTTTATCTCTTTTTTTTTTCTCTCCATGCATTTCTTTAGCGTCAATGTGGTACATCCATGCAGTAGTATTGCCTCAGTTATAGTTTGGAAAAAATCCCGCTTTGTTTTATCAGAGAAATCGGATTTCAATTGATCGATATCTTCTCAATAGCGTTCCATGCTTTCGCTAGGCGTATATTGACATAACATTCAGTAGCTAGGATATTGCTGCCGAGGTATGTGAAATGGTCTATCAACTTCAGAAGCCAGTCACTTCAAGTGGAGATGGATCCTTCTTGTTTAAAACACCTAATCTCTGTTTTACTTGAGTTCAATTTGACGCTAACACGCCTTGAAAACTTCTCCAGGCTGTGCAAGCAGTTGTATTTGCAAGAAGCTATAGGTCATCTACGTAGTTTTCATATGTTACATTTTCTACTGGATATCATCTTGTTCTAGTCTTTTTTTGTGTGTGAAACCATTTTCTTTTTGTAGATCTATTAACGTTTGAAGTACAGAGTCTTAGCAGAATATGAACATACATGGTAGTGATGTGTCTCCTTGCAAGGCTTCAGGGACAATGTCGAAAGATTCGGTAACATGTGACTGAACTACTGCTTACGTGCTTTCGTAGAGCATCATTATCATGCTAACAGTTTATTTGGAGAGACCGTATGTAAATAGTATTTGCTGTATATTTCTTCAATGTATGGAATCGAACATCTTGGAAAATATCCAAACAAGTGTTGCATCGAATTTTTTTACTCGTGATGATTTAATAGTAATGATCTGTGTGGTTGAGGATTGATTTCTTCGTAAAACGTTCTGATTTTTCGTAAGAATTTTCTCGATTTCTGGTCAGAGATAACTTAAAAGCAGGACATTACAAACCTTAGCAGTTATAGCAGTAAGGGTTATACCTCTGTAGTTCTTTATGATTCCGGGGTCACTTTTCTTGTGTTAGGGAAGGGTGCATTCTTTTGTCTTTCTCGATAATGTTTTCGTGTTAAGCAGCGTTGCGTAATCGGAGAAGAATTCCGTTAAATTTTCTTGTCTTCCATAGTTCAAGAGGTATTTCTTTGAGGTCAGCAGTTTTTCTACTTTTAATTTTGTCAATACTACATCAAGTTCTCCTTCAGTAATCTGTCTTAGTTTGATGTCTTGTAGGCTACAAACATTTTTTGAAAGATCAATCAGGTGGCTTCAGGAGAGTTTCCTAGCATATTCTTATAATGTTCTTTCTACTTTTGAAGTCATTCTTCTTAGCTGGCAGCCTTCAGTTTTGCTCTCGGAGTGCTTTTGTTTTCACTCACTTCATTTACTTTTGGCATAATAATTCTAATTGTGAATTTTTTACCAAATGTCTGATTTACAAACTACATATATAGAACATCCTGGTATATAAAAATTAATTTTTCATTATCTTCGTTATTTACTGATTAATGTGGAGCACATAATATTCAGACGCGTAGAGGAGGAAAAGTCGTTAGGTAATCATGATTCAAAGTCTGAGAATTTTTTGAATAAGTAACTTTGGAGATTACTTAGATAAGAAATTTATTTGAACAACCTGAAGCCCATTATCAAATAAAATCGGATTTTCTAGTGAAGGTTGCACAATTCGAAGGATTTTGAATGAATAGGAAAATCAGTTTGAGTCCCCAAAATAAATCTTTTGACATGTATGATCGGAAACACGTTTGGAATACTTTGTATTGCCAAATATTTAGCATATCTTGAAAACCTTTTCCCAACTCTGAATGCAGTCTGCTAAGATATTTCTCAGAGAAGATAGCAAAGCCGATAAATTCAAACTTTAAAGTGTACTCGCTTTTAAAATCTACTGATGGTAATCCCTGTAAATTGTAATAAAAGAATAATCCGAGTCATTTAGTTCGTTGAATTAAGTTTTTCTTTTAGTTAATATGTTTCTCAGCAAACACCCACACGTTGGTGCTCACTTGCACAAGTCTTTTCGCAGGAAATAATTTTTACCTTCTCATGAAAATATATGTGTTAATCAGTGGATCTAAATTATGCCGATATACCCTAATATGTGTAAGCATATAGTTATTTCTATGACTGTGTGTTTCTGTGTACGTAGATGTCCACTCAAGCAATGATCTGATAACTCTTTACAACCGATTAATAATAAATCCAATTAAAATCGGTACTTAAATCTTGATCGCACCAGATCAACTTTTCCCATCTGGTCCGTTGCCAGAAGGTTTTCCTCGGGCTCTACAAGACTGACAATGACAAAGACTTAATTCTCTCTTATCAGTTGATTATGTAATCAATCTTCCTTTTCGCCAACTTGATTAAAAACTTAATTGAGTATAGCAAATTATTTATGATACATTTTCGCCCACGAACCAAAATTGATTGATATCAATGCTTCAAATTTATCTACACCGAATAATGATAACATTTATATGTTTTATTTTGGTTTCAGGAACACTTGCCACAGGCATTCTTTTTACACTCATCTTCAGACTGTATTTTATTAAATGAGGCAATGAAAATTATGCCATCTGTGTCTCTCTTAACAGCAACTCTCATTTACTAGAGTTAGTTTTGTGACATAAACCCAACACATGGGACACCAGGGAGAATCGAACTAAATCTTCATGGTCTACTATCCCAACTCGTTAACCTTTACATCTTTCTAGGTTCTCAGTATTCATTTAATAAGAGTAGTTTTAGGTTAGGAATATATGACTTCGAGTGTGAATCGAACTCACTTCATTCGCTTTTGGTAGGGTTTAGAATACACTGACTGTATCCCCTGTTAAAGAGAAAGATTCCCACATTACATAGGGTGTCTTGTATAGCACAATACGACACCTGGTGTTGAAGCTTCAGTTCTGGTGCACTGGGAAGTGTGGAGTACCTTTCCCCGTCCATTACTCTCACACCCACTCTAATCTAAAAGAGTAATATAAGTTAGGGTTCCACTTATAGGTTAAATGAATTTCTGCAAGCTATTTGCATTATGTAAGAATGCCTTATATCAAAATAGGATAAACATTCACGGCAACAAAATGCATCTGTTCTCCTCCTCAGCTATTAGTAAATAGTAGAGGTGACTTGGCACTTCAACCTTGGTCTGGCAGTTAATCTTGAGTAAGGAAAACTCAAGAACAATATTGTCCAAAAGAAGAGAAAAGTGATATTTAATTTACTGCTGGGGTTGAACACAAGAGGTTTCAGTTTGTAGTTTTACGACTCAAACATGGCAAGTTTCTTTGCCTTGCTACAACGGATTTGGGGCCTTTGGTATGACGCTAAATTCCATCTGGTGGTCAGGCTCCAGTACCGATGTTTAGAGGAGTATGGAGTACCTCTTCATGGCCGTGACTCATAGATCCACTCAGCACAGGAGTGGTAATACCTGTTAGAGTCACATCTATTTGTCATATAAATCTGTTTGAAAATTACAGATATCGGAGAGAAATTCTTAAAACAATAGAACTGTGTGCAAGCAAATGATTATTACACATGAATAGTTGCTTGAAACTATATAAGTGTAAATAGATTATTAGTCTAAGAAATATTTGAAACCACACAACTTTGTGCAAATTACTGATATTAGATAGAAATACTTGATATAATTGATTGCTCAGTCGGCTGGGGCTGTAGAATACATCGACTGCTTCTCTGCTGTGAGGTAAGACCCCGCTCCCAACGAGTGTCCTGGATACGACACTAAACAATCTGATGGTGAGGTTTCGGTAATGCTGGAGCTTTGGGGAATGCGGAGTATCCCTTTATTACCATAGTTCGCAGGTGCACTCTGGTCCAGAGCGATAACACCTGATAAGGGTCCTATCAATGGTTAAATAGAACTAAACCGTGACTTGACTTTTCTGTTTTTTGCATTTAATCTGCGTATTTATGCTAAACTGAATTGTTTGGAATAGAACTGTTTTGACATCTAAACTGTGTACTTATGCTAAACTTTGTTCACATTTGACAGTGTGTAAACAAAAATCTGTACTTATACTAAGCTGAATTAGAACTGTTTGAATAAACTGAATAGCTTGAAATAGAAATGTTTTTTGACAATTAAACTGTACTCATGCTAAACTGATTTTTTTGAAATAGAACTATTTGTATAAAAATGGATTTAGCGTTAAATAACCTAGAAAGGTTGATATGCCATAAAACCCAACCAACCAACCTTGATACAATCGAGTGCACACTAATGATTTTAGACAAATAAAAAAAAATCGGAACAATCATTTACAAATGAAATATGTGTGCATTAAATAGACCATAATGAGTTAGTATGCCGTTAAATACATTAGGCAAAAATTAAAAGTTGTATTGAATACAGAGATTTTCCTTTCTCTAGATCAGTTGCCCTTACCAAAGAAAGAGAGTCCAGTCTGCACAACTATATATCAATTGTTAGACGGGGTGGGGAGTAAAAGCGATGATTTTCCTTGGAGTGTTAGCGCGAAGTGAAACGCAAATTGTTTTCTTTTGGTTTGAATTTGTTTCTCTGAGTCCATTCCCTTCGAGGTTACACCATTCACTATATTAGCATGCTGAATAATACCCAGTTTTACATGCCATACATTTGATCAATTGATTAACTTAATTGACCCGAGAAATAAATACCACCTGTAATGAGGAATTTTAAAGACTTGGTTTATTGTTAAACGACGATATTCTAAAGAAGCATCTGAAGTTCTAAAGATTACAAGTCGTTTTAGTACAGTGGGTTTATCAAACTGTTTGTCTTAAATCAAGCATATTGTAACTGTTCAGAATTAACTTCATAAGCCAATGTACATAGCTTGAAATGAGGCTATGAAACGGCTCGTGTTTAGATTAATCTGTGCGTTTGAATAGCAAATTGCCAACCAGTTAAATATCCGCAAATCAATCGGCAACTAAAGAGCAAATAGTGCTGACCAATTACCAAACCAGGAACAGAATTGCTATCAGCCAGACTTCCAAAACAGAACAGGCCATTATCAGTTATCTTTGAAAAAAAAAAAAGAAGATAATCACAGGGGAATTTTTCTTTGTTAAACCCTGAAACAAATTTAGACAGAGATTATTTATGGACATTGAGTTTCATCTAAATTTCCTGGTCATCTTTGGTTTGCAATAATCAAAAACTTATCCAACTATATAATAACTATTTTTAACTATGTAATAATATATAGATAATTGTTTGAATAAACTGTTATTTTAGATCTATTACTACTAGAAAAATGATGGAATTCGCAGACTGAGAGAATGTTCATTTTCTTTGTCTTGTTTTGTTTTTGTGGGAGGGGGGTTCATTGAGCAGTAAATCAAAATGTCTACACTTAGATATCAATTCGCTTCTTTTGTTCAGCAATTTGTTTTCAGCATGTTCTAGGATGGGTCATTTTTCTTCCAGACACAATTTGCAGTTATCATTACTACTTTTATAAACTTGGACTTCTTTCATAATATCGCATTTCACAATGAGAGATTTGCTATTTTCATCTCCCATATATGATTGGATACAATTGTACCGTTGGCAAATTTTCCATTATTAAAGGTGATTCTTTGGTCATGGCATTATAGTTTTCTAATTCAGTTCAATAGAACAAATGTATAACCTTTCATCATTATTCTTAACATCCTTTTTGACTATAACTTTATAAATAATATTATTAATCAAACACTTACCCTTCAAAGAGCATCTACCTCTATCACTGAAGGTCCATTTGTCATGATGGTTATATATACATAATTCAGTAAAAATAGCACATCATAGGAAAGTTTTTTTTTAAATTTGAAACATAGATTTAAAATAGCCTAACGTATTGAATAAAACGATTTTTTCGTCCCATTTGCAACTAAATGTTTTTGTGGCGGCTTTTATTCGTGCTAAACGTCATTTTTTTTAATTAGCTAAGTTTTAATGATTAAAATTTTTAAATTATCAAAATTTTTGATGTAACGGATACAATTATGAAATGTTAATTATAATCCATCACTTTTTGCTTAATAGAAATATCAATATTGTAATGTATCGCTGTTACAATGGAGCCTCTCTTTCTCTTCCTCATTTTGAATGCGTTTGTGTAGTCAATTACTAATAACGAGCGTGGTTATGTATATACGTTTAACAATCAACATATACATCTTTGCCGACATTATATATATATATATATATATATATATATATATATATACAAAAGGAAGACACACACTGACATATAGTTGTTTTTATGAGTGCAACTATCACTTCTAAATCCTTTACCGTTCAACACTGAGTCATTTGAATAGATTATAAGATTTAAAACAGCACAAAATACCAATGGGTAAAAAAAGTCGTATATTTAAAAAAAAAAAAATTAACTTGAATGATAAATGATTATCACGAGTTCTAAAATGTGAAGATTTTTCAGTGAAAAACATGTTTTCAAACATCTATAAATAAGGATTCAATTTCTCAGAAAAAACAACACACACACACACAATAAATTAAATAAATAAATAAATAAACTGTTCGAATGTTGTGTTTGCCAAATTGATTTTAAAGTGGGTGCATTTTTTTGTGTTTTCAAATTAGAAATATCTATTCAAGTGTGAATTAAGAGCTTTAAAACAAACACTGTTATGGATCGAATTGTATTTTTATCGATGTTTTTTTCAAATGTTTTTATTCAGCCTACTTAATCATGAGAAATAATAAATAAAAATGTTGGCAAAAACACCCCCACCAAAAATCAAAACAAAAAAAAAAAAACTCCTAAAACAAAAGAAACAATCAAAAGCAAACTATACAGGCATAGCACCTGTTAAAAATGAAAGAATTCTTTACGAATGGATCAACAATTCTATCTTTGACTAGAGCGTAGTATCTGTACCCGCGGGAATTAGACAGTTTTAAAAACATTTAGATATAACATTAAAATTTTTGATTAAACAAAGAGTCGATATGCTATTAAACAAATAAAGCAAACACATCCATCAATCAAACAAATCTTTTTGGAAATTATTTCTGTTTGATAGGAATTGCTGAAAACTTATAACTGTGTGTGTTATGTAGAAAACTGTGCCGATAGCGACCCGTGTGATTTGAAGATGGATTTCTAGCCAACAAACACAAGTGTTGAAATGGGTCGTGCTACTGGAATTTATGACTAGAAGTAGTGAATCTATAAATGGATCAGATAGACGTCTGATGAGAGATGGATATGCGTATACAAAAATCGAGGCGAAATATAACATTGTTAGTTAGTATTGCTTAGCACTCCATACACAGTATTCGGCATTATACGAAGGGGAAAAGATTTTAAGTATCGGCCAAAATTACGACCCCCCCCCAACTCACGGAACATTACAAAAGTGGCGACGAGAAATAGTTTCGAACATTATAAAAGTGTGCAAACCCAAAGATTTTAAAATAGTAATATTTTTTTTTTTAATTATATGGTTTCAAGTATTCCCGTAACCATTCCTTTGTTTACTGATAGAGCTTCATGTATTCCGATCTCATACTATTTATTTGGACACAGTTATATGGTTTCAAGTAACTAATTAGGTGTGCTTAGCGTAGTTTCCATCAACGAAAGATATGAAATCAGCAATCGGAGTTCAATTCCAGGACTCGACAGTTTTTTTCACGTCAGGCTAATGCACTATTATGCAGATAATTATTACTCAAAACAAAGTTATTAATTGCTTGATCCAGAACACCGAAAAAAGATTTTACCTTTAACATTAAACCAGAGAATTAGCCGATATTGCTTTAAGGATATGGAACGTTTCTTTCAAAGAATGAGTGTTTCGTCCGCTAAGCCCCAATCCTCTGCAATAAATTTGCAAGAGGCGTGCTTTATCAAGCGTTCATAAAAACTTCTTGAAATATTAAATATTCCTCATATATTAATAATGTCTATAATACATATATATGCACATATAGGAGTACTTGCTGTTGTTGGGTATATGTACATTTACGTTTCGACAGCGTTGAGATAGAATCACCGGCGCTTGGTTTCCGCCAGTTTCTTGTCTTTGTGATCATGTCATCTAGCAGCGTTGCTGGTGTCTGTGCTATTCAAACCATCTTCTTTCTCAGCACTCAACTGATATTATTATCATTATTACTTTTAACACAAGGACCAGAGTTTCGACCTGAACAGAACACACCCCTTGTTTAGAAATATGCTTTGAATAAGCGTGATAGTAATCTTTCGTTAGTTGTTTTTTTCATCATCAGTTGATGTCACTCTTATCTATGAGTTGCGGTAGTTTCCTATTTTATTCTGGCCTTGATCAATGTGATTCCTCGGCCCTAATCTGGTAATCTAACTTTAGATTCGTCCACCTTACTTCACATCCACCAAGCTGCTTTCCATGGCTCTTGTTTACGTGCTTGTATACTTTTAGGGGAGGGAGGAGTGGATATATTGGATTTTTATATTTTCCTTGGCTTTGCAGGATCATATTTCACACTTTATGCTTTTAAATGAATATCATAACATAAATAACGATTTGTGAGTTTAAGAGTGAGTCTAAATCCAAAAATCTATTTTATTCAAGTTTTGTGGATTGGTTTTTTTATCAACTTTAACAATTGAGTTATTGCCTATATATATATATATATATATACCCATGCCTTTAAAATTTCTCAGTTTTAACTTGATATAGTTCAAATTGTCCTACTTTTTAAAATTTTGATCAGGGTTTGGGCGTTTAATTTTACATCTTCATATCTGTTTTTTTTTTTAATTTATTTTCTTAACTGTAATCAATATTTAAACATTTTTGCCAATAGCCCCTTTTGGATTTGCCTCTGTGAGCCACTAATTCAAAAACCAAACGACTGAAAATTTAGTGATACGTCTTTCGAGATTCTTTTTAGATTTTATTTATTTCTATTTAGGGACAGGCTATCTACTTTTGCATAAAAGTTCGTCTACATGACTTCCGGGAAATTTTTTCTTAAGATTACTTTTTTTTTAAAATATCCCCAAGACTGATTTTACTTCGCTCATTAATCAAAATTTACAGAAACACGAATCCATATCAACAAATTAAAACAGGAATTTCTGCTTTTTTATTTTACCACAACTATTATTAAAAATTCTAATATAAAAGATAAATCAATAACTTAATAGAAGAAATAATCGTTAGAATTCGAGACGCTTCTCTTATAGTTCATTCAAGTAAAGTAATTAAAAAACAAAGTCAATAAGAAAAAGAAAATTCCTAGTTGAATTAATAGATATATACAATCTTTAATAATATATCTTAAAAGGTAAATTAATGAATAAATGTTGTACCACTTTATTTTATGTTTTAATGTAGTTTAAAGACGTACAATAATTGTTACAAAATAAATTCTGTGCAAATTTAAAAGATCAAAAGAAAAAGCAGACAGCAATATTCAAATTCTAAGAATCTCTCTTTACATAATGTTAAAATATGAATAAATAAAGCCTAGTTACTTGCACCAAATTTAAAATTAAGTTAAATTTAATATAGCAAATTTTCAAATAGATAAGGTTATCTAAGTTAATTTTTTTTTCAAATAAAGTAATTTATCCATCAATATCGTAAACAAACAAAAACTGATCATAAATTTATACATAAAATATAGATAATTTGACAGAAGAATAAAGAATGATACAAAGAATTAAAATAAATAGATAAGTAAATTTTAAAAAATCGTCACTTCCTTATTTAATTAAAAATATACCGTTTTCTAGGAGTGACGAAAAGATGTCCGTTCTTTTCGACGTTGGGGTTCAGATTTTTGGATTTGCACCTCCCCAAATAACTCTAAAGTCAAGCTAGATTATCTAATCCTAAATAAGAAGGAGATGAATAGCGCAGTGAACTGAGAGGAATTCTCCTCTTTTGAAGGAGTATCTTTGTATCACAGGATCGTCACAAAGATGCGTAGTTGCAGAGAGCATACCAAGAAACAAATGTAGAGTTCCATGGAAATCACGAGTTGGCAGGAATAAATGAAATATAATGAAAATGACCTCCTGATTTAAAGGATATCCAACAAATATCAATGCCCAGAAACTTAAAGTCCCGAGAGAATTATCACAAACCAAAAAGAATTAGAATACATTCAAGGCTAAATCAACAAAATCAGAAATAAAATCGGTGGAAGATAGACAATCACAAATAGCATAGCCAACAGTAAATGAAGGAAACGGGAGAAAAGCACCACGAAAGTAAAAATGATAGGAGCCAGCTAAGAAGGAAAACTAAAAAAATGGAAAGAACTTTATGAGAATTTGATTTGAAACCCTTCCCAAGTAACTGATAAACCTATCACAAAATGAATTAATTTTAACTAGACATCAAACTAGGATAGTTTATCAAGGAAAAACTTGACGTAGAACTGATACAAGACATGCAGTACACTACTGGAGAAGCAAAGACCAACTCATAAGTGACGTTCTTCAATGACGTGCCAACGTTTGCCCATCGGCAAGAACTTATATCTGTTCTGTGTGGACATTATTCAGAGCCCCGCCGAAAAAACGTGAAAATTGTAAATTTTCACCCTGAAAACAGTCTCCAATGACATGAAAATGTTTGATTGTACGCATATATGGGGGAATTTTCACTGAAATTTAATAAACTGATTCAGTATCTGGTCGTTAGTTTGCAAGAATTTAATCAGCGTTGGGAGAGATAAACACGTAATTCACTTTTAATATACGTAGTGATTTTAAAAAATCTTAACTTTATCGGAGGAATTTTATGATATAATTTCCAACAGTCCCTAATGGTTCACTGACATCTGTCAATATAATCTTAGAATCTCTCATAGAAAATTAAAAATATCTTAATATTTCTGTGAGAGTATATTAGAAAAGCAGAACTGTATTATGGAGACTGAGGATGAATACACTAATGTGTGAAAAAAGGGTAGGGATCAGGTGGAGACTTTAAAATTATATCATAAAGGCTCTCCCATAGAAATATTAACCTTTTTTCAACAGTCTGTAAATGTGTTGAAAAGCCAAAATCTGAGAAGCAGTAATTGTTTTGACCTTCCGAATTTGCTTAAAAAGTTAAATTGAGATTACCAAAGATTCCATGATTCAATATCAAAACATTTTTGACAAATTATTTTGACTGATTTGTAAATTCTATTGGCAATAGTTCCATTAGAAATTATAAACAAGAGTTTTGCTGAAAGTAAAGTAGATAATTTTCTCCTAACATCATATTTGGCATAAATTCTTTCAGTAGATAATTTATGATTTTTTAATGAATACTTTTAAACATTTTCTCCTAAATGGAAACATTTGAATTTATTTCTATTATAAATTTCACTGGAAATATTACTGGTAAATTATTTAGTGTAAACTTTAACAAAACTAAGTTGTAAATCTTTTTTATGCGTTTCCATATAGTCATTTGGCATAAATTTATCCGCCCCTTTTTTTTAAATAAACAAATATCTTGACTTTATAAAAGTCTTTTGTAATTCATGTCAACAATGAATTTCTTTAAAAAAACAGCCATCAAAGAAATTGGTAAAATATAGAAATTTCTTTATACTTAAAAATTGAAAGCGTTGTCATTGAAAGGAATGCCGGCAACCGAAATGATTCAACTAAATTTATTTCTAAAATTTATTTTCTGCTTAACTTTTTCTTTTACCAATTTTGTAATTTTTACATACGTAAAAGAATGTGGAAAATAGAAAAGAAAAATTTGGCAAAGATTCTGTGAGTGTTTTCTTCTTTTGTCATTTTTTTTTATTCTACGGAAAAGTTTGAAATTGAAAACTTGATTAATCAATTCATGTTGTGTCTAGAATATAAAATATTTTTCAGTTGAAACATTCAAATTTCGACTTGAGAGTTTTCTTCGCATTCCACTTTAATTTTAACCAAATTCTGTTTAATACTTCTCCAACTTGTAGAAAAAGTAATTCATTTGAATAGAGTATTTTTAATATAAAAGGAAAAAAGAAGTGCTGCAACATTTGACTATTGTTCATTTTTCCATTTTTATGTTTCGGTTTAAGATTAATAATAATAATAATAATAATAATAATAATAATAGATATGGCATTATACGTATATATAAGATTGATTTTAACGGCATTTCAACTCATTTATTTATTTTATGCCAACAAGTTAAGGAATCATGTTCATTGTATGTTCATATTTACATTTTTTCTATTGTTGTCTCAAGCATTTCAATCACACGGTTTGATACTAAGATTTAAACATATCTACTTGACCCTTAAATATAACACTAAGATGCACTACTACTCCGGGTGAGAGTGGACCTGGAAGTAATAACAATGAAAAAGTACTCCACACTCATACGCTTTCCAGACACGAAGCCTCGCCATTTGATAAAGTTTAGTATCATTCTCAGAACAACACATTTTGGAGGGGGGGGGCTTACCCTTTCGTAGGAGATACGGTAAACATATTCGAAGCCTCACTGACCGAGCTTATGGATATTGGTAAAAGATTAATAATAACGATAATAAAAATAACAACAACGAAATATACGCGCACATTATAAAAATAGGACAATATAGAAAAAAAAAAACTATTTAGATTTACCAGCTAAAGATATTGCCCAGTCGACTGGGGCTGTAGAATGCATTGACTGATTCTCTGCAGAGGGGTAAGACTTTTCTAACGAGCGTCCTGATATTACACAAAGCAATCTGATGGTGAGGTTCCAGTGATGCTGGAGCTTTGGGGAATGCGGAATACCCCTCATTGCCATTGCTCCCAGGTCCACTCTGGCCCAGAATGGTAGCACCTGATAGGGCCCTATCTATGGGCTAAATAGAACTAACTAATGCTAAACTGAATTGTTTGAAATGGAACTGTTTTTGACATTGAAACTGTACTTAGACTAAACTGAATATATATATATATATATATACATAACAGTTTTGACATTTAACTGTGTGAAAACAAAATCTGTACTCATACTTAGCTGAATTAGAACAGTTTTTTTTTATTCGTCGCTGCCTCCCACCAGACAGGACTTGACCCACGGTCAAAAGCCTGAAGGCCGATTAAAGTGGGGATAAAGGGAAGGGGGGTCGGGAACGAGCCGAGACTCGAACCCTGCTGGTCTATGCTGCTCATCGGCTCACTTGGTGCTATGTGAGCCTGATGAGGCGAGCAGTTTCACGAACCCAAATGTGGGTCCGGGCACGTATGCCAGTTTACGGCTTAAACTAGACGCAAGGTCTAGTGCCATACGTAGGTTACGAAGGAGACAAAACTGCAGCTCGCCCACCCGGAGGTAGCCTAGTCGAAACTAGGAGCCTAAAGGCCTCAAGTCTGCCATTGTTCCTTTTGCAGAGCCACGCTCCATTTATTTGTCGCTGCCTCCCACCAGACACGACTTGACACAAGGTCAAAAGCCCGAAGGCCGATTAAAGTGGGGATAAAGGGGAGCGGAGGTCGGAAACGAATCGAGACTCGAACCCTGCTTGTCAGTGCTGCTCATCGGCTCACTTAGTGCAATGTGAGCCTGATGAGGCAAGCAGTTTCACGAACCCAAATGTGGGTCCGGGCACGTATGCCAGTTTACGGCTTAAACTAGACGCATGGTCTAGTGCCGTACAAGGGGGACAAAGGAGACAAAAATGCAGCTCGCCCACCCGAAGGTAGCCTAGTCGAAACTAGATGCCTAATTAAAGGCCCCAAGTCTGCCATTGTTCCTTTTGCAGAGCCACGCTCCGGACCGAAGTCCAGAACAGGCTCTGGGGTGCTTTTTAGAAAAAGCGCACCCCTGAATTAGAACAGTTTGAATAAACTTAATAGCTTTGAATTGAAACATTTTTAAACTGTGTACTCATGCTAAACTAAATTGTTTTAAATAGAACTATTTGCATAAAAATGCATTTGGCATTAAATAACCTACAAAGGTTGATATGCCATAGAACCCAAACAACTAACCAACCAGCCAAAAATACAAATAGATCGTAGACCAACAGAATTAATTTGTAGATGAGACGTTGGTATATTCAGTGGGTAAATCTCCTGCTCCTTCCCCGTTGTTAAATGGGGTTCTGATAAAATTTACCACTTGTGGAATTTAATAAATTTAGACTGAAAAGAAAAAACGTGTCGTCAGTCGCAAGAGCAAAATAATAAACTTTTCTGGTCAGATGTAGACGGAAACATCAACTTCTAGTTCTTCAGAAAGAAAAAAAAAAGATTATTATTCCAAGTGAACCAATAATAATTTCCTATTAAAATTATAGAAGGAAGAAATGGGATATCGAATCATTCCCATATATATATATATATATATATAAACAGCGATTAGAACATAATTGTCTTTTCAAATTTTCATTTTGCTCTACTTGCGTACATCAGAGCGCAATCTTAAAATCGATGTTTGCCATTGAAATTGCTTATTTTTCGTATTCTCTCTCTCTATATATATATATGAGTATGTTCCTAGTCACGAGTCTGTATCCTTGTGCCTGTATATTCCAGAGTAAAAAAGTATTTGAATAGCTGTATGTATAGACATGGCTCAAAAGATATATTTTATCAGTATACTCATATACACTAATACTTGGTATTTATCAATATTGTTAACAAAGCTTAAACAGTGGCAATGGAACTAAATCTGTCGACATTTTTAGATACGAAGAAAGAATATTTTATTTTTACCGGCCTACACTTGATGGATTTTAAAGCCAAAGGTTATTTTTAAGAAGCTTTTTCAGTGGAGGTCGCCTCATATAAAAACTGTCGTTTTCGTAGCATAAGTGAACAGATTTGTTCAATTTTTACCTTCCGGTAAGACCTTTGTTTTTTCTTAGAATTTATTCTGTTTGCTACAGAATTTTGCCTTTAAAACTTGGCTTATATTTTGAATTGAACCCCTATTTAGAAAGGGCAAATGGATAGAACGATAACCAAATCTCAAGTCATTACCAGAGACGTTTAAATACAAAACTACAGAAAAGTAATTTGATTAATGATTAATAATGATTATTAATATTAATCAAATATAAAAATTTATTATAAAGATAATGTATCATTATTATTAATGATTAATTGATAATTTAATTAATGATTAGATTCATGAATCAATATAAAAGCTGATTAAATACTGAAATCTCGCGGAAGATAGATTAATAATTATAAATATTCAGAGACGATGAATCGTTTTTTCTTTTTGCATGTATATTTTTTTTAAAAATAAAAGAATTAATTCAACAAGCGATGATTGCGCGAATGTCATACGAGTATTAAAACAGTGATTCTTAGAATTAAATACCGTTCCTTTTTTTGTTAGGATGGGTATTCGTATGATAAAAAACAGGTTTATTTCTATCGTTTATTAAGTAACAATGGGTTTCCGTCTTGTTTGCAATGAGAGTGGTGTACAAAAGACTGCTTCGGGTTTATTTGAATGGGTGTTTTTGTTTAATGGCATATCAACCTCTGTAGGTTATTTAATGCCAAAACCATCCTTCTAGAAGACCAGTAGTGATACTATTTAACCCTGTTATTCCTGGGTCATGGTCACTGAAGCTGGGTCCTTGTATGCTCTACTGTTATAGTCGATAGATTAATGGGTCACTCAGAGTTAGGCCTATGATAGAGAATATACACCAGGATGGGTCAAGTTGAGTCTGAGATTTTTGATTGTGGAAGCAAACATTGTTTCAACTGATGATCGTTTGAGGGTCTGGTCTATTTTGTTCATTGTTTTAATTGCCCCTATATCAAATACAGAGGCTATTAAAAGTTCCCCATCAAGACAAACAGTTTGGGTAGATAGTTTTATCGTTTACCTCTTTTTCATCGATGAAGTCTTGCGGAGGGAAATAAGATCAGTAAATGATAACAGTTCTGTATTGAGCTGCAGAGATGACTTGCAAATGGATGTTAATTTTAATTTGGGTGACATTTTTCCGAATTAGATATTGTTATTTAACCTGCAGCTCTTTGTTCCGTATCGGCTGTGTAGTCATATTGTTCATAGTTTTTAATATTTGGTTTGTCACTGTTTTTTCTGAAGGGTTCTTGGAGGCATATGGTATTTGATGATTGCCCAACCAAACGGGTAAGTGCGATCCAAGGCCTTTTTTAATGTGGGTTCGGGCGCAGGGCCGGAGCCCAGCATTCCCCCAAAAATGCCGCAGACCCCTTCGGGGTCGCCAGGCGATAAACCAAACCCCTCCGAGGAGGGTTAAATCCTGCGAGGATGGCCCCCTGAGGCTCGAGGTATGTCCAGAAGACGGGACACACCCGACCAAATCCGTGCCTTTGACACCATGGCCGGCCGAACTGTGTCCCATCAACTGGATTCAGTTGATTAAAATCAACCCTCGGAGGCATATCGTAATTTACGAAGCTCTTTGCTTTGATACGGCACAAGGCCGAATGAATAGAGCACCCAATGAGACTCAAACTCTCTCTTGCTGGTTTGCTCGTCAAGCTTGCTAACCAGTACACTACGCGAGGTGCATATGGTGGAAGAGTTTTATTTCAGCTATTCATAAAAGTAGTTCATTGTAATTTGCCCCGTAGTAACGACATTTCCATTGGATTATTTTGAGTTGTTTTGCTTTTGTTTTTGAGTATTTTTATCGTCCGCAGTTTTTATTTGTTTGTGATTTTCTATATTTCACAGTGTTGTTTTGTGTGCCATGGGTTTTATTAGAGAATCCTGGATGGTTTATTTTATTTTTGTTTTGAATTGTGGGTGTCGAGTTTATTTTGGTTTTCATTTGTCTGGTATTTTAAAAATTTGCTTTTAGTTTATATGGGGGTGAGTTGATTTTCTTATTTTTCTTTTATGCTTGAAATTGATCTTTTTGCATGTGGTGTTTCATTTTTTTTGTGGTTGTTGTTGGGTTCGTTTTTGGCTAGTTGATGGACGTTATTTCTATATTGTATTTTTTAGCGTTTAAACATCGTTTTCTATTTCATTTATAAGATTTATAAATCCTGTTTTTTTTTTATTTATTTGGTTTTCTTTTCGATTTTCATTTTCGCGATTTTTGCGGAAACTGATTTGACCAAAGAACTTTCCACAAGTCTTCTTGCACCTGGGAAGCTAGTAGTCTTGGGGATATTAACTTTTTTATGATTTCTCTTTCTTTTTCTAGGACCTCCCATGGCTTGAACCCTCTCTGTGGGTTTCATTGCTGTTGCCACAAACTAAAACATTTTTGCAAGTCTGAGTTTCGTTGACTGGGCTCCTCATCGGCCACAGAGCCCCACTTTAGGATATGCTGCGGAGAAAACCATTCGCAAAAGGATGTCGGATTTTCTTAGTCAACATACTTATGCTGATTTTGGACACTTCCATCGGATTCCAAGGCTTTCATCCCCAAGATAACAATTCACTCAGAAACAGGGTTATGGGTCCTACCTCATCATGAGCCTCGCCGACCGCTTGTCTGGCACAGTAAGGGCTAAAGTGGAGTTTTTCAAGTCACATGGATTCATAGACTGCTCAGCCACTTGGACCCCGTCCTCAAGTATTACAGGTCGCCATCCACTGTCAACAGGTAACCTCGTTGGGGTGTCATCACTTTGTAGAGGTACTGGCATCGTATGGTCGTGGGAGTGAGAGAGAACTCAATTTGAGCCAGATATCCTTATACAGTTTTAAATCTTTCCACTGAATTACTGAAAGTCTGATTGGACTCGAGCCAGAAGTAGCAGAGCCTTATAGATAAGTAGATGGATGGACCAACAAAATTTTGGTGAATAATACAATTTTAGACTAAAAATCTTTATCTACTCATTACTGTGTAAAACCTACAACAAAAGTCCATTTAATTCCCCAGCTACCACTTTTCAAAACACACACACTAAAATAGCAACAAAAATAAAACGCAAATTTTTTAATTTTTTTTTTCTTATTTAATTCCACTCTTTGAAATTTTAATGCATTTGTAAATCATGTCCTTAAAAGATTTCAGAAAAGAGACAAAAAGGCATGTGTCTTTGCAATTATAATTTCTGTTTATTTTCTAAATAATTTTCTGTCAAATCAAGAAATACAATCAAATCGGCAGTTACCCGCCTTCTATTCAAAACGATTTCACTTTAAAGAGGATTATATTTTCTTACAAATAGTACATTTTGGAAACGAGAATTTTCGGAATTTATTGAGATGTGCCGATGAACTCGTACCTATAAGCCTATCCCGGTCAATTTGGTTTCGATTGTGGTGCAATTTTTCGAAAACCTCCTATCGATAATTTGGAGAATCTCAAAATCTAAGCTTTTATTCAATGTACCAGGTAAATTTTTAAAAAATTCCTTTGTCAATGCTTAAACGATACTTCATATTTGTTAATTCTTTCAAGGGAATTAATCACAACGTGGCGTGTCAGAAATATGGCATTAAGCTTCAGTGGGGATTTTTGGAGTTTAAGGTTGTCTGCAGTAATTTCTTCGTTACCATTATAATCAGACACATGCTCACTCGGAATAGTAGAAAAAGTTATGGTCGCATCTCTGGGTAAAAAAATTTTATTTAAAATGACTCTCCTTTATACAAGTGAAGAGCATAGTTTTTAAACTGACAGTGGTGTACGAATGATAATCCAATTTAAATTGACTGTGGTATAAGATAATCCAAGAGATGATATTTTAGGAAACCAACCAATCAAGCTCGATGTGGTTAATTGATTAATTTCTATAGCATGTCAACCCAATGTGGATATCTTATGCCTAGAAGTTCGGGAATCGCGCTCCTTATACATTTATATATACATTTTTTGTGTTGTTGTTTCTTAAGAGTTTTCTTTCACTTATATATCAGATATTCCTATCTAATGCAAATAGTATTGACATATTTGTAAGGTTTCACGTATTCCTTATGGGTGGGGGGTCCCTGAAGCTAAATGGCTAACGCGCTGGACCGAGATGTGGTAAGCGAGTTCGAACTCTAGTCACGCTACTACATTCAAGTTTCGAACGAATAATTTTGGGAGATATATCAATCCCCTTATCTCTCAGCCATGGGTTAAACACTACCACTTGTGTTTTTCTTCAAAGATGACTTTCTCATTAAAATAACTAACAAAGGTTGATATACCATTAAACAAAGTAAAACCAATCAAACATTCTTAATACTAATGATTATATTGTTTAAAGAACTTATTCCTATGGGATGATAGTAATTTTTGCATACTGTTATGATTTCAGGTGGTGGTAGTGGTGCTGGTTGTTGTTGATAATAATAATACGCAACAGAACAGCAAGTGAAGATTAAGAGATGCTAAAGAGGAAACCATTAATCACATAAAAAGCGAATGTAGCAAACTTTTGCAAAATGAGTATCAGACGAGACACAATTGGATGGGGGAAAGTGATCAACTGGGAACTGTGCAAGAAATTGATTTTTGATCATACTAACAAATCGTTTGTAAACAATTATAGTTTCAATTAATTATACTTGATAACTGGTTTTATCAAGTATAATTAATTGAAACTATGAATACTAATGATTTTTAGACTAATGTATTAGTGATATGAATTGTTTGTTTGTTTGGGTTTATGGCATATCAACCTTTGTTGGTTATTTAATGCCAAATCCATTTTATACAGACAGTTCTATTTCCAACAATCCAGTTTAGCATAAATACAATTTAGTTCTATTTGATTCATAGATACGATCCTATCTGGTGCTACCACTTCGGGCCAGAGTGGACCTGGGAGCGATGGCCATGAAGGGGTACTACGTATTCCCCAAAGCTCCAGCATTACCGGAACCTCACGATCAGATTGTTTTGTGTCCTAATCAGGACACTCGTCGGGAGGGTTTTAACCCTCTGCTGAGAAGCAGTCGGTGTTTTCTACAGCTCCAGTCGACTGGGCAATTAAGAGATGAATGGGATCGTAACTGTACAGTAAACGTGAAAGAGATGCTCTTCACCCTTCAGAGCTCCACAACTGGAGTCTCACCGTCAGATCTTGTTTAGTGTCATGACCAAAATATGACTTATTTTTAAAAATAGGGTAAGCGTGTTCTTACACCTTCTGGAGAAGTTAAGCAGAGTATTCAGCACATCCTGAAAAGCACAGATACTCAATGTAAACAAAAATATTCGTTTAATTGTATCTTGTTATTTGAACGTCATAAATTCAATTCTTGAGTCTCCTGTTCAGCGAAGAGACTGACAGGAACATCCCAAAGGCCAAATAATGAGCGATAATTAAATCATATGAGATATACACAAAATATGGAAAACAGAACTAAAACAATTTATTTTCCTGGATTGAACAACGAATTCGGTTTGAATATTCGAAACGGTTACCAATTATGAAAGACATCTTCAGAAACCCGTAGAGCCTATAATAACAGTCAAGTTGAGGATCCTTACATAAAAATTCTACGATTTATAGTTAACTTACATTTTCACCAAACAACATATCAAACATAAAATGCTCTTAAGATATTTGACAAAAAGAGGAAAAAGATTATGCAATTATTAGAAATATGGCAACCGACAAAGTATACGTTAGAATTTCTTTGGTTTTAAAAACGTCTACTTGGAGTTAGTGTTTTTGATAATTTCTCAAATACCAAAAGGATTACTTTCCCATTCAGATCTATTTAATATTGTTTTTTTTTTAAATTTTTACTGTGTAAAGTAAAAGTTTTCGCAATATTTTATGTGAGGCACAATTCCCTGGTTTACCTCTATGCCTTGTAGAACGGGCTCAGAATCTGTGGTTTTACGCCTTCCTGACTTTGCCTGATCGTTCAGGTTCTTGCCACTCGAGGAAGAACATCTTCAATCGTCTGATTATTATACCGTCACATCAAGTACGTCTTCGCCTTTTGCACAAATGTTTCAATTGTTTCCGTGTCGTTTTGATCCTGTTCGAACTCATAAACTATTGCACGCTCATCTCTGCAGCTTTCAAATCATACACGCAATGAAAGAAATTCACAGTGTATCGAGGAAACAACTTCACAATTCTGCCGACAACAGTAGGCACTTACCACGATTTGAGAACCGCACCAATCACGTGATATACACGCCGGAAAGTAGTATGTGCCAAAATACTACAATTTTTTTTTCCATCCTAGCACAGCCAAGTCTAGAAATCATTATTTGATATTATGTATCTAATATAAGAATTTATATTTTGATTTCTACTGTATGCTACTTGATTCGGATTGAACTTTGATGACGTCAGTCATATAAAGAATTCTTGACCCATGTCTATGTTACCTTGTATATCACTTTCAAGCAGATTTATTTGCATATATATAAAATCTCCTGACAATCTCCATTGTCCTCAGCTTTACCCAGACGTATGCATATTTTTTTTATTTGCTTCTAGAAATTCAGCCATGGTTTGTCTACCTTTTTCATATTCAAAAATAAATCTTGAATATTTCTGAAGATAATTTAGAAATTTCACTATTTCCTTTACTAAAATTTAACCGTGATATTTCTTAAGTTTGATTGGTTAATCTCTAATAAAAATCAAAATTTTTATAAAGGAATTTGAAAATAATGAGCGAAATACGGAAATGATAATTAAATTGAGTAAATATAATGTATGGAATATTAATAAAACTAATGGTGTATAGAAAATTTTGCAAAATTATGCCTAAAGAAAATCACAGAAAAACTACATAATATTAACCTATCTACGTAGGGGTCAAATGCACACTGAAACAGGGTTAATCAGGCTGAAAATCCTACACGAATATTAGAAATAACATGATACGCTCATTCATAAATTATACAGTGTTGTTTCAGTAAAGGTTTGTCCAGTAGACATCTTTGCTAAATATTCTTTCTCCAATGTAGGACAGTGATTATTCTTGGGGTTAGTCGGTAAAGGATTAAAAAGAAAACACAAGACAAAACAAATCTTTCAAAGGTATTTATCTGAGGACACTATGCAAATGTACGAAGAAAAGCCATTTAAATAAATTACAAACAAACGACAAAATAAAGAAATAGTTTAAGTGAAAAATTAATTGCAAAAACAGCATAAAGGATTTTAAAAAATATTAAAATCCAAAAAAAAAAAAAAGTAAGAAAAGGCAAACGATATTTCAACAGCAGAATTTTAGATCAACGAGAAAATGATCTTCTTTTTATGTTATTTTTTACTCTTTATTTTAATCAGAGTTTAATTTAAAATAAACCTCTTGAAATGTTTTTGTTTTTTTTTTTGTCAAAATCCTAATGCGAAAGTAAAGCAAGGGATTAAAGAAATCGGAAAAATTCAAGCGAGATTTAAATGTTTTATTCATTTCTTATTTAAAATAAATTTAATGACCACATTTTATAATCTGATTATAACTAAGGAATTTAATCCACTCAAGAAATTCATCATGATTTTACAACATTTCATCATTGTATATTTTTAAAAGAAAAATTCACAGTAGAAATATGAAATTCAACATATAATGAAAAGACATATACCTGCCCCCCGCCCCTGTTTTAAATGATTTGAGGCCACTGCAAAATTAATCTGAAATATCATAGGATATAAAGTATAGAAATAATAAACAAAAAAATAAATGTCATGAAATGTGCAAATAAATGGAAAGAAAGTTAATGAAGTAAATATTGAAGAAGTCAGCAAAACCAGATGGAAATTAAGAAAATCAAGATGTATTTTTTTTTAAAAAGAGGAAAACATTAATCTAAATCTTTTAGGCAGGAATAGGAAAAACAAGCTGAAATATAATGAATTTGTATAAAGGAAAAAAAGAACAAAGAAAGATTAAAGGCAAAAGAGAAAATGAAGATACGTCGATAAACAGAGAAAAAAAGGGAAGATAAAAATCCTTAAATGGAGAGGTTAGTTGGAGAAAATAAACAGAAAAAAAAAAGCCTCTAAGAACTGAAAACGAAGATTAACGAATACAATAAAGAAAGAAAAAAAAAATTAATGATAATCACTTCAGAAAAATATTATCAAAGATTATATATATATATATATATATATATATATATATACACCATTTTCAACTATTTATCAAACAGTCCTTGTTGACGATTAGAAAAAAAAAATTCCAATTCATGCGGAGACAAACATGTTAAATATTAAATCAAAATTTAAAGGACTTACCTAGAAGGCCGATCATCGAAGCGTGTAATAAAAAGAAAAATCGATTATATTCATTGTAAAAAATCAATATTCTAAAATATATTGAAAATCTAAACAATTCTTGTAATGTAAAACAAATGGAGGTGTGTCGTAATCATTACTTTGATTCCACTAGCGTCTGACATAATTTAAATTAAATTCAGATGCAGATGTTTAAGGGGACATTCTAGTTATTCATTTCCCGCTCTATCATGCATATACTGCCAAAGTAGTCATGCGATCACGAAGGCATATATATATATATATATATATATATATATATATATATATATAGTAACAAACGTGTACGTATATATACATACATACATACACACACACACACACAGAGGCACGTTTGTGTGCATACCTCCTCACAAACTATGTGTTTAAGCATACTTCCATGTACATATTTACGCATGTGTGTATATCTCCGCACACATATATGTGCATGTGTGTATATATATATATATATATATATATATACATATATATATATATATATATATATATATATATATATATATATATATGCACACACACACACACACACACACACACACATATATATATATATCTATGAAAATTAATAGACAGGTCTCTTCTGTGGATCATTATAGATAGATAGATGTATAACTTGACATCTGCACACTTACGTACTTGAATGATGTCTTATGTTTGGATCGTAAATAAAAATCGGCCACAGAATTTCCGTTTAGAATCTAATTTTACAACATAAAAAATTTTCGCAAATTTCTTTTGCTATTTTCATAGCTTTGTTTAAAACAAGCAAGTGTTTGTTCTCCCGTACTGTACCCTCCTGAAGTCTCAGCCACAATTTTGACTCCTCTTATTGTTTGTCAGTTTCTGCCATATATCCTTAAAGAGGCGAATCTTCAGTTATTCCGGAAGAAGTCACTAGAGAATATATCTGGTGAACGAGCTGGTCATGAGATGTCACTACGTAGTAAAAGGATAAATTAGTTTAGTTCACCGTGGTAATTTTAAAGATATCATTTTGCCTGATATATATATATATACGCAGCATTTTTCTTTTGAATTTCATACACTTCTCAACTTGGTGTGGGCCTCACAACCACATAAAATGAGAGATATGTTTATTTTTTTCTAATTTTAGAACTATTACTAAGTTGCTACAACAAAAAAGCTCAGGTATAACTTCTTTCCCTGTGAGGTTTACTACCTTTTTAATGACCCTTGTTTATATATATATATATATATATATATATATATATATATACGACTATCACTTATATACATACAGATGTGTGTGTATGTGTGTGTGTGTGTTTATGGCTATTTAATTGACTTACCATGAAGCCGATATGTAACGCAAGGTCGTTTTATATTGGGGAGCCACGGACAAAGCAAGACCCATGCAAGACTTGACCAAAAATATTCTTGGTCCCTTCGGTATTCCTCTACTGGGGCGCCTCAGACGCTAAGCAATAAACCCTACCCTCCCTCCATGCCTTAAGAAAAGTTTCCTTAAACCAGGCGATTCCGGTGAGAACACCACGCAGACTCACAGAAAACAAGGAGTGAGAAAAACTTGTATCATTAATCCGAGGCCACTGGTCATGCTTTATATATATGTGTGTGTATGTGAGTGTGTTAATAAAATATTTGATACATATCTAATCTAAATCTGCTGATTTCTCTCTCTCTCTGTGTTCATATATATATATATATATATATATATATATATATATATATAAACCCAGCAATGGGTAAAATATAAAGTCATATTTGTTTCTGTAGGAGAAGTAAAACACTTGAATTCATAACATAAAAACTGTTGTTTGTGACCCTTTTGTACATTATTCTTCTGTTATCCACCCGATTTAAGAAGTGAGGTTTTGATTTTAAACAAAGTTTTGTCACTGCAAAAAACAACAAATCACCTGTACACGAAATCTGATCAATCAGATCTTGAACTGTTGAACCCTCATCGACGAAGATCGACGGTAACGATCATTAAATATATAAGCAAATGAGTATAAAACAAACAAAAAGTCGTTTAAAACTTTGCATAAAACTACGTTCTCGTTGGTCGATCAGCAAAGTAGTATAAAAACTATAATAATTCTAGTCTCAATCGCTTTGGCTCAGTTGTTTCCTAATAGTTTAATAACTTTTGAAAGCGAAAGAAAAAACACAGTCCTCCGATAGAAATTTTCAGAAGATACGAACAGTAAGATATATCATTATGTACAAAATCGTTTGGTTCGTTACAAAGAAATAAATTACCGTACGACACATAATTGGAAGTTGTACGAAAAAATAAATTTTCCTGAAAAGTTGAATTGACAGAGAAAGAAATGACGAGTACTGGAAATATCAGATAGTTGGTCCTTAAAGAATAACAAGGAGGGAGACAATAATAATTGTGCCAATATTAAATTTCTATAGTATATAACCAACAATAACTGGAATAAGATAGCAACATTCAATTTAAAGTCAAGTAAATGTGTGGCTTGTCGGCTGGACTGTAGAATACGCAGTCTTCATCACTTCAGAGAGTTAAAGCCCACCCCAACAAAGACTATTCTGGGTATGACAATAAACCATCTGAAATCTTAGTGCTTTGAGGAATGTGGAGTACCCCTTCAGTGCCATTACACTTTGGCTCTTTCTATCCCGGAGTGGTAGTATCTGTTAGGGTCCCACTAATGAGGTGGATATAATTGTTTGATCATTTAACTGTTTGCCAGTAAATGACTGAGGTTAAATTGAAATATTAGCGTTAAACTACAATACTTGGAATCATTTAACTGTATGCAAAAATTGAATTATTGGTATTATATAACAGTACTTGGAATCATTCGACTGTTTGCAAATAAATGAAAAGGGTTGAATAAAATGATTAGTGTTAAATGGTACTACTTGTATCTACTTTCCTGTTTACACAAAATGATTGATAATAAATAGAATTATTAGTGTTAGATAGGAATATATATAAGTAAAGTTAGCGACCTTAGTCGAGGGTGACTCGAAGAGGTGTAGGGGAGGGCGCTACTCCTTTCCCTGGATTGCTCCACTTTACCCTTGATACGTACCCTATATTGCTGAGTGTTAAGCAAGGCGGTATCAAGTACCATTTCTAAAGTTTTTGGTATGATACGACATGGGATTGAACCCAGGTCTCCCAGACCTTTGGCGAACACTCTGCCCACTAGGCCAATGAGCCAGTCCATTGGCCTAATGAGTAGCGTGTTCGCCAATAGTCCGGGAGGTTAAGGTTCAATCCCAGGTCGAATCATACCAAAGACTCAAAAAATAGTACTTGATGCCACCTTGCTTAACACTCAGCATTATAAGGTAAGGATCAAGGGTAAAGTGGAGAAATCCAGAGAACGGAGTAGCTATTGAAAAGGGAGCCTTTGAGTCACCCTCAACTAAGGTCGCCAACTACACACACACACACACATATATATATATATATATATATAGTCTTAAATAACCCACAAGGGTTGATATGGCATAAAACCAACCAAATAACTATCAAATAAATGTCACAGAGAAGGAGAAAATATTGAATGACTAAAGAGTACGAATAAACTTGTAGTATTAAATGTACTGAATTGAAATGCAATTAGTTCTGAACATAAGTTCCAATATGAAAGCATTTTTTTATTCTTAAGCGATTCGTTAGAAGATTCTTTCGATATTTTAGTTTGCATAAATAGACAGATGAAAATACGAGGGTCATTCAATAACTTAGTGGAAATCTTTTGCAAAAAGCAATACATTTTTTTTTCATCAGTGTAAACTCTGTTAAGAAAAGGTTTTTTGGAAAATACTTTTTAATCTTGCAAGAATATTTGTTTTGAGGCTATTCAGTAGGGCAGCAAATCAGAGCGCTACTGGCTAGAATATATGCCTGTCATCAAATCGTTGATGGCCGAGAAGGGCAAACTCTGTGAAATTGACAGAAGAATGTGTGATTTATAAAGAGAAACATGTTAGTTTACAAACATAAACAAATCAGATAAACATGATTGATTGGTTGGTTGGTTTGTTGGGTTTTATGGCATATCAACCTTTGTAGGTTATTTAACGCCAAATCCATTTTTATGTAAATAATCTGTTCTATTTAAAACAATTCAGTTTAGCATAAGTACACAGTTTAATTGTCAAAAACATTTCTATTTCAAACTATTCAAGCAGTTATATGTAACAATTCAGTTAAGTTTAAATACTGTTTTAAGGTCGAAAAATAGTTCTATTTCAAATAATTCATTTAAGCACAAGCACCGAGTTTAAATGTAAGAAGGTTTAATTGTCAAAACATTTTTATGTCAAACAATTCAGTTTAGCATTAATATGCTGTTAGTTCTATTTAACCCATAGATAGGGCCCTATCAGGTGCTACCACGCCGGGCCGGAGTAGACCTGGGAGCAATGGCAATAAAGAGGTACTCCGCATTCCCCAAAGCTCCAGCACTGCTGGAACCTCACCATCCGATTGTTTAGCGTCATATCCAGGACACTCGTTTGGAGGCGGTCTTACCCCTCTGCAGAGGTGCAGTCAGTGTATTCTACAGCCCCAGCCGAATGGGCAAGGATAAACATGAGTTTGTCATTAGGTGACTGTATCGAATGTCCATTCAGTTAAAACATATGATGCACTCCGTTAAAGAAAAATTCATGTGCATTGTGGTCAGTAAAGAAGTTTATGCTGACCCCCTTCCGTGATATAAAAAAAAACAACATTTATTATTGATTTCCTTAACAAAGGTGTTTCAGTAAACATTCCTTCCTATTGCTAACTCCTTGAGTAAAGTTTACTCAATCTATAGAATGACCATCATACGTACGAAAGAATGCAAAGATAAGAAATTTCTGTGAAAAGCAAGGGAATGATTAGATTTAAGCTGTAACATCTGTACCCAAAAAACTTTTCATGTAAAATTGGTTTAGCACCGTGAATCTTATTAGATTTGTCATCTTTTACAAATATATAAATTTAGAATTATTGATAAGTTTAATGTCTAGATATTTTTCTAGAAAAATTGTAAATGTTTGATAATATTAAAGGTATCCATCACAATGCTGATGCTGGAGATGATTATTGCTTCTTAAAACGAAATATTCAAATTTAAGTTTCTTATTGTGTCCGGAGTTTACAAAGAATAATTTTCAGCGCATTCTCTCAAGGAAAATTTCAATCTTATCCACAAGTAGCAACTTGTATTCATATTGTCGCGAAATTGGCATATTTTCAATGAATAATTCAAACGTATTTCATCTTATACATATATATATATATATATATATATATATATATATATATATATATATATATATATATATATATATGCGGTATGATCAAAAAGTTTCGAGAGTGAAGTCTAAACCTTTTTCAATTTAGAAAATTGAAATTGAAATTAAGATTTTTGTATAAGTAAACAATTTATTTTAAAGTGATTTTACCCAGAAGATTTGTAAACAAATTCTTGATTATTTTAGAATAATTAGAAATACAAAGAAAGACAAAAAACTTCTTTTGGTGATAAACACGATTGTTTCATTGGGTAACTCTTCATATTCGCCAGGTCTATCTCTGTGTAATCTTATCTTGTCTCCTAAACTGGAAATTCATCTCAACAATAAAAAGCGACGATGTAAACAACGTTATTGGAAGAAGATGAAGTTCAAAGGTGCTTTAACCCATGGAAAATTCCCAGAAATAAGTGTGAGGTTATTGTAAAGAAAATTAACGTGTGATAAATTGATCATTTTTTCAAGTAAATTCAGCTTCTGTCTATTAGGACGCATTTCTTAAATATAGTTATTTAATTTGAAAAGTATATAAAGTTTTTTTTAATTAAATTTTGTATTGATAATCTTCCACAAACATTTTCAAGTGATGCAATCTAATGATAGAATTATTATTATCAGTTATAGAACTTCAGTTTTCTATATATTCCTCGGTATAAAACCAATGCTTATATGCTAGAAGACCACAAAATTATCGAGGTTTTTATTTGCAATTTCATCTGAAGGAAATTTATATATCTAATAATGGATATCATGTGTCAGTCTGTCTGTCTGTAACGGAAACTGCGTCCAAATTTGATGTGATAATTCCGTTATTTATGTACGTCTCATTTTTGATGATTTTATCTTTCTTTAAATTTCAATTATTAAGAAAATTGTTTTATACAATTGATATCGTTGATCTTATCTACATATTATCATGCAATTGTATTTATATGTATAACTAAATAGCGGTTTATTATGTGAATGGGGAGGCTAATTTGCCTCGTGAACTTTAAAAATTTATTTTTATTAATATATGCTAGTTATTGTTGATATCTTATTGTTTGGTTTTATTCTAAAACAATATCAGCAAAGATATCGCCGATAAATCTTTATGACATCAATTTAACGAAAAGCGTCTGAGTTTTTCTATTCTTCGATTATAACCCTCAGTTTCAAATAAGGAAATAATTTTATTTTAAACAGTAATAAATGATGTTTTATTTTGATTAATTCATTTTTGCTTTGCTCAATATAAATACTTTTAAAAAATTTCACACACATGAACACACTCACAAAGAGTTGATTATTCAATAATTGTTTTATTCTTAAACGTATTAAAAGCAAGACAGAATATAATTTCATACACAGAAATCTATTTGAATAAAATTAAGGAAAGTGATCTTTTTATAAGCGTTTTTATTTTGTTTCGTCAATATTTTAATCTAATATAATTTCGTTATTTTTCTTAATCTAATATTTTATTACATTAAAACTGAAATATTTACGTTCTGCAGAGGTCATTTCGCTAAATATATTCTTTTGGTGCGAGTGGGGAAGTCATCAGTAATGTAAGGTTCCTGGGATTTTTTCGAATTTCGGGTCCTTCAACATTGTACATTTTCCCCCAGGTTACCCAGTAATGTAAGGTTCCTGGGATCTTTTCGAATTTCAGGTCCTTCAGCATTGTACATTTTCTCCCAGGTTATCCATTCTGAATTGATCGGACCTCAATTCTCCCTTCTACCACAAATATTTGTTATCAAAACGTCCATTTTAAAATTTATTGAAAATTATGCCCAGTTGGTTTTTCCGAGATTTTATATATTCTGGTTACAATTCCAACGATAAATGGCTTTTGTGTTCTGTTAAACTGCTCACAATAAAATGTATTCAGTCTATCAGTTCGATTTTTGACGTCTTTATTAGGATAAATCGATGCTAGCTCTGGTAGGTAATTTTCTTTTTTCTGCTTGTGGAGTGGAGATCTATTTTAATTCCTCAACTTATTTTATTCAGTAGAACTTCTTCGCATAAGTATTAGCATATTTTTGTTCGTATAAATAATGGAGAAAAATCTACTTTCCTGTCCTGAATTGATGAAAATAGACAACAAGAAACAGGAATAAATAAACAAATAAATGAATGAATAAATACAAGAAAAATGCCGAATTGATAAAAAAAAAAGAAGGAAAAGCAGGAGAGAAAAACGTTTATCGGTTTTATCTTTGCATTTTCAGCTTCCGCCAGGTACTCGTACGGAGTGGACTAAAGATTAAGCTGCTTAATTCCATAAGGCGCCTCTTTAAAGGGAATGCCGACAAAACTGGAGCTAACACCGTCCCACTGGAGACTTGCTTCCTGAAGGGCACCCCACATCAAGCAGACCTTATGTCTCATCTAAATAAAATGTGCATTTTTATATCTTTATGTTTTCACTTTACTAAGAGTACCTTGAAGTAAATTTCTTGTGAAATCTCTTAATACTTGGGGGTGGGGGTGTTTCGGAAAGTTAATTGCTTTGTTTTGGCTTATCTAACGGCATATCAACTCTTTAAGTGTGATTTAATGCCGAAATTTGATTCAGTTTTAAATGTTTGATTATAGTCATGACTGTATTTTCAATTTTGCATTTCAATCAATTTTTCAATCTCACTTTCTTCTTTATGTATAATAATCATCTGTTTGCACAGTTATATGGAATCAAAAATTCAAAATGCAAATAAGTTCCACACATTTATATGATTTTAAGAGTTTCTGTCTAATATAAATTTAGACAAAATTATATAGATTGAAGTAACTACAAATATTTAATTATAATTATTTATTTGCACGCAGTTATATGGTTTCAAGTATTCCTATCCAATATTAATTATTTTTAGACAGATCTAGATGGGATTGTAACAGGTTTGGTTTATTTGTTTAAAATCATATAAGTCTTCGTGGGTTATTCAATGTCAAAACCGTCCTTGGTGAAGAATTGTGGCGGTACTATTTAAACTTTATTTAATAGCATATCAACCTTCACGGGTTATTTAATTCCAAAACAACCTTGTAGAAGAATAGTAGTGATATTATCTAACCCATAACTGAGAGGTGGATAAGTGTAACATTACCTCACCGACACGGTTGACAAGCCTTAATTTGTTAATTATTCATATCCTGTCTTCCTCAACGTTATTTTGACTTGAGGTGTTAAACCTGGTCGCAACCTATGCTCACGTAAGTCGTTTGCGAAAAAGTACACTTACATTCAAAGTCATTACCTAACTTACAATTTTACCAAATACATAAAATAATTAGTATTATTGATTAATCACCCTAATTATTTTACATACGGGTACTAGTCCGAAAGTGACTGGAATTCCAACTCGTTAAATAGAATATCACAGCCCATCTAGTTAGACACGACGCCACGAGGACTGTCCCCAGCTTAACGAGTACTGCCCCTCTGGTCATCATTGATCTTAAAGTTACAGCAAATATGTATGTAGTCGATGTAAGTCAAGCCTTGCTGACTGTCAGAAAGATAATTTACTTAGTTATTTTGTTTCAAGTAATCGATTATAATCTTTTGTAAACAATTTTAGATATTCTTAATCCAATTAAGACAGTTAAAAAAAACCCAAAAAACTACATTTTTGAATTGGTGTCGAAGCACCAAACATCTTTTGTAGCTAATTAAGGACGCTAAATCTGTAAAAGACTTTACTTTTTCTAGGTGAGCTACAGTTTTTGCTGAACAGAAATGCTTCATTTTTGGAAAAAAAAGCATTTTCAAATTTGCTTTCAGTATATAGGATATTTACCGATGATAATATTTCTCAAAATAAAATCGTAGAAACCTCTAAATTCCTATTTAAACCAATTGTTCATTGAGAAATCATGGGAGAAAGTTGCTTATATGTTTGTCCTTACTTCTCCAACAGTACGCAGCATATATCGTTGGTCTTACCAGGATAGTTGATGAGATAGCAAGCAGGTAGCTGTAAATCTGCTTGGCGAGGAGCAGTTTCAAAAGAAGTTGTTCAAAACAGAGAAAAGTATTCTTGATATTCAAGGAAAAACATTACATTTTAAAGTGGAGTAACATTTGTTTGAATTCAGTTTTTGTTCTCCTTCACTGGTTGCCTTATTATCTATAGTTGAGAAGTTTATTGGATTCATTTCTTTCCCGAATGTTGGTTGGTTGGGTTTTATGTCATATCAACCTTTGTAAGTTATTTAACACCAAATCCATTTTTAAACAAATAGCCAGTTCTATTTCAAACAATTCAGTTTAGCATGAGTACACAGTTTAATCATCAACAACATTTCTATTTCAAGCTATTCAGTTTATTCAAACAGCTCTAATTCAGCTAACTTAGTTTAGTATAAGTATAGATTTTGTTTACTCTGTTAAATATCAAAACAGTTCTATATTAAACAATTCAGTTTAGTGTAAGTAGTTTCAATGTCAAAAACAGTTCCATTTCAAATAATTCAGTTTAGCATAAGTACACAGTATAATTGTCAAAAATATTTCGATTTCAAGCTATTCCGTTCAGTCAAACAGTCCTAATTCAAACAATTCAGTTTTAGCATAAGTATGCAGTTATTTCTATTTGACCCATAGATTGGACCATATCAGGTGCTACCTCACCGGGCCAGAGAGCACCTGGGAGCAATGGTAATGAAGATGAGCTTTGCATTCCCCAAAGTTCCAGCATCCTTGGAACCTCATCATTGGAATATTTAGAGTCATAAACAGGACATTCTTTGGGGGGAGTGTTACTCCTCTGCAGAGCTGCATTCGGTGTATTCTACAGCCCCAGCCCCACTTTAAAATGAACTTGTATTGCCTTCTGCTCGTATTGAAGGGGTGAAGTAAATACATGAAATAACTTATATCATAATATTAATTTCTTATCGAGAAATTATATCGATCGGGTTAACCGCAAACGTTCATCTCATACTATTACAGTAAGGTAGAAATCGAGGAAGAAATTGATTTTTTCTTAAGACAGAACATTTTATCACCATTGCATAAATAACATTGAGATACTGTATGTTTTTTTTTGGTTTGTTTAGTTTCTTTGTTTAATGGCATATAAACCTTTGTAGGTTATTTTAATGCCAAAGCCATTCTCCTGGAAGAACAGTAGTAGTGCTATTTAACCTATAGCTGGGAGGATAAGGGGGTTCATACCTTTCCCAAAGGTATTTGACCGAAAGTGAACATAATAGTGCGACTTGTGTACAGAACTCACTTACTACGATTCCGCAGTCCATCGCTTTAACCATTACACCACGAGGACACCCCCCCTTAGTTTTTCTGTTTTACCTTAACGTACATTCAAAAACATAACATTATAATACAGATAATCACAATTAAAGTTCTCTTATAATATATATATATATATATATATACTCGTTTATACTGGCTTTTCAACAATGCAGGTTGAAAACTGTAGCTACTCTCAATAGATTTCTTTTAACAAAAGTGCGATTAAGTTCCCTTAAATATTTAAGCTGCACTGATACCATCAAACCATTCTGTATTCATGAACTATAATTGTTCTGTTTAAAGAAAAAATATCTGAAAGATGCCTTAAACCATAACATATGCAATATTGTGAATATGTAAAAAAAAATCGATGAAAAATTCTTGAATACATGTTTTCGTCCTCATGATTATCAAACAAAAAGAATACGCAACATATTCATCTTCAAGGGTGAAAAAAAAAAAGAAAAAAAAAAAAAGAAAAAGAAAACCTTTTCACGTCAAGGCAAAGTGAAATAACAATTGAATTTCTTTTTGTCTCAGTCGGAGCCAGAATTTCTAAATTACTCGAGTTAAAAATAGAAACCATTCAGAATCGACCAATGTTCGCGAGATGCAAATCCTAAATTTCTGCATGCAAATCACTACCGACTGAATAAATCTAAGAAAATCGTTTTCTGACTGACAATTTTGCGGGAAATGAAAATGATATACACATACATTTACGAGGATAATAATAAGCACGTTTATTCTGTGGATGAAATCGATAATATTCACATTTATATAAATGCTCTTTCGAGAGGACACCAATAGTAGAGTTTTCACTGGATTCACTGATTTTAACGGCATGTCACACTGTCTGGGATTATCTAATAGATTTTCAAAAAAAAAACCGTCAATATTAGTGTCCCCATTGGAGGAAAGCACTTAAAAAACTTGCGTAATTTTCAGTAATACATAAACCATTGTTAAGAAAACATTATGACGTCCTGTCACAAATATTTAACCAACGGAAATATGGAGGAGTGTGACAGACAGAGGAGGTTTATATTCACATCGAGAGAAAGAAGCAATGAGAACATTTGCGGAATTATTTTAGTGTCAAGTCAAACAGTCTAGAGCTATTTTTAGAATAGAAGTTAGGGAATCGAGTTCATTGTACATATATATTTTTTGCATCGTCATTTGTTAATATTTTCGTTCGTGCAGTTATGCGATAACAAGTATCTCTGGTTGATACAAATATTCTGCACTCAGTTGTATGGCTTCAAGTATACCAATCTAACACTAATATTTTGCACTCAGCAGTATGATTTCAAGTATTCCTATCAAATACAAATAATCTGCATTCAGTTTGTATAGTTTCAAGTATTCCAATCTAATTCTAATAATCAAATCATTTCACCTTATTATTTCTATTTAATAATGATAATAGCTTTTGTTCTTTCTCCCTCCCCCACTTCGTCGTGAAGTACTTTTACTTATTCATCGCTACAACTTGCTGTCACGGTGTTTCTCAGAAGAGACGTGACCGAGAAAAGAGTCATTTTTTTAGAACTCATAATGTTTGTTCTTCTTAAAACTTTTTTCAATAATTATTAGTTTGCACAGGGGAATGTGTTAACAAAATCTGTACTTCTACTAAACGGAATTAGCTGAATTAGAACTGTTTGAATAAACTGAATAGGTTAAAATAGAAATATTTTTAACAATTAAAGCGTGTACTCATGCTAAATTAAATTGTTTGAAATAGAACTGTTTATTTGTATAAAAATGGATTTGGCATTAAATAACCTACAAACATTGATATGCCATAATTCCCAACCAACCAACCAAATAATTTAGAGTCTTATGGTTTCAAGTATTCTTAAAAGTAATTGTGTTCAAAGAGATTTATTTGACCCATAGATGGGACCCTAATAGGCACTACTATCCATCGGAAGAAATAGTTTTATTTTGTTGAGGTCTTACTTATTTAAGTCTTTACGAAAAAGAAACAATCAGATTTGATATTCTTTTCGATTTTTGTTCATTCTGTTTTTCATCTTTCTTTTGAAAGCACTCAATAATTCTGGAAATATTTCTCATTATCTCACAACGAATGATTTTTTTTATATTGAGGCCATTTTCTTATTTCCTTACTAATCAATAACAGAGGTAAATTATTGAAAATTCATCAAGAGTTCGTTCATGACTTCAACTGAAGGCGTGAACATTGAAAAGGAAATAATAGACTTTAATGAAAAAGTTATATAAACTCTTACTCAGAAATCTTTAAAAATATGAATTAAGAACAGGGAAGACATAGTTGGAGCTTGATTTTAACAAAACTACAACGCCGAACAATCATGATGGAATTTCTTCACCTAATGAGCACTTAATAAACTAATAGCACATTAGACACTAAAAATTTTTCTTAAATAGGTGAACATTCTGACTTCCTAAAGTATTTGTTGAATTAAAGAGATTAAATTATTCAGATGTTTTTTTTTTTTTCTCAGTTATACCGAGGAAAATATTACTAGATAATTCAATATTGAGAAAAGAAACTATGCGGAATTCATTGATAAAAAATTAGAATACTGACTTATCCTTCCTTGTACTTTTATTAACGCCCTAATTCATTAATTCCTTAATGATTCCCTAATTGTTATTAGAACTCCGAGCAAGAGTGAACCAATGAGTGATGGTGATGATGAAGAAGTACTTTAGATTTCCCTGAATTCAAGAAATGAAGCATCGCTATTGGATGAAGGTCAATGTTATACACAGGGATTCATTTGGTGAAGGATTTACTTCAGTAGAGGATACATTAGGTGAGTTCGAAACCCTACCACTAGGGCAGAATATGGTTTGGATTATTATTGAATAAATGGTGTGAATTAATTTTAGCTATTTTTTATGATGATTTTGTTTTGAGATATATAGCGCAGTGGATAAAGCATTTGGTTGAAAAGTGTGTCTGAGTGAAATCATTTGGAAGTGGCAGGTTTAATTCTAACAGCAGGTAAAATAACAATGAACACTTAATATAGCTTAACATTAGTTCACAGACATGGTTAACAGAATTAGAACAATATACCTCCCTAGATAAAATAAAGAGTTCAGTTTGAATTTGTGTAGGTTTCTGATTTCGATATGAAACACCTGAAGGACATATCGGCTGAAACGTTGGGAGTATAACAATTAAGACAATAGTCCAAATATCCTAAGTGATAAAAACAGATTAGGTTTGTTTCGTGGTAATCACGATTGTTCGTGAAATTATTCACCTAATTTTTCTGTCGTTTTTTTTAAAGTTCACTTTATATTATAATTCTGTTAATTTTCTCTGCCATTTTTCCCGCATTATGTATTTAGGGTGTAGTCGCTTAACTAGGGTCACTTGGGCATCGTAAAAGCAACACTATGACGCAATTCACTAGGTCAGAAATTTGGAAGCGGTATCTAGTACAATTGGCATTCCCTCCAGATTCTTCAATACGAAGATTTCAGAGTGTTCGAGTACCCATCTTAAGACGTTGATATCAATATTAATGAAAAGTAAACACTCAGATCATATCATGGTATCTGGTTTGGTTGTGTTATATGGCATATCAACCTTTGTGGGCTATTTAATGCCAAAATCCTGTCAATATATATATATATAAATTATATGCAAATATTTTGTAGGTAGCATTATTTTTAAACGAGCCAGACATCATTTGTTTGGTATCATTTGGTTTCAGGTATTGCTATTTAGCACTTATAATTCATGTAAATTTTAATCGTATATTTATGTTATCAATTTGCTTGTAGACAGTTAAAGATTTTATGTATTTGTATCTCACGTAACTGATTCTCAATTACCATTTGCTTGCCACTTTATGATAAATGAGATTTGGATACTTGTCTTCCACCAGAGCAATTTGAAGAATAATATCGGTACAATCATATCGGTCCTCGGGCTTGATACGACCTGACGATAGTTGGGATCGGACCTCTCCGACCGCTCGTCTAGCTCAGTAAGGTCCAAAATGAGTGTTGCAAGTCATGTGACTACTTTGGTTATCGAGTCACTGAGCTCTCAGTTACCAGGACCTGGTCATTAACCATTATGCATCTCTAGTCTCGACCAAAATGATGTCTTGTTGAGTGGAGGGTTGCACTCTGCAGAAGTGCAGTCGGCATATTCTACTGCTACAGTCGACAGACCTATCGTAGTTTGTGGGGTGGTCGGGCACAGTTGAGCGAGAGATCAGAAAAAGAGTTCGTATGACAATGAAGATGAACTCAGGGAAAGGATCACGGTAGTATCAACCAATTTAAACAAGGAAACCATCGGAATGGTTTTAGGAGATTCCGAAGTCGTCTGGAAGACATGGTTGAAGCCAATGGCGTTTTCTTTAGATAAATTTGATATATTGTATTCTAAAATATTTTCATTTAATTTTGGTAAATATATCAGATAAACTTAGAAGTCTAAGTGTCATTTTGATTTTCGCGCAAATTAGAAGACAGTTGATCCATTGTTGTGTGTGTGTGTGTGTGTGTGTGTGTGTGTGTTTTAGTATGTGTATGTGTTTGGGTAGCAATCCTTCATTTAAGCATGTTTGATTAAATAAAGAGACGTTTTGTCTAATTTTATAAGGATCCTTTCGAGTTTCCTGAACAGTGTTTTCGTTTTAGGCTGGAGTTGGAAGATGAATTTTCTGAAATTGTCCCGAGCGCTTTTAGACCTTTCATAGGTTATCACCAGGCGTTGTTTGCAAATTTAAAGATTGTTTTTTTTAAGCGTTTTAGAATTTTTATAAAATTGCAAAAGTGACGTAAACGTACTGTTGAATTAAACTGGGAACAAATTTAAAACCAAACGCTATCAACGGATAGAGAATTTTTTCAAGAGAAATGGAATATCTATAAAAGAACAAAAGGCATTTGAAAAAATTGGCTCCATTTTCAAAGTTAATTCTATTGATTTTAGGTTTTTTTGTTTTTATATGAAGGTCTTATAGGATTTGTAGTCGTAGCTTATTAATTTCGTATGCTTTTAGAGTGGTGTTTTCGACCCCCCCCCCCCAAAAAAAAATTCAAAATGGATTTGGGAATATCGGTAAATTCATCGACCAACTCCAACCTAAATCCAAAACAATTGTCAGGAAAATTGAAAGGATCCATTTAAAATTATATTGACAAAATGTGTCTTTATTATTTAATCAAACATGCTTAGATATATATAAATATATATTTGAATATGACAAAAGTATTTGGAGTTTATCTTTTTTATTAGACTTTTCCTCTTCCCTTGTGAGATGTTGCAAATGAAGATAAAGGCGGTTTGAAATTTTGGATGTTATGACCTGAGTACATATATAATTTCGACCTTTGTTGGTCATTGTCAGTTGGTTTGAATGGGTAGACTTCATAGAGTATGATTCACGTGACTATAAATCACCGAGGCAGTGAAACGATGCACCTGTGTCAGATGCGTTTAAGCATTTTTGCCTCTAAATTGAAATTATTAAAAAAAAAATTATCCGCATTTGTGACATATATAACGTGAGAACATGAAATTTCGAATAAAATGCTTGGCTCCATATCCTTGCCTGTCATTTTTAATAAAACATCTGTACAAAAACATCTGCTGTATTAATATCAACAGTATATATATATATATATATATATACACTAATATATGCAAATATATATATACACTCACACATAAATGGGTATATATATATATATATATATATATATATATATTATATATATGCATATTATATATATATATATATATACACGCACATTATCATCATCATCATGTCGCGCCGGTAGCACGGATATCCCTGACCCTGTCTCGCCACTCCTCCCTATCGTTCATCGCCCTAGGTAGGTCTTCAGGACAACATCCCGTATCCTCACATAGCTGCTGAATGTATGTTCGTGCTGGTCGTCCTGCTTTTGCACGGCCATGTGTGGGGGTCCATAAGAGTACATCTCTTATGAGTTCGTCCCTGCTTCTCCAGCAGTGTCCAGCATATCTGGTTCGTCTAACTTGAATAGTTTTCGTGATAGGAGGCAGATGGCCGTACAGTTGGTGTCTTGTTGGGTGTTGCCGCCAGGACTTGTTCAAGATTGCACGCAGCATTCTTGTGTAATTGTCGTCTAGCTTCTGCTCCAGCCGTTTTGTTAGCGTCCATGTAGTGCACCCGTATAGCAGTATCGATGTGACCGCTGCCTGGAAGAAACTGCGTTTCATTTTATCGGTTAGGTCTGATTTCCATATAATCGATAGCCTATTGATAGCTGTCCATGCTTTCGTTAACCTCGTTTCGATCTCCTTTTCGGTCGATTCGACGCTGCTTCTTAGGCAAGTGAATTTGTCTACTAGTTTAAGAGAGGTTCCTTCTAGAGTGGAGATGTCCCCGTTTGATTATAGCACATATATTCCGTTTTGTGTGCATTAACATAGAGGCCTATGCTTGTTGCTGCTCGTTCCAAACTATGCAGTAGTGTTTCGGCTTGGTCAGGTGTATTTGCCAGTATCGCTATGTCATCGGCGTAGTCGGCGTCGGTAATTGTTGTTGCGGGATACCTTCTCTTCTTTTCTTCGTCAGCTCGAAGCCATTCTCTCTGATTTTGTCAATCGATGTTCTAAGTACGTAGTCTAGACAAATGATAAAGAGGTACGGAGCCAGCGTGTCCCCTTGTAGCACTCCTGCTACAATGTCGAAGTATTCTGTGTCTCCATCTGGTGATCGTACTTTTACTTTGGTGTTTCTATAGAGAATCGTTATTGCTGCTACGGTTTCTTTAGGTATGCCGTACGCTAGTTTTTTTCGATAGTTTTTGGAGGCTGTTTTCACTGGTGCACGTTTTTTTCTCACCGCTAAAGTTTCCCATGTGACTCTATATTTAGTTTTGAGTTTTGTTGGAATGCATTTCGCAGCTGCCTCGAGGTGCGCATTGACGAAATTTTCATATTCGTCGTTTGGTGTACTTTTTTCCGTCTTTTCGTGTAGTGTTTCGAATCTGTTTCTTAATTCTAATACGTATTTATCTCTTATATCTCTGTTGTTCAAGAGAGCCCAGTCATAGTGTTTGGTGGTCTCTGTTCGTTTGGCGTTTTTTCGTAGGCTTAGCCGTATTTTCGCCGTGACTATTCGGTGATCGGTGGACACACCCTCGAAAGAGGAGTATGCCTCGCAATTCATTGCACTATTTTTCCATTTCTTGTTTATAAGGACGTAGTCTATCTGAGCTTTAGTATTGTTCGCGTACGTGTATGTCCATAGTTTTCCCTCCCTTTTTTGGTAGTTTGTATTGAGGCATGCTAATCTATTTTCTATCATGAAATCTGTTAGATGTTGCCCATTCCTATTTGACGTGTTGTGGAGGCTGTATTTGTTGTTTCCGTTTTTTCCCGATTTGGGCATTCATGTCTCCGCCTATGACTAACATGTTGTGTTTCGGGATGCTACGCACTAATGAGGATAACTCATCGTAGAAGGTATGGTAGGGCTGTAGCAGGAGATTATTGTTGCTCTGGGGTTGCCGTTAAAAGTAGCTGCCATCATTCTAGGTTGTATTTTCTCAACGCTATTTAGCGTTTTCAATGCTCTAGGTCATATAAGCAATCCTACCCCTCCTACTGCGGCGTTGACAGAGTTTTTCCATGCCGATACAGTGACGAGCAACCATCCATTGCCAGTTTCGTGATATTTGATATCTTCGGTGTGCGTGCATCTGTGTTCTTGTATGCATATTATGTCAATCTTATGTTCTACGGCCGATGCGATTAGCTCTGGTATTTGTCCTATTCTATTTAAGGTTCTTACGTTAAATGTCCCTATTTGTAGTGTTTGCTTGCATTTTAGTAGTTTTGGTCGTTTGAGCTCTGTACCTGATTTTTCGAACACTGAGGCCAGGGCTTCAACCTCATCAGGACGCGCCCCTTTTTTACCTGCGCGAAGAGCGATGCAGTTTGTGTATGTGGTTTGAGTGTGGGTCATGGTTATCTTTCGATGGCTGTTTTATTCTCTTCTATAGAAGCAACTCTTATAGAGGAGCAGCAGTAGTTTCCCGATCGAACTAACGATCCTGAGCGTAAAGTCGTCAAACTCACGTCCAGGACCCGTTTAGGTATTGAGTTTGGTCGTCCATGGGTTTATTCAAATACCTTTACGTACATCATGCTGCTTCCCATGTGTACGTAAAAAAAAAAAAAAAAAAAAAAAAGGTTGGGGGGGTTAAGTTTTTTTAAGTTTTAACTTAGTTAAAGTCCAAGATTAAGGTACTTTCGTCAGACTTTTACTGGTACTGAATTTTGTTTTTTTTTTTTGCTGCAGTATTTGGACATTTTTCTAGGCTTTTTAGTCTTTTTTTTTTCTTCTATACTACCGTTGGGAGCCGGGGAGGCTTTACGAATTATAGAGTTTTTACAAATGACAATTTTTTTTTGTGTGTGTGTGTGTGTGGTAGCATAGGCAGTATTAGGCTTTTACTCTTTCTTCTAAACTACTGTTAGGCCTCTAACAATTTTTAGCTTTTAGATTTTAGAAAAGATTAAAAAATAAACGTTTTGCCGGGTTCGCTGACATTTGGACAGAGTCATATATTCAATTTGGGTTTATAGTAAACGTGCCTTTACATTTAAAACGCACAGTTTAAGCATTATTTTACAAACAAAAATACAGCATAACATTTTGTAAAATTCAGCATTTTAAATTCATAGGACTTAAAGACATACTGACCAAACATACCAAAAATTAAGTTGTAAATAAACTTTAAAAGGAGGAGGAATGATTTGAACTCACGTGCCAACAGAGAAAAAATGTTTCAATATTGGTCAGTACGCATATTATACATATGTATATATACACGCATATTATATATATATATATATATATATATATATATATACAGCAATATCATATATATATATATATATATACACACACGCATATTATATATATATATATATACACGCATATTATATATATACTTATATTTAAGCATGTTTGATCAAATAATAAAGACACATTTTGTCTATATAATTTTATTAGGATCCTTTTAATTTTCCTTAGAAGTGTTTTGGTTTTAGGTTGGAGTTGGTAGATGAATTTACTGTTCAGAATCTGTTATGATTTCTGATTGAAGCACTTATTTCATAAAAGTCTAAGTAAAAAAACAACTTCGAGTTGCATGGAAGGAAAAATAGATTATGATAGAATTAAAGTATTTACTGTTTATTATAAAAGTTCAATATTTTGCTTTGCCATCTTAAAAAATGGTGACAGAATTCTCAAATACATCATTACTTCACGATTTGGGCTGAGTAGGTTGCTGACAGAGCGACGTTTTTGTTTTCTCTCTCAGTTCAATGTAAGGCATTTTTCTATTGACTGCTGGTTGAATTATTCAATGTGAATATATAGAAAAATCACTTGGAGTCCCCACTCTGATATAGATTTTAATCAAAAGTTGTTTTTCAAATATCATGCTATTGTACTATAATTCACAGTTGCTGACCACTTCATTATTTTTAATTTAAAAAAAACAAACTATATGGTTAATTGATTTCTTTAAACATATCCTCTATCATCCAATATTTCTGAAAATGATTCGGACATTTTACAAGAATTAAAAAGTATTTGCCATCGAAAGGATTAGTATATAAAATTTTAAAGATGCCAAGAAAACAATGCGATCAAATTGCTATTAAGTTCGAATGTCTGATAAATATGTAAAAACATTCGCAACCAAATCTGATAGAAAAATTAAAATCATTTCAGAGTTGGTAACATATCAAATGATTAGACCAAGTAAACACTGTCCCTTTCCAATCTGATGTCGCTTGTTTACTTCCGGCATTTCAGGATATATTCGACTGACCAAATAAGACAATGAATAACTTGAAGGCATAACAAATCTGTTGTTTAGTACTGTACAGAAAAAATAGAGTTTCTAATCAAAGAAATTTTTGAAAGAAAAAATAAGTGAATAAATTGGCGTTTACTTTGCTGTGCGCTACGATTCGTTTTAAAAGTTTAATTAACATTCGTTCTTATCGTGATTGGCTCGAACAATCGGTGAAAAAGCGGGAAGAGAAAATACTGTTTTCCTAAAAGGTTGGCAAAATGATAATTTCCAGCTTTTCGAGAATCTTTTATCTTGTCTATAAGACTTGATTTATTTGTAGAAAATTTACATAATAGATGGTATGCTTAATCAAGTCAATCATATAAAAAGAAAAATAATAAAAACAAACTTGATAACTAAGTCAGCAATTGTGTGTCATCGTACAATAGCATGAAAACCATTAAACCCTTTCAGTAAAATGGTAATTTTTTTTATAAGTGTATGTTGTGTAAAGAGAGATAAAAACTGATGAGAGAGAGAGAGAGAGAGAGAGTGTGTGTGTGTGTGTGTGTGTACGTAGCCCTTAATGGATACATTGTATTTATAAGTGTATCTTGTGTAAAGAGATAAAAACTGATAAGAGAGAGAGAGAGAGAGTGTGTGTGTATGTAGCCCTTAATGGATACACTGTATTTCAAATACTATGGATAATAGTCCGATCAGTCTATTGGTAAAACCATGTTTGTAATTTTTATTAGTGCTCTGGTATCTATTAATGACCTTTATCAATTCAAAATTGATTTAAGGTATAAAAAATATTCTACCTTTTCTTAAAATAAGATTAAACAAATTAATTTCTACCTTTTATTTAAATCAAATCAAATCAAATAAAATTGACTATTCTTATTTTGGATCAAAATTTATAAGAAAGCCGTTAAAAAAAACCCTAATAAACTTCTTAACTGCCTTTCTCTTTACATTACATTTACCTTGTAAAGTTTTTCATCGTAAAATTATTTGACCATCTTTCGAATATCTTGATGAGAATCTTTTTCAAAGTAAAAATAATAAAGTGAAATAAAATGAATAAATAAAAATATTAAAACATTTTTGGTAAAGTTAAATAGTTTGCGTTCGGTAAGTCAACAAATACAAATATCATAAATATCAAATTGTGCTGACAGCAAGGACTCCAATGACTACCTCACCATTGCTCGTGATAGGTTCTCTAAACAGCATCCAGTTTCGGCACAATATATATAAAATTATTCTTTGTCCAATGGGAGAAAAAGTAAATACTTTAAATAAAAAGGTTCACAAGGGATTTGTTTTTGAGTTTTAAATTTTTCTTCGATACGTGTTTCTGACATTTTGCGTCGTCTTCAGGAAGTAAATGGTTTAATATTTTCGGGCGTGCATATATATATATTATTCTAACATTTATCGTGTTTGTTTTAAGCAGTAGAAATTGATGTTTTTTTCTATTTGAGAATATAATTTGCACTCATTTTGTTTGCTTGTTTTTACTATTTTCTATTTCCAAGTTAACATGTCCCGAAGTTTATTTCAATGAATTAGCACCTTATTCAAAATATTTCATTTTGATTATTATTTTTAAACAAGAATAATCTTAAGTGGAAAAGTTATTTCAATTTTATCAAGTTTTTTTTTTAAAGTACAGTTTAATACCGGCCCATTTGCCTAGTGAGAAGAGTGTTCGCCAATGGCCCGGGAGACCGGCGTTCAATCCCAGATCGAGTCATACCAAAGACTCAAAAATGTTACTTGATACTTCCTTGCTTATAGGATACGTATCAAGGGTAAAGTGGAGCAATGAGATTCGTATCAAGGGTAAATTGGATAAAATCTTGGGAAAAGAGTGGTGCCTTTCTCTATACTTTGGTGTAGTAGCTATTGAAAAGGGAGCCTTCGTGTCGCCCTCAATAACGGTCGCCAACTTTACAATGCTTACTAAATATGTAATGTTTGCAATAGCATAAACGAAATTAAGACAATTGCTGAGTCTCTAAATGTAAAGAAGGCAATGGCTATGTAGCCTGAAGATGTCTGAATGATCCATTGTGTGTGCTCAATTGTGAGATGGACTGATTGATGGCTTCAGTGTTATCAGATAAGAAAATCAGACTAAGTGAGTGTGGTACACCTTAACCCCTTCTCGACCAAGGGGTCTATGTGTTTGCTTGATGAGGGACACGAAGTAATAAAAAGAGAAAGAGAGAGTTGCTTGCAGTTGGAACCGTGACATGACTAGCAGCCGGTTGATTAGATTGGCTCACTCTAAAGAGTTTGATGATAGCCATAGCGAAATCTGCGAAGAGGGAAAAATCAAATTAAAGATTTAGAATTTAGTGTTTAACAAAGGATTTTCGTCCTTTGGAAATGATTGTCTGAGAAGGAACTAATTGGTGAAGTTTCGTTTCTTTGTTTGATGGCATACCAAACTTTGTGGGTTATTTAATACCAAGGCCAGATTTTTTCATTATTTCTTCCTGAATTAGAAATTTACTCTCATGGCAGATTTCAAAAACTAAAACTCTAAACCAATTGAATATTTTTGGAACAAGAATGATTTATTTTTGGAACTAATTGCCAAGTCCGATCAAAAACAGCAATTGTGTTTTAAAAAAAAGATTAAATTTGATGATTTCAGAAAAAAATGGTAAGAAAAAAGACTTGAAATATTGTATTAATAGATTTTTATGTGTAAAATTGATATTGTATCAAGAGTGTATATGTTCTGTGCAAAGATTCTTTTTTTTTAAATGGTTGATGTTAGAAGATATCAAAAAGGGGAAATGCCGAATGAAATAATAATATAATAATAATGATAATATACTCTTATGGGACTTTGACATACAAACGGATCACCCAATCTCGGCCAGAAGACCAGACCTGATAATAATCTACCAAAAAAAAAAAAAAAAAAAAAAAGAAAGAAAAAAAAGAAAAAAAAGAGAACTTGCAAAATTGTGGACTTTCCTGTCCCGGCTGACCACATAAGGAAATTGAAAGAAAGTGAAAAGAAGGATAAATACCTCGACCTTGCAAGGGAATTAAAAAAACACAACTATATAACATGAAAGTGACAATTATACCAATCGTGATTGGTGCTTTTGGTACAGTCACCAAAAATTATTAAAGGGACTGGAGGACTTGGAAGATGACGAGTGGAGACCACCCAAACTACTACATTATTGAGAACAGCCAGAATACTGAGAAGAGTCCTGGAGACTTGTTGTGCAAGACCATCAGCTAAAATTGATCTGAAAAACTCTCAAGGAATAAATAATAATAATAATAAAACAGTAATTATAAACTGACTAGAGATTCAGACTAGAGAATCAGATGTTTTTTGACTATTTGAACATTTTTATCCGGAATTCTGTTTAAATTGATAAGAAAATTAATATTTAATTCCTTATTTGTCTAAATAAATTTGATATGAAATCGCCTAAAAATACAAATTGCCTTTTTTACTGACTTAATCTTTAAAGTATTTACTTGCAATAAATACTATTTATGTAATGCATTTTTTATAGATTTGAGTAAAGCAGTTAAGATGCTGATAGAAAAGACGAAATATCCATCGGATTAGATAAAACAAAAATATCAATCCATAAATACAAACTAGATTAACGGTAACAATTTAAGTGATTTTCTAATTTCTTCTAGACTATTCTTTGAAAATGAGGGTCTAAAAATTCAGTGAACTGCAAGAAACTATCTACAAGTGAAGGCTTACCAAATTTCTTGAATGAGATGGGAAGAGAAACAGTATTTATAAAATATCCACATTCCTAAGCGAATCTTCTGAATTTGCCCTATCATGTTAACTTTTGGGACACAAGCAAAAGTTGCTTAGTTCCGTCGGCATTCTCCTTTAAATGCACTTCACTCACCAGCCAATCAACTCAGCTTTTACTTATTTTAGGCGCAGAAGTCGGTGCTGCCTAGAAGGAAGGAACTCTGAGAGTGAGACGAGGCATTTTTATGCTTCTCGAAATATGGTGAAAGGTGATTTAAAACATACTAAAAAAGTGCAATTTATATATATATATTTTTGACATTTCGAAGCATAAACGGTGTGGTTTAAAGTTACAAATTAAAAATTATCATGAACACCGTGATTAGCCTTTTAAGTCTTTATTATTCGGAGTTGCTTATGACACATGTCAGTAAAAAGCAAACAAATATTGCCATGGAATTGAACAATGCTAATGTATTTTCCATCTCATTTTCCCAAAGAAAAAAAAACTTATAAGAATCTAAATGGGCACACAAAACATAAACACACACACACACACGTACGCCTGCACGCAAGAACGCACATGTAGAGACACACATGAAGATATGCACACAACGCAATGAGATATAAACACGCACAAATATATATATGTATATATATAATTACACACACAACCCCCAAAACACATATACATATACCCACAAACACACACACACACACACACACATACCCCATGTGGGTATATGTATGTATGTTTTGTGGTTGTTTGTGTGAATATATATATATATATATATATATATACTGAAAAGTTCTCTGTCCACCCAAAAGGCTATGATATAGAGCCATGGAATTTACATGTTACTTCGCATTATTCAGATAGCAATTCAAAACATTTGGTACGGCGTTTCTTAACTTTCTTTTGTCATTAAAAAATAGTAAGCAAATAAGAATAAATTAAAAGAGACTCTTTAATTTCTTGGTTGAACTGTGAACTTTTGTCAAATAATGTGTAACAGTGAATTCATTCCTAATCAGCCCTAGAAATTTTATGGCATTTCGAAAATCTCTCCTTCTAATATGATTTTCCTCAGTTTCATTTCACGTAAAACTTATCCCGTTTTCATTTAGGAATATTTACACTTGGATACTATCAACGAGGAATTCGGTTGGTTGATTCCTCGGCCTTATCCTTGTAGAAACAGTTTTTCTTGAAGCGAAGATACTCAAAGATTTAATCAAAATAGTTGGTATCCCTTCCATTCTGCAGAAAAATCTCAACATTTGCTTCACATTATAGAAAAGTAAGTACCAGAAATAATTCCATTATTTATTTTTGCATCATTGTATGAACATAATTAGACAGTGTATTGTAAATATTCATGAGAATTAAAATTTTGATGTGAGCAGAATAACGATAAAAGCTGGTTAGGAGTTTATTTCTGGTGAGTAGGAAACCCATTTTATTTTAGGCATTACGAGTAAGCAAGCAATAATTACATACAACACTAGATATACCGAACCTCACCGTGACCTCATAACTAAAAGGGCTAAACTTTTATGAGATTTTCAATTGAATTACTTCGATTTGAAACAGCTATTTATTCCGACTGGGCAACTGATAATGCCTTTCGTAATGTGTGGAACCACATCGAATTGCCTGCGTATCGCTGTTGTCTTCCATTTGCTAATAAGAAAGTTTGTGTCGTCGTGTGACTCAAGAGGCATTCGGAATGTAGTGATTGTAGACCCTAATGCTATTAACCAATAACATGACAATAACCATTCAATAATCATAAAAATAATTAAACATGTCTGATAAGGAAATGCAATACCACCTCCGTCGATACGACGACGGTGTTACATTTAATATGAATACAAGACATTATTATATTATTCCTTTTGAGTTTTTCAGACAGGTTTTAACGGTGGTTTTACATTGTAGTCTAAGCGACAGCAAGTCTCCTTAGATCTCCAAGAATCTTCCAAGATTTCTCGCTCATTTCAACAGCGCTGTTGTTTGGATAATCTCGTTTATTCCTCTAATCTATTATAGTCATTGTGAGTTTTAACATCGGTCCTGGTTACTGGTCTTCGCAAAATTCTGAGTGAGAGGGAGATACCTTAGCATCTTTTTCTCGGTTATTTCAGCTGATTCCAGTAGGGTCTGAACGGTCTCAACCCACTCTTGAAAACCCAGTGAGCCAATTTTCCTTTCCAGGATATTTAGAACCATGCTAAGGGTCTCGACTATGTTTTCTATGTCTTTTTCATGATACATCCTTTTTTTCTGTTCCCTAGCAAGATCTGGGTATTTATCTCGTTTTTCATTTTCACTTTAATTTTAGGCAATGAAAAATCATTGCTCGATTTGTTTGGTTGGTTTTATGGCACACCAACCCTTGTAGGGTTATTTCATAACAAAGTTAATTCAACAATTACGCTCTCAGTTTATAAAATGTCAAAATGTATCTTCACAAATGTTTAAAAAAAAAGAAAAAAAAAACTTCATTATTTCAAACATATTTATTTGATCCTTAGCTGAGATTGAAACAGGTACAGCCACTTCGACTGAGAGAAGACCAAGGAATAATGGCAATGAAATAGTGACACTACGTTCGCTATGAGCTCCTGAACTGGTATTCATCACCGAATACAGTTTATTATTATATTCAGGTGACATTTATTTTGGGAAGTGTCGGAGTCTTACCTCTAAGCTAGAAATGCAGTCGACATTTTCTTGGCAAAGCTGAAAGGTCGAATTCGTACGAAGACATTAAGATAGAATTTTTTTTCTTAATTTCAAAAAGTTTTACTAAATTTTACTTTAAATTTAAAATTAGAATTGAAGTTTGAATTTCTCAAATCAACGAGGTAATAAAAATTCGAATTCTGTTAGTATAAAATATTTTTTCTCAGGATTCAAAAAATAAAAAAAAAATTGTATTTCTTTTTACATTCAAGTTTAATGGAATCTCTTTGGCAAAATAATTATGGTAAAAAAACAGAATCAGCAAGCCAAGTTCAAATCCTGAACAAAGTTCTTCATATTGTACTTGACGTTAATATTTTTTGGAATATATGTCTTATCCCACTAGGTAAACAGTAAACTTGACTGAGCTATCTGGCTGAAGGAATACAACCAGAATTTAATATCATGGTTTTTAGAGTGGCAGAAAACCTACTTGATACTGAAATGGCAATACAGTTACAAACGTGGTGTAGCAGCGATCCTCTTCTCCACAAGAAATAGACAAGCAACCACCACCATGTCAATGCTATTCCATGTCCAGACCAAGATTTTTCTATCAATTTTTTGCATTATACACAGGTAAACGCAATATGTAAAGGAATACAGGATTTATGAATTGAAAAAAACTAAGAATAACCTGGGAACAAATCGGGGAATATTCTTGTATTCTCAAAAGGTCTGCTTTCCTTATCATAGGTTGAAGAACTGTGAGTAAATCTTCAACTCTTTTATATTCAAAATTCACAAGTGTTTTCAGGCGTTTCCTTGACAAAAATGACAGCACTCTGTCTTTATCTATATAAAAACATAGAAACGAAGCATAATATATATATTATCGATTAAATGGCTTTTCGAATTTAACTTACATAGAAGATTGAGCAATATGTTTTCAATTTACTTTCTTTGCAAGTGAATGCCTTTCGAAATGTCCACTGAATTCATGAAAGAAATTTAGACAAGTGATAGCAATCAGAATTCATTTTTCAGTGATTAAAGTTTTTTTTTATTTGTCACCGTATTTTAAAACAATAAAAACTCGGTAACATCGCCTAACCTATAAAAAAGTGAGAAAATATTTTTTTGATTGCTAATTAATGTCCTCCTTTCACTGGCCTACTTTTTGAGGTAAGCCACAAATCATGCTTTCGTACACTTTTCCGCAGTGTATAAATTCTTCTTGGAGGAATCTCTATGACTTAGGGGCTAATATGCTGGACAGTGAAATGATAGTAAGCGAGTTCGAACTCCAGTCATGCGTTTAGGTTTACTCTCGGACTAATATCTTTAATAAAACGCATGAACTCCCTTGTCCCACTTGCTATGGATTTAATAGTACCACTACGGTTCTTCTACAAGGATGGTTTTGGCATTGAATAATCTACGAAGATCGATAAGCCTTTAAACGTAGAGCCCGTGGTGTCCTGGTGATCGTCGTAGGAAATGGACATGGCGACACGAGTTCAAATCCTGGACCAGGCTAATTGCATTTCACATAGCCTTAATACCCTTGGTAAAGGTATGAATCCAATTACTATTAAATAGTAGGACAGACTGGTTTCTTCAGCCTTGGTGCGGCAACTAGTCTAGGAGACGGAAAACTCTGAATTACAACCTGTTTAACTCCGCTTAAAAATTGAACTTGTGTCATATCCTGCATGAGTGGAGGGGTTGGTAAATATGGATAAGCCATTAAAAGAACAAGCCAAAATTCTTGTCAAGTATACAAAAAAAAAAAAAAAATCCCCTAAAACCTTTCTTTTAATATAGCTCTAGCCATTTTCGTGTTTTTGAAGAATCAATTGCTTTAATGATTCTCTGATTAGGTTCTGGTCTTGGAGAAAGCCTGAGCCCAAACCTAAAGAGTGTTGTTCGGAGAATCTGTAGCTCACTGCTGCGCCATTCTTCTATTAACCTCCGCCAAATAAAGAAATTGTACCTAGTTCTTGTTAGATTATATCAAGTAGTAAATCCTAGATATCAGAGATTGTTAAAAATCTTCTGGAACTGTGACGCATCGTCATTTCCTATCATCATTCGAATAAAAGATCAAGTGATGAGTTGGAGTGTCTAATGACACATCACGTTGGCCATAATGCAAAATTAACAAGAATATTTAGAAATGTCCACAGTAAAATATATATATACATATAACTTCTTTATTTTGGGTAGATTGGGTTTTTTAACCTTTGTACGGCAACTAGGCGGTGAGAAGGAAAACCGAATTCAATCAGCTCTACTTCGTGGTTTGGGATATCCCTGGGAATATCTAGCTGTATTCATGTCACAACCCAATATACAAATATTATTGGAATTTTTATTCCATCGAAGATTAAAAAAGAAGCATGAATCCTTCTGTTTAACGAAAACCCAACCAAGTCAGCGAAAGGTAAATCCTAGGGTAGACTAAACGCTTCAGCTTTTCTACGGGGACAATTCTTGGAGAAGGAAAACTCTAAATTCAAACCAGCCGTACTCCACTTAAAAATTCATCTTGTGTCGCATTCTACTCTTGGTACTGGGGCTGTGGAAATACAAATTTATCTGCTTCGTGAAAAACACATCATCCTTACTTGATCATATTGATATCATTGTTTTAGAACTCACTTGAATTCCATCATTAAAACACCAGAAAATCCGTAATTGTACACATAGAGAGAAATTATTAATTTTTCGTTCTCTCAATGTCTTAAAATCCTCCTTAATCATTCAAAAGTTTCGCAAAAAAAAAAAATAAATAAAAAAAATAAGAGGGAACAAGGCTTAAATAAAAAGCTATGCTGAAAACAAACTTAAGGATATTAATCTGAAGAAGACATAAAACTACAGGCCCACTGATATAGTGGGTAGAGTATTCGCCAATGGTCCCTGAGACCAGGTTTCAATCTTAGGTTGAATAACACAAAAACTAAAAAAAAATGACATTTCATGCCTCCTGGCATAACACTCAGAATCATAAGGTATATATCAAGGGTAAGTGGAGCAATCCAGGGAAAGGAGTAGTTTTTTCCCTCACAATTTGATGTTGTAGATTTTAAAAAGAGAGCCTTGGGGGGTCACTCTCGATTACAGTTGGCCAAGTTAGATATAAAACTAATTCGATATTCGTGACGCCTATGATACAAGCCAATGTTCACAGGCCTACAAGTGAGAATCAAACTCACAAGTCAGTGCGTACAAGATGAGCAAACCAAACACTTCTTCATAGCAGACACATCAAAAATATATAAACCTAGAGAATAAAATGGCTATTTTTTAAACCTAATAATAAAACCAACGTTTTTGCTTTTTGTGGGGAATGTTTAAGATCTTATCTAAATGCCGGAAATCATAGAAAGAGTACTCAACACAGCACACCAAAAGTCGGGATTGGTTGTAAAACAAAGCAATAAAATGATATAGAAATTAAAAAGAGTCATAAAATTTGACGTGGTAAGCAGGCAAATATCCACATGTTGGAAAGTTTTTGAAGATTCTATCTTTCAGAAGAACAGAGACGACAAGATTACTTATCATTCTCATCAGTTGCCAAAGAGTCCAGTCAAACTGGTTCCAGCATCAAATCCTGAATAAATTCCTCAACACCTGTTGACTAGAATTCTAACATTACTTGGGCGCTGCTCTTATCAGCTCTAATTCGATTCAAATCTCTACAGCGTTTATAATTGCTGCAGCCCTGATCATTTGATTACATATTTTTTATCACTAGAAATATCACAGAGAGGCGATTTACATAAACGATAAATCTCTCTCTCTCTCTCTCTCTCTCTCTCTCTCTCTCTCTCTCTCTCTCTCTCTCACACACACACACCCGTGTGTGTGTGTGTGTGTGTGTGTGTGTGTGTGTGTGTGTGTGTGTGTGTGTGTGTTTGTTTGTAGTTGTATTGTGTATGTATACACTTGCAGAGAAATATAAACGGGAGATGTACAACTATCGTCGAAGGAAATAGATTTGGCGACTCGAGTTCAAATCCTGTACGAGGGAGTTTTCGTTTCACTTCGTGCTAATACAATGTAGCACCCAGCTATGAGTAAATAGTTGGGTAGACTGGGCTATTTAGCCTTGGCATGACAGCCAGTCTTGAAGAAGGAAAAATGAATTCGAACCAGCTTTACTCCGCCAAAATAATAAAAAAAAGTAGACAGTGCGACACATTCTGCAACTCGAGAGGGGTGTTGGGTAAATAAATATTTACATTGATAATGTAGGAGCACCTGTGGCGTGAAAGTTATTATCGTAAGAAATGAAATTAGCGAACCTAGATCGAATTCCAAAAGACGCTTTGGGAATTTTACCTTTTCTTTTGAAATTGATCCTTTCTACAACTAATCATGAGTAAATAGTAGGACAAATAAGGCATATAAACCTTGGTAGCGCGTAATCGATCGAAGAAAAGGGAAAAACTTAGTTCAAGCGAGCCGAACTTATATATTGGATTTGTGTTGAATCCTGCTCCCACCAAAGGGGTTGAGTAAATACATACTGGGAAATAAAAGCAAATCCACTCCCCCATGTAGATTAATGTTGAGACATGTAATTTGATAATATATGAAATTTAGATGCATATCTGTAAAAAAAGAACAATGTTCTACGAATACCATTTACATGTTCATATATATTCATACATATTCAAAAGTTGTAGATGTAAAATATATTTAAACAACTATATACGTATACACACACAGACAATAATAATTAAAATTTACCGCTAAACGCATTCTAACAAGGTAAAATAGAGCGCTTTATACAAAAGAATCCTAAGAAATATTAGAATTTTTCAACAATAAAAGAAAACAGATTAAAATTCATGATTGAATATAAAATGTGCCTGATCTTCAGGACAGTGATAGTAGATCATGTGTCATCGGATGTTACATTGTCAATTTATCGAATGCTGTTAAATAATTACGATTGCGTTCCTATATATATATATATATATATACGATTAATTAAAAAACAAATTCATTTAAAAAACAATTAAAAAATCAAACTACTCTGTATCAAGTTGTGTAGTATCCATATTTTCCAACCCCTCCGCTCGGGCAATGTCAATTTTTAAGCGGAGTTTATCAGGTTTGAATTCAGAGTTTTCCTTCTCCTAGCTTAGTTGCCTTGCCAAGGCTGAAGAATCCAGTTTGCCCTACTATTTACCCATAGCTGGAGGGAGAAGAATTAGAGGCATACTTTTCCCATGGGTATTAGTGCTAAGTGAAACGATATCAGCCTCGTCCAGGGTTTGAACTTGTGTTGCCGTGTCCATTTCCTACGACGATAACCATTACACCACGGACACCTCTATAAAAGTACTGTAATATCAAAGATCTTCAGGCAATTACAGGTATACAAGCATATATCTTTATATCTAGAGAACACGTGAACCGACTGGGTTACCAGTGTACAGTAGTTGATTATGATATTGGTACTTCTTGTTTGAAAAGATAAGTGCATTGTAATTGGTATTTTATAGTTATCTACTCTAAATTAGAAATTTCGATGATTAAATTTAAAGGTCAGAGTGAGAGAAATTATTCTATTTCCAAATATAAAGACGTTTGTTTCATTCTGTTAGTGAGAGGGTTTCAATCGCATTATTCTAATTAAAAAATAGCTCAGTTATCTAACATTTTTGCTGAGGTATATATACAACTTCAAGCTGCGTGGCAAAATCCTTAAACCTTAAATACAATTGAGTTGCCAGTTTTTCTCCAATGTCTGTCTGATGATTAACATGAATGAAATGAAACTTGATGTAACGGCCTTCGAGAGTAGACAATTTGGATATCATACATTTTAGTTTTGCCCTGCCATAGCAGTATCATGCACTTTTCTTATTTGTTTATATAAATAAATAAATAAATATAAGATAAAAAAAACTGTTGGTTGGATTCAAAACCACTTTAACACAAAAAAGTGATAAACTCTGATATAAAATAAACACACACACACACAACGACCAAAAGTAAAACAAAGAAAACCTTATAGCATATCAAATATCAAAGAATAATTGGCGTCGATTCTCTCTGAGAAAGGGAAAAGGAGGAGGAGGAGAGAGAGAGAAATCTAACACACATCAGTGACCTCTATTATAAACCGATACAAAACCTTTAAAAACATTCAACTACCAAAACTACATGAGTGAGTTCGAGCGTAATTGGGTGCCCTATTCATATGGCCTTGTGCCACATATGTTCTCGGACGAAAGCAACAAGCTGGAAACATACACATATGTAAGAACGAAATAGATAATTCTTTAAAAGTACCAATCTCTTAGTGGACCTATTCATTTTGAAATATTTACTTTTCCTTTTTTTGGACCAACAACAAGAAAAAATTACACACACACGTATATATATATATATTCACGTGTTCTTCATATCATAAACAATCTTTAGAAAAACGAACTGTGGCAGCGAGCCAGTTCATCTGTAAGACGACAATGTGTAAATAACGTTTGGATTCTCCTGAATTCTAAATCGGTGTAAATCTTATTTATAAAGATGTCTACATGTACACTTTCGGTCATGCTCAAATTCATATTTGAATGTCAAGAAATTATACTTCTTTCTCTCCATATATATATATATATATACTTACAAAAATTATACTTATTTCTCTCTCTCTCTCTATATATATATATATATACTTACAAAAATTATACTTCTTTCTCTCTCTCTCTCTCTCTCTCTATATATATATATATATATATATACTTACAAAAATTATTTCGTGTATCAGGAACTCACGAAATAATTTTTGTCACTATTTTGCTCTACTTAGTATTGAGCACTTTTTGTACTTGTAGCTTAGCAGCAATTTACGGTGTTTTTTTCTTTCACCAATCGATTGCGTATTTGTTGATTTTTTTTCAATTGGTGTAACAAGGTTGGCCTTTTCTTTTTTTTCCAATATATATATATATTTTTCCCTAGACAATGATTCGTCGTATATTTTTATCTTCGAATTACTGGCGTTTTTTTCTTGCCGTAAGTGCTATTATTCAGTAAGTTATTTAATATATATATATATATATATATATATATATATATATACGATTCTGATGCAGTTATTTCGTAAAATTAACAATGACACTCGAACTTGTGTTAAACCGCTTTTAAGAGACTTTTTGTTAAAGCAATTTTATTTACTTTTGAGGAATTATATTACACAGACACACTCATATATATATATATTTATATATAGGGGTATGACAGTGTGCATAGCATGCCTATTTACTTAGAGGAAGATAGATTAAGTTAACGTTACTATATAAAGATATCGTAATAGAAATTGTTTATGAAAAGATTTAAAAATCTGAAGAGTCCATTAATCACTCTTACACATTCACCGACATTGTACTGACGTAGGATTGCATATATTCAAATGTTTCCCATCCATACAGAAGTCTGTTTTCCAGTTATTTCTCATCACAAAACTTTCAGAATAATTAGAAAACACAATTAAATTCTAAGTTTAGCATCATATTTTCAGACTTATGTCTTGCTTTCCTTATTATTTATTTGTTTTTACTGGGTTTTTTTTAATCTCAGCAATAAATCTTCGGAATTCCACTGATAATCTCAGGAAACTTACCCGGAAAATTCAAATATTTTTAATGAAGCTGACCATATAATCAGATGAAGGTCATGAATTTATTTTTGCAGATCAGTTTCTTTGTTTTTAATCTCAAATTATCATAACTTATTGAAGTTCCAGTTGTATTGTTCGTATCTTTAATGAATTGGGGAGTCCCCGTGGCTTAGTGGCTAAAGTGCTGAACTGCAACTTCGGAGTAAACGGGTTCAAGCTCTAATCGCGTTATTATGTTTGCTTTCGGACGAATACAAGTGAGAAAGCTAAGAACTCCCTTTAAACAAATCCCGGTAGGAACATCCCACCGAACAGCAACTGGAAGGTCACAAATATTTCATCGCATTAAACCATCCCAATAAAACGAATGAGACATGCTAGGCACTGTGGGAGAAGCAAGAACGAACTTATAGCGATGGGGATAACATTATTATTATTAATATTATTGGGGGTTTTAGGTTTAAGTTGGTTATGTTGGTATTTCGTTGGTAGTTATCCCCTCGCTAAATGTTGATGGAATATAAAGGTGGTGGAGAAGAACGAAGAAATCATTTGGTTTTAAATGAAGGTTTTAATAGCAGCATGAAGTAAAGGTGTTTACGCTGGTATGCTGTGAGGTCTCGTAGTAAGGAAAGGAGGTAGGAAGGTGTTAGAGTGTATCATCTAATTTGTTTTTAACTAGAATCCCTTGGTCTAGAAGAATAGACCGAAGGGATCCATAAACTAGATGGCTCTCCTCATAGTGGTTGATGAAGCTACTACTATTCGGGAACAGATGAATAGACGTCTGTTCCCGTTGGGGATTTCAGAGAGAGAGAGAGAGAGAGATATTCGCGGGCTTTCTTCAATTTTTGGTGTTGCTAGGAAATATGGTTCGGGTTGAATAGGACAAGTCATCCTGATTGGGTGAAAATGTTCGGCGACTCTAACGGTCAAATTAAATTACGCGCCAAACAAAAATTAAAGTTTCTTTCTGCTACAAACTAATTAGCGACATTCTTCAAACATTTACAAATATTCGTGAAAAGGCCAGCCTACCTGCTAGGACTTACGTCAGCTCTGTGGAAATATAGAAGTAATGGACACTAAATATGGAGGGCGGGAGAAAAGGAACTTCAAGCCATCGAAACAATTTGCTGATGATGACAATTTTTATTCCTTAAGGATATATTTGGCATTAAATAACCCACGTGGTGCAATGGTTATCGTCGTAGGAAATGAACACGGCGACACGAGTTCAAATCCTGGACGAGACTGATTGCATTTCACATTGCACTAATACCCTTGGGAAAGGTATTCTCCCTCCAGCTATGGGTAAAATAGTAGGACAGACCGGGTTCTTCAGCCTTAGTTAGGCAACTAGTCTAGGAGAAGGAAAAACTCTGAATTCAAACCTGTTAAACTCTGCTTGAAAAATTGACCTTGTGTCATATCCTATCCGGGCGGTGGGGTTGGTAAATAGAATTAAATAACCCAAGAAAGTTATTATGTCACTAAACAAAGAAATTAAAATCAAACCAAAATGATGGAATTAAAACCGGGCAAGGAATAATGAAGACTTTATTCTAAAATAGTTTTGACATATCTTCGAAATAATTTATTGTGCTGTTTTATATTTATTCTATTCTTCAGATATCCTTTAACCAGAGTTGTTTTATTTTTTGACGTTCATTACAGGTTCTGTTTAAGTGATTATGGCTATATGAAAACGTTGTATCAATATTAATGTTTGAGTCTGGTAATCGACATTATAATATCTTAGACTGCTTAACCTGCTTAAATAAACCGTATTTAAGAAGAGTAGTATAAAGAGCTTGACTATCATGGTGACTACCCGTGACCTACTTGATATTCCACCCAGCGAAGCTTAGAATATTAGATCTCAAGACAACAGAAATATTGATGGACCATCTCTAAAACATTTAAAAATTTATTCCATAATTATATAATGCATTTACTCAACCATTTCGCAACGAACAAGGGGCGTTGGTTGATTGGTTGTATTGTATGCCTCGTCAAACCTTGCAGGTTATAATATGCCGAATACTGTTTATATATCAGATGTGTATGATAAGCAATATAAGCAAATAGATTGAAGGTTAGATTAGCTTTAAACAACCTCGAACTCGTTTGTTAGCTCACACTTAAATGCTTTTAAGTATTCCTAACACTAAAAATTCTATTTATTGGGTTTAGTTTCTTTGTTTAATGGCATATCAACCTTTGTAGGTTATTTAATGCCAAAGCTATTCTCGAAGAATTACAGTAGCGGTACTATTTAACCTATAACTGGGAGGATAACGGGTTCATACTTTCCTCCAGAGTATTTGCCCGGAAGTGAACGTAATAGCGCGACTGGAGTACGAACTCGCTTACAACGATTCCGCTATCCATCGCTTTAACCATTACACCACGTGGACACCCCCCTCTATGTATTAGGTATTCCTATCTAATAGGAATAGCTTTTAATCAACTGTATAATTTCAAATATTAGTGATCATCCTTAGTAAGTAATTGAACAGTTCTATTTGATCTAATGGTGGAACTATAATAGATACTACCACTCCAGATCAGAGAGTGGTTTGGTTTTTGTTACATCAGCCCTTGTAGGTTATTTCATTCTAAATTATATATATTGATATATATGAATTGTAAATGAATATTTTGTTGGTAGCATTTTAAACAAGCCGAAGTTCATTTGTTTGCAGGCAGTTAAATGGTTTCAAGTGTTGTTATTTAACTGTAATAATTCTATTCAACGTTACTCATTAGTTTGTACACAATTGCTTGGAAACTAACAATACAATTTGATATCAGTCATTTGTTTGCACCAGCCAAATGGTTAAAAAGTTATCTTGGAACAAGTACTATTACTCTAGATCAAAGTGGACTTGGGAGTAATGGTAATAATTGGGTACTCTACGTTCCCCATGGCTCCAGGACTAGAGCCTCAAGCACAAATTTTGTGTCATACCAGCGACACTCATTGGTAGGGGGTCTAACTCCTTTGTAGAGATGCCGTCTGCGTATTCTACAGTCCTAGTCAACTGGGCTGACAAGGTACGATCCAAGGTCAGTTATTTAATGGAAAGTACAGAATGTAAATTACATTTATCATATATTTACATGAATACCTCTATATCCATCGATATTTGAGGGTCTGCCCAAAAGTTCATAGGCTAACCAAGATACTGTCACAGAATGAGAGCAAATGAGATTTACTTTTCAACATAGTTCCTGTTGTGGTCCACACATTTCTTCTTAATGGCCAAAATAGCAGATATGATGTTAGCCTATGATCTTTTTAGCCCAACCTTATATGTATTAGATATGTTTATATCTCACTGTATGTATCAACTCAGCTGTGGGCAGAGTGTCACTTTTTTCAAGAAGAGTAAATGATTTTCTCCTTCTAGACTGGTTGTCATACCAAGGCTAAAAAGCCTATTCTGCCTTGCTATTTATTCATATCTTGGTGGATAGTTGAAACGATGGGTTTATGCCTTTCCCAAGAGCAAAGTAAATTGTAAACAGCCCTCGTCATGGATTTGAATTCGGAGCACCAAGTTCGTTTCCTATGATGATAACAGTCATGCAATGAGCGCCACTATATTGTAAATCTAAGTATGTAACGAGTAGGGTGGGAATCAAGATCAGTTTTTAAGCGAAGTAAAACTGATTTGAATTCAGTATTCTTCTTTTCATGGAGTGGTTACCATATCAAGATTAAATAGCCTAGTCTGCCCTACTATCTATTCTTATCTGGGAAGAGAACGTCAGGAGCCATAACTTACTTCAAGAAATCAGCGCTAAGTGAAACGAAAACAGTTTCGACCAGAATCTAAACTCGAATTACCGAGTTTATTCCTCATGACGATAACCGTTGTGCATTTTTGTGTAACACAAATGTTTTGTCTGCAACTCAAGTAAAATAATCAATGCCGTTAGACAAAGAAACCAACTAGAACAATTATGCATCATTCAAGAGATAAATGAGAGATACGATATTTCAGGCATGAAATTTGATGCTGTTACATATTTACGAGTCAAGAAAAAAGAGATCAGTTATTTGTTTGTCACGTTTGAAGAATTTATAAACGAAATCTATTATAAAATAATTTCAAGACAAATGATAAAATGGAATCCTTTATTTCTTTTCTTTTGAGAGTTAAGTAAAATTTAAATTAAAATTGGTTTATGCTAAAATTGTTTTTTTTATTTCCTTTCCTCTTTATTTAATACATTTGCTAGTTGGTTGGTGTTTTTTAGCATATCCAAAAGTTTTTTTTCTTGAATAGTTTTATGTATATACATATATATATATAGTCATCCACAGACAGATCTGTATCGTTCTATCTGAACTCATCAGTGTGGCTAGATATTAGCTCCCCGTAGCTGGGATCGAAACCCGGTTGACTCAAACGCCAAGCCAAAGCCTCTAACCATTCAGCCACGAGGAGCCATTAGCTGCGAAGTAAATTTTAAACTGTTATGAATCTCAATTACTATTGTTTACATACATCCGTTCAACGGCTACCGAGACCTCAATTCATATACGAAGAGGCTTGCTATAAACGCTAATGGCAACACAATTGCTTTTCGCCAGAGAACTCAACCTTACGGGGGTAGGGGAGTATATATATATATATATATATATATGTGTGTGTGTGTATGTGTGTGTTTGTATGTTTAATAATGAAACTATCGATAGTCTTTTAAAAAAGCATTTTCTGGTGAAACTTAAAGCTTCTAAAAGCTCAAAAAGAAAGAGTGAATATAATGTCAAATAGTTTTAAAAGCATCCATACATTTCTCACTGCTTTGAGTTTAAGCTTACTCAATATTTAGGGCATCAAAAGGTACTTTTTATTGTCTAGTATATACTCGTAATACTCACCTAGCTCCTGTAATATATGAGGAAGGACAGAAAAATTAATATGATGACTTAAAATCTGTAGTTAATGACTTATCTGAACAATGAGATCCAACACTGCCACACTGATGGAAGACAGTTGTAAACCATAAGGAGGACGTTGTTTAAATAAACCTCATTTGATCACTTTTTTCAAGAGTATCTCATGGTCAAGCTATTAACCCAAGCATGTCATAAAGCAAATGACTTGTTCATTGGTTATTTTACGGCATATAAATTCTTGTTGGGTCATTTTATACCGAAATAATCATTTTCTCTCAACCTTTTTTTTGGTTTTGAATAATAACATTTATTCTGCTAACAATTATACGTTCAACTTACTATTCGTAATATTAATAATTTGGACACAATTATTTGGTTTCAATAAAATTACACATACACATATATGGAGAATATACTTATTTTGGGGGTCGTTAAATTGTCATTTTTTGGTAAGTCTTTCACTTCTGTGGAGTTTTGTAATTATTACTACCTAATAATTTTATAAGCATCCAGTCGAAATTATTAAGTCCTTATATATTAGGTTTAGAAAAAATAAATAATAGGCATGACTTACATATGGACGATATTATACATATGGCTGTTTTTTCATTGCATATTAAAATTTTCAAAGTAAAAGCATGACTGAGAAAACTTTATAAACTCAAAGTCATTTTTCCATTGTTGTTATTGATAACAAAATGTTTTTGTGTATAGAATATATATTAATTATTGTTTTTCTATGCAATGAAATATACTGACTATTTCGTGCACTTCGTCAAAAATTCTTTTTTAAAAAATTTATTTTCGAAATATGTGCATGATTTAGTGTTCTATTCTTGAATTCCAAAGATATATCGCAGAATTTGTTGGCTGCTTTAGTGTCTTCTTTCTTGTCAGAGTTCCAAGTCACATCTGTAACTGGAGAACATACAGTTATCAACCACGGCGTCTGTTATCAACCATTATATCCTCCCTGTGGAAACTGACAACTCTAAACCTAAGTCGACGTAGAACACAGACAGCAGGTCTAGGTGTCATGATTGGTAGGAGCTCCCTTGATAGCCAACATGGGAGATCCGGTCCACATCCTGCAAATCTAGGCTGTTCTAATTTCAGGTAGCCAAAAACCGACCAAAAACAACAACTCACTCAGAGACGCCAACGAAAAAAAAAAAAATGGACAAGACAAGAGAACAAACTTGCACATGACTGTAATTTAAAAAAAGATTTTCTACAATGTGGGTATAGAAAAAGAATAATAGAAATTTTGGCAAAATCCATAACATTTAATACAACAAGCAAAAGACTTGCTAACCAAGCTAGCATGAAATCAAAGAAAGGTTGGTTTTCTGACCTTGAGATACGAGAAAAATGTACATACGTAAATAGGGAAAAATTTGAACAAGTTTCCTATACCCGAATCGAAAAATACTAATGTTAAAAAGCATGTGCATCCAAACGAATTGAAGCACAAAATACTGAAAATTGATACAGCAAACACCAGAACCACAAAATGAATACTAAACACACGGAGACAAAATAAAGTTAATAAAGAAAATCATGAGAGAAAAGAAGATTATTTTCCTCTCAGGAACGAAAAGTGGAATAAAGTTAAAGAAGAGATTGAAACGATTAACAATTTAGGACCAAATATCCCAATGGACAAAATTTTTGAACTAAATGAGCTCATTAACACAAGAGCGAAACTAGTTCGTGATAAAATCGGTGTCCCTTAAAGGAACTCGGACAGAAATACACAACCTGGATAGGAAATTAGGAGAACAATGTGTTAAAGAAGGAAAAATACTCAGGGATATGTTAGGATGAAAAGACCGAAACAAAACAACACGTCTAGCAATTCAACTTGAAGAGATAAATCAAAAGATCCTTGCGAAATAAAGGAAATTTAAAAGATACCAAGACAGGGTCAAATAACACAAACAAAACGGGTCATTTCCAAAATAAAAAATTGGTGAAGAATGCACGCAGACAGATCAACAAACGGATGCAAATGAAAAATATCACTTTGGAGAAAAATCAAGGAATGTTGTATTTTGACCTTCGACTCGGGCGTTTATGCCAGTCATGTACTTAGACCTTGCAAGAAAGATAAGAATGTTATCCAGCATGAGAATGACGGTGAATGGCGTGCTTGGAAGTGTCCCTGAGGCCTTGGAAAGGGGTTGGAAGAGTTGGAAATCTGAGGACGAATTGAGACCCTCCAAATTACTGCAATAGCGAGATTGGCCAGAATACTGAGACATGTTCTGGAGATCTGAGGAGACTTGCTGTCACTCATACTCCAGATAAAAACCATCAGCCAACACTTGTGTGAAAACTCGGAAGGAAAAAAAAATGATAATAATAATAATAATATAAGTTATATGGATAGAGCGATGAAAGAATCGTGTAATAATAGAATACAGCTAAATTACATAGAAGAGTATAAAACTAGGCGCAACCAAGTGGGAAAGGTTATCCACTGAGAATTGTGCAAGAGATTAAAACTTGACCAAACTGAAAAATGGCATATGAAAAAAAAAAAAAAAAAAAAAATCCGTGCTACAGAATGATATGGAGTTTTTAAATATAAATGGATCAGCTAAATTCCGGCCTGACGACCAGATCTAGTGTTAATTCCCCCCCCCCAAAAAAAAGAAAAAAAAAGAAGAAAACTTTGTCATTTGGATGATTTTACCGTTCGGGCAGACCTTACAGGGAAAATATAAGAACTTGGATCTTGTCAAAGAACTGAAAAAGTTGTGGAACGTTAACCTGAAGAGGCTTGCAATCAGAATTCGTATAAAATAATGTATGCAGACTAACTAAAATTTGCTCAAGAAAATAAAACGAATGGGGTTTTCTCAGACTTTCTGATAGAAAATACTCTCCAAATCCCATCTGGAGGACTATACCTAGAATTCATTTACAAGAAGAAAAGAACTGATCATCTAATGAATTTTTACGTTCTTGTAGACCATAGCTGGGACATTCAAAATAAGCGAAAAGGTAAATAAAGCGTTAAAGAAGCTGTGAAATAAAGATGCTACTAATCGTAGTTTGTATTCCAGGATCGTTCGAAAAAGAACCTGGAAAAGTGACAGGGGAACTGAATATTAGTAAGAATCGAGACAATCAACACTATAGCGTTGTTAAAATCGAATAGAATACCGAGAAAAGTCCTGGAAATCTCATGAGACTTTTAATCAGACAGAGAGTAGATAGTGGTTTAAGAGTTGTGGTCGTAGAAAATGGACATGGTGACCATTTCAAATCTTGGACGAGACTGTTTGCATTTCACTTTGCGTAAATACCTTTAGGAAAGGTATTCATTCAACTATTCTCAATCCACTTATGAGTAAATAGCAGGATCGTCTGAACTCTTTGACCTTAATTCTATTAAATTCCTCATTAAAAAAATTGTCCTTACTTCACATCTTGCTTATATCAGATGGACTTGGACTGTTGCACACTCTTCCATTTCATTTACGGGTTACGGGGTGCATACGATAAGTTTCAAGACTTTTTTCGTATGGACACTTTTATTGATAGTACACACATGAAACTCTAGTCTCCTTCGAAGTAATCTCCTCCGGCTGCAATGCGCTTGTTGTACTGTTCCAACAACTTCTGGAAAGCCCCATGGAAGTCCTCTTGTGTGAGCGTGTCAATGAAACTTCATCACAGCCTCTTTCATCTCCTCAATTGTCTCATAACGACAGCCTCTGAGCTTAGGGAATAACCAAAAGTCACAGGGAGTAAGATCTGGACTATAGGGAGGGTGACGAGCTGTCTTGATGCCCATCTTGATCAAATAGTCTGTGACAAGTATGGCGTTGTGGACTGGTGCATTGTCCTGGTGGAAATGCCACTGACCCGATTTGAATAGTGCTGACCTCTTCCAATGGAATCTCTTCCTGAACTCCCTTAAAACTTCAACATAGTAACCCTAACCCTAACCCCAAGCCTTTGGCCAATCAACTCTGGTGTATTGACTTCCTTTCTCCTTCTACACCTCTCATCATCCTTCACAGACTCCCTGCCTTCCTTGAATCTCTTATGCCACTCAAAAACTGATGCTCGATTGATGTAAGGTGCTCCAAAAGCAGTCTTAAGCATTCCATACGTTTCTGTGGCATTTTTTCCAAGTTTAAAAAAGAATTTTATGTCAGATTGCATTTTTGAATTTCACCAGCTATGACAATCAGGCTTTAGTAGGGTGTATTCCAATTGCTGCTGTAGCTGTTCATTTGAACCTGAAATCATAAAAATTAGCCAGTCATCTCATAAGATGTATAGCAATAATATAATGAATTTTCAAGAGTCTACAACAATTTCAAATGCCCGTACGAAAAAAATCTGTAAACTTATCGTATGCACCTCGTATATACCGGCAGTAGAAAAGACAATAATACTTGTATATAAAAACATGTATCTTTTCGTTTTTATTGCGAAATGATTGGCGAGGACAGAGGGACCGAGGAACTAAGATTTACAAAAGGTTGAGATACGATAAATTTAGAGAGCATTACTTCTTCGCTCTGCCTCCACGAGGTTGGTACATTTAATCATCCTCGTTTCTCCTTTGTTCTGGGACCATACTCGCTTTTGACATTAGCGAGTCTTGAACATTTAGACATTTCTTTACTACTCAACCAAGAGCCGCTGGGCCAACCCCCAAAACGGCATGACGTCTAGTCTCTCTGGTCTCTGCCCACCGCTCAGGGTTGAAAACTTCCGTCGCTATATATTTTTCGGACGCCCACCAATCTCGTGGTTACTTTTGCTTCCGGCCCACTCGACTGTGGTAGTAGAATAAACCGACTGCATCTCTTCAGAGGGGGAAGATTCCTCAACGAGTGACCTGGTTGACATTAAAATATCTGATGATGAGGCTCCAGTGATGCTGGAGTTTTGGAGAATGCAGAGTATCCTTTGATTGCCATCGTTCCCAGATCAACTTTGGTCTGCACCTGATAGAGTCATATCTATGGGTCAAATAGCACAAACTGCTTAATTGAACTCCTTGAAATAGAACTGTTTTTACATTTAAATTGCATACTTATGTAAAATGAATTGTTTGTGATAGAACTGTTTATTTTATAAAAATTCATTTGGAATTAGATAACCAACAATGCTTGATATGCCATAAAACCAAACCAAAACAAATTTTCCTTCCGGTGTCTTACTCACGCAATTCATGTGGAATTACCGCTATCTTTTTTTTTACCTTAAGGCACAGGTGCTTCCTGTTTTTGAATTCCACGAACTTACACAGCCTGTCAAAGGTCAATATATAACACAGAAACCACTAGTCAAACCTGCTGAAAAAACTCACAGAGTCAAATAAAAATAATAGTGAACGATATTTGTCAAAGACATTCACTGAAAATCGTCAGTCAACAGACTTTTAAATAAGTGAAACAGAAATAGCCATGTTATTAGTAACCTACGTAATATTCTATAAAGATGATTACAGCTTGGCGTTTTCTATAGTTCCCTAAAAATCAAATCAAGTTGTATTACTGTTGACACTTCACTCACTAATTGTCATTTTCTTCAGCTGAAGAGTGAACTGCCAACTCATGGGAAAAATAGGCCTCAAGATTGGAAAGGAAATGAGGGAAGAAAAAGAAAGTAGATAATAGAAAATAAAAAAAAGAAAAACAGCAAAAATTTTAAGATGGTGAAGAATTTTTCAGAAATTCTTATGATGAATATAAAGATATTTTAGAAACTTTACTTTTATTTGATGTTTGTCTGGGTTATCAATATAAGGTTGTTTTTCAAGCATATATATTCTATGAAAATATTCGTATGACTTAGTATGTTAACCGACAAAGACCTACGGACACATCATACATACACACGCGCGTATATGGATATATTTTGAAACCGGCTTTATACCTTTATATGTTTTGAATTCATTTAGAGGGCTATTGCAATGCGAGGTAATAATTACTTGAGTTTAATTAATTTCAAAGTAAAACCTCCATCGTTTTTTTTTTTTGACGTTGTAAACATAGTGTCACACGAGGTGTTCGAACGCCATTTTGGGTGCTGTAACCATAGTACCATATGGCGATCTAACATCCCACGAGACACCATGGTAACAAAGATTTTTAAAAAATTGAACATACAACATAGTGTTCATTTTAAAATAAAGGTCTCTGATGATCAAGTTTTTACTTTGAAATTAACTAAACTCAAATAATTATTATTTCACATTGCAATGACCCTCCAAATTAATTCAGTTCAATAAAACAAAATAATTTGTGTTATAGTAAGTGGGCGACCTTAGTCGAGGGTGACCCGAAGGCTCCCTTTTCAATAGCTACTACTCTGAGGTGTAGGGAAGTGCGCATCTTCTTTCCCTAAATTGCTCTACTTTACCCTTGAATATAATGCTGAGTGTTACGCAAAGCGGCATCAAGAACCATTTTTTGAGTCTTTGGTATGACTTGACCCCAGTCTCCCAGACCATTGGCGAGCACTCTACTTATCAAATTACAAAATACTTTATTTGTTTGTAGGTGTCCAACCCCTCTGCAACAAAAAGGAATGCAGCAAGGTAATTTTTTAAACGGAGTAAAACTGATTTGAATTGAAAAGACTTCTTTCTAGATTGGTTGCTATAGCAAGGTTAAAGGGCCGCCCTGTTCATTACCTATAGCTGAGGGTAAAATGTTTGGATTCATACCTATCTGCATCTCCAACAGAGGTCTAAGGCTTTCAACCCACCAACAATGAGGTGTGGTTGGTATGAGAAAAAATAAAATCCGGTGGTGAGGTTTTGATTCTGGATGTATAGAGAGTGTGAAGCTTATTCTTTGTTGTCATTATTCCTAGATCCATTATGAGTCGAAATAGAAAATCCTGTGAAGGTCGTATCCAGAGGTTAAATAGATATGTTTGAAAATTATTCATATTAGATTTTTGAGAGTAAATTAGTAATATCAAGGTTAAATAATAGTGGCTCTAATTGCTTACAAATAATATTATTAGTTGCTTTAAACCTGACTATTTCGGGCAAAAATTGTCTGATTTGTTTGTTTGTTTGGGTTTTATGGCATATCAAACTTTGTAGGTTATTTCATGCCAAATCCATTTTAATACAAATAAAAAGTTCTATTTCAAACTATTCAGTTAAGCATAAGTACACAGTTTGTAAAAAACATTTCTATTTCTGACTATTCAGTTTAGTCAAACAGTTCTAATTCAGACAATTTAGTTTAATGTAAGTATTATTTTTGTTTACACGCAGTTAAATGTCAAAACAGTTATTTTTCAAACAATTCCGTTTATCATGCAAAAACAGTTTTATTTCAAACAATTCAATTTAGCATAAGTACGCAGTTTAGTTCTATTTGATCCATAGATAGGAGCCTATCAGCTGCTCCCCTCCGAGCCAGAGTGGCAATGAAGGTGTACTTTGCATTTCCCAAAGCTCCAGCATAACTGTGACCTCATCATCAGCAGATTGTTTCGTGTCATAACCAGGACACTCGTTGGGGTGGGGAGGGCTCTGATTCATCTGCAGAGATGCAGTCGGTATATTTCACGGCCCTAGCCGACATGGCTAAAAATTGTCTGACTTCGACATTAAATAAACCCAAAGGTGTCGGCAATCAGTAAAACCCACTAATCTATACTTACCTATTTGTATATGTGAGTGTTCACATGCCAATGTGTCCTTCGTGATTTTTAAATATCGTAATAAATGATGGTTATGGCAATCTTTTCTGTTGTTTCTCGGGGGAAATAAATAAAACATTTACCAAAAATGATTAAAGGAGATATCAGCGTGCAGACGCACGTTTATATACATATATGTAACTAGAGGGAGATTTTGAATTGAAAATAAAGTACTTGCTGTTTTTCTTTTATTTTATAACGCTCAACAGAATAGTAAATGAATTCGATTTTGGAAAGGAATTATTGGACTCGTCTGATGGGTTAGAACACCTCATGAAACTGGCTGGAACGCAAAGAAATTGCTCGAACATTAAATCTATATCATTTGTTTTTATCGACCTTTTCAATGGGATTTTAATTTGCTTTGGTTTTTAATTTTTACACACACACAATAAATATATGTATGCTATGGTCGAAAGAATAGACATAACCGTTTGTAGAAAAATCAATACTAAAATAAATATTTCAAGCCTGTAGTTTCATTACAGGGTTAGGCACGGTTATTTGATCTAATGGCATAGCAACCCTTGAGTTTTATTTAATGCCAAATCCTGTTTATTCGTATGATTTGTAAGCGAATAATTTGTTGGTAACTACATTTTTAAAGGAGTTGGAGCTTATTGGTTTGAACACTGTTAAATTGTTTAAAGTATTTCTATCTAACACTAATAGTTCTATTTGCACACAGTGAAATGCTTTCAAGTATTGCTATCTAACACTCATAGTTCTAATTGTGCACAGTTAAATGGGTACGCGTATTGTTATTTTATAATAGTAATTTTATCTATCAAGTATCCCTGTCTAATATAATTCAAATGATTTGTTTGCACAGAATTAAATAGTTTCAAGTACTGCTATACAACACTAACAATTCAGTTTAATACGAATAGTTTATCTCTATTAAAAGATTGAGTTGTTCTTTTTTTACACATAGATGAGGCTCTAACAGGTACTGCCACTCTGGGTCAAAGTGAACCTGGGAGTAATAGCAATGGAGGAGTACTCCACAATCCACAAAGTCCAAAACTGGAGCCTCACCATTAGATGCAGTTTAATATAATACCGAAGACACTAACTCGTTTCAAAAATTGTTATCTAATACTAATAAGTCAAGTTAACATCATTCATTCGTTTGCACACAGTTAAATGGTTTCAAGTATTGCAAATAATAGAATAGTTTTATTTAACCTATAGATGGGATCCGAACAGGTATTACTATTCCAGGTCAGAGTGGACATGGGAGTAATGGCAATGAATGGGTACTTCACATTTTCCGAAAGACCAGGACTTGAGTCTTACCAACGGATGGTTTAGTGTCATATCGGGACATTCGATGGGTGGGTCACACCTCTCTGCAGAGATGCAGTCGGCGTATTCTACAGCTCCAGCTGACTGAGCTAAGTTTTATTACTCAAAGTTTCAAATATCAATTATGGAATAGTGGATACTCTCATCAGATAAAGTTTCATCAGCGGATGTTTATTTCCTAAGTGTTTACGTTATCTATGATCAAATGATGTTTATTTCAAGAATGAAAGTCCCGTAAATGTCACAGGATTGGATTCACGTGTGAATGTAACATAAACTCTAAAACTTAATGATTTAAACATTCGGCTCTGCGCGTGTTTCCCAATCTTTTTTCTCTTTAAGATGTTAAGCAGCAATATCAGACGAAAAAGTAATGAACTTATAAATAGTTTTTTGGTGGTTTATTTTATTTTCGGGTCTATTTGAGATAAAGTCTTCATATCCATCCATCCTGATAAGTGCCTGGAATTAATCTGGTGTTTGTTGACTTTTATTGATATTTTCTACTATAGTGAATTTAGGATCCCTAAAAGTCATAGTCTGTCAGGTGGAAATGTTGTTCTTTAGGGATGAATTTATCATAATACAGTTATCTATTCAAAAATATACCAGAAGTCATCTTTTGAAAAATACAAAATCAATTTTTTTCCAGATTTTTTTTCCATAAATATGAATTCTGGATTGTTTGGAATTGATTAATAGCAATAATCATTTCTTACAAAAATATTTCTTTTGAGACTATTCAAAATGGTAGCAACTCAAACAGAGTTCTCCAAGCTCAAATTGACGTCTCTCATAAAATTTTTGGTGTTTACGAAGTGCAAACCAAGCGAAATTTACAGAAGAATTTATTATGTCTACGGAGAAGCATGTTTGTATCAAAAGAAAAACATACGAAATATGTGTTTAACACGAAGCTTGAGTCAAACATCCAGTTAATCGCTTGAAAACAGGCTAAGTTCCGGGCGTAGCGGTCAGTAAAGGAGATCATACTGTAATTTTCTGGGACATAAAAAGAAGAATCACTTGATTTCCTTGAAAAAAGGTGCAATTGCAAACAACACTTTCTATTGTTAACTGTTAAGGCAACATTGATGCTATTTATTGAATGACCCTTGTATTTGTATATGCATCTTTATAACCCCCAACGTTTTAATGTCGACTTTCTTACACAGACTCACTCACACGAAGACAAATGAATATATCAGAAATTTGATGATCACATATTTATCATTCTTATTTACATACAGACAAATAGATTCAATCTTACATTTCTACGCACACGTGTATGTGTGTATTAGTGTATTTTTCGGTCGTATACGTATGCATGTGGGAATCAATCTTCATATTTATGAATATTTACTCACTTTTCCTTTCCCAGTTAAAAAAAAAGATTTCTCTTGTTGTCAAAAAAGCAGAAGGTTGAAGTCCAGCTATTCAACTTTCTATTTGACGTTTAAACATAAAACTCTTCTTCAAAAAAACAAAAAACAAACAACCTTTCATCTACTTTTACTGCTCACAGTGAAACAAGACGTTCCTTTTGTTTGTGTGTTATCCTCTGATATTCATGAGAAGACAAGGGCGAAATCTTACTCGTCACAAAAGAATAAACTTACCATGGAGCTGAAAATGTCTATTTTTACCTTCTTGTTAGACCCTAGTGACTTTCTTTTGAGATAATTATCTCCTTTAATTAAATTATAATCATCTCTACTCGTTATACTATATCATATGGAAATCAGACCTGACCGATAAAATGAAACGCAGTTTCTTCCAGGCAGCGATTGTATCGATACTGCTATATGGATGCACTACACAGACGCTAACTAAACGGCTGGAGAAGAAGCTAGACGGCAACTACACAAGAATGTTGAGAGCAATATTGAACAAGTCCTGGCGACAACCCCCCCACGAGACACTAACTATACGGCCACTTGCCTCCCACCACGAAAACTATACAAGTTAGACGAACCAGACACGCAGGACACTGCTGGAGAAGCAAGGACGAGCTCGTAAGTGATTTACTCCTATGGACCCCCACATATGGCCAAGCAAAAGCAGGACGACCAGCTTGAACTTACATACAACAGCTATGTGAAGACACAGGATGTAACCCTGAAGACCTGCCGGAGGCGATGAATGATAGGGAGAAGTGGCGAGAGATGGTCAGGGATATCCGTGCTGGAGGCACGACATGATGATGATGATGATACTAATTAGATTATTTCTAAGATACTCGGGTTTATCCTTTACTTAAGTTCAGATGTTAACGCAGTCATCTCTTATTTTTATACTGTTTGACAAAAATTGTATTCCTTCTTCACCTCAGTAATTAATTATCAGATATAGCGTCACGAGTTTTAATCATATTGGCCTATTTTTGCCTAAATTTTTAATATAAGTAATTAATATCATAAACGCATCTCGGAATATTGTCCTCTCCGTTTTTTTTTTTTTGTTTTTTTAGAACATTTCGGCCACTGGACCGCCTGCCCTTTAAGAAAATATTTATTCAAGCCCCTGTGATGAAGTAGACTTTTTCTCATTCCTCCATGGAATATCATGAAGCGATCAACACCAAAAGACTCATTTCTCATGTCCTCTTAGCGGCAATGGCAGACGGAACTCATTTTCTTTCTTCATGACAAAGTCTTGTTCTATCGACGACAATATTCACTTCTCTCATAAAGTCCTGCGATATATACTCCACGTAGCTATGGGGCGGCTCGGTTAGTGTAATGGTTAGCAAGCTTGACTTGCAAACCTACAAAAGTGAGTTCAAGTCTCATTAGGTGCTCCATTCATTCGGCCTTGTGCCACATGTAAGCAAAAAGCTTAGTAAATTATGACTACTCCACTTACGTATCACTCTTATTTTGGTTCGCTTACATTGGTCGGTGATTTAAGACTCTCGTCTGTAGCTTTGCATTCCATATATACACATTAACCCCTGTATATTCATAATGTAACATAATGGATTTCTGAGACGGACAGAAGGAGTTTAATACCCAGAAAAGGGGACAGATTTTAGAAGAGTATAGAAAATACACTACGAGAGTATAAAACCCTTTGAACGTGTTGTGTAGAAGGAAACGTATCGTTTACTTTATCCAATAGACTCCGACAGAATAGGTGGTTGAAATATCTAGATAAAAAAGAACTAGTCAGACATCGGAATAATTCGATGACGGATGAAAATTGTTATTTTTATCAAAATATTAAAAAATTCGCTTGATAAAAAATGCTTTCACGTCGAAGATCATTGCGAAGAAAAAGGTATTTTATTTTGTTTGAACATGAAAACAAAATGTTGTAAGTACAAAGATGACTAATAAAACGATTTCTGAAGCTAAATTTTGCGCAGGAATTTGGGTTCAATTTACTACGGGCTTCCGAAATAACCACTACACCCCCTGACCTAGCTAGGAAAAAGTAACTAAACTAAAATAGAATAAAATGAATAATTAAACTAAAAGAGAAACAAAATTAGATCGACAGAGCGAAAGAGAACTGGATCGAATTTGACGTAAGGTGCTTTCTCCCATACCCGATTCAGAGATACGAGCCTTGTATCTTACAGCCAGAGTGGAAGATAGAAATAATCGAATATCTGTCGGTCTCCGAAAAAAAATTATTATGTAAAAAGTTGGGGAATAAGATTTTCTGTGATATACACTTTACTCTATTATTATCGTAAATCCGTGCTGTTTTGTTTATGGTCGCAGATTTTCATTTCTTTTTCCTTTAGTAAAAAAACGGTTAAAGCTTGATTCGCTACCCGGATCTTAAATCACAACGTTGGCGAATAGCGGATTAACCCCGGTTGTTCAGAACATTTTGAGGCATAACCAGACATGGATAGAGCCCCAAGAATAACCCCGGTATTTGGCAAAGCAACGACCCGTCTTGTTGTAGCAATATCAAAGCAGTATATGCGCGCAAATCATATTACAAATGGCCGTTAACATGAAAACACACAAAGAGACACTACTTTTTTGCTTTCATTAAGTGAAAATCATCACATATCTTATATCAGTTAATTTCACCGTCTTTCCAATTCGTAATGTTACTTTTCTTTTCTTTAAACCAAGGTTGAACTAATAACATCGAAGTAGACTCCAAATACAAACTTATTTATCGCTATCATCCTCAAGACTATGACACAACCCAGAGATTATTTGTAGACATTTAAACCTAATGTTCTTTTTGTTTGCCCGTTAAAAAAACAACATTTTTTGAATACATATTTTTGCAGTTATTTACGACTGTTCAAATAAGGCCATTTTGAATTGAGAAATGAGAGAAATATTTGGTGTCGAGTGTATATATTGCTCATGATGTTTACCTTTTCATAATTTGAACTTTTCTTAATGAAGGAAATATAGGGAAACGTTACTTTTGTCTATCTGGTTGTGGTATCGTAATTAGAACTTCATATTTGCACAGTATTCATTTATCTCTTGTTTGATGGCTTTTAATCCTTTATAAACTTATAGAAAGTAAAAAGTTAGATTTTTTTCAGCTCTTAAAGTATTTCGCAGTCATGAAATCATATATATTCAAGGAAATAAAATCTGATAATTTCCTATAATAAAATAAAAAAAAATGTTTTTACATCATTATCTAAGGAAACTCCCACGGAGCGAAATATCATAATATAAAAATAACAGCCTACCAAATTTTTTTGGCATCTTATTTCTCTTTCATTCTGACGTATAATGCATCCTTATATTTATTCAAATGGATTTCTGTTGGGTCTAAAAGGACTGATATCATTTCCTCAAATATTTGCAAACCCACAATGTTTTTATAATGAAAATGTCATTCTGACCGCATTATTATTTTATACAATCACTGTATTTAAAAGTATACAACAAGACTAGCCCCCGGGTATACTGCACCTTACCCAGCAGAGGATATTAAGAAAATAGGTTGAAGGTACATCGATTGTTGCCGGAGATAAATCCATGTTCCCTATTGGAATCAATTCTTTTCGAGAATGTTTCATGAATGGAATTCTAACAAATATGAGCAGTGAGATGGCTATCAGCAAGGAAAATGGAATCGGTTAGAAGTATTTGTATTCCGGATGGGGTGAATGGCTTAAAATTTGCATAAAGACGATGGAGGCACGTGGCTTAACGGGTATAATCTTAGGACAAATACACAGTGACCAGGATTCAAATCCAGGCGAGGTTATTTGCGTTTCATTTTTGCTCTAATGCTCTTGGGTAAGGCATGAATCCATATGTTCTCTCCAGCTGATGGTACATCGTGGGACAAACTGAATTCATTAACCTTTGTACGGCAACTAGTCATCTAGAAAGAAAACTATCATTTAAATTTTTTACTCCGCCTAAAAAAGGATCTTTTGTTGCATCCTGCGTTGATCCATCATCTCTCCTAAAGATTATCAGATTAGTATATGTAGCCTTCATTGGCAGCTAGTCTTGGAGAAAGTCAACTCTGAATATATAACCAGGACCTCTAGTCTATAAAGCCATCTAACATTGCATTCAATCAGATAATTCCTGAAATGACCAACAACAGCCCCTCCTCTCTCAATTTCCCTGGGGACAATTTCTATTGGAGTCATTGCTCGTCTCTACAACCTTATCTCGACCTGCTGCAGGATCCAGTCTCGGATCGAAAATTTCGTTTACTGTTAATAGTAAAGCCAATGAAATGCGTTTATATCTGCAGTAAATTGAAAGCCAACCCCACGTAGGGTTTTTTTTATTTCTTTTCTTTTCTTTTTCTTGTATTTATTTGTGGGGTAAAGAAGTTTTGCTATAAATGTCGACGGTTTGTACCACAATTAACAGAATCTGCGCAAATGTCCACCCGATTCTTTAGCGACTATTCTTGGCAATTAAAACGTGGGCGGACAGCTCGATACGCATGTCTGTTGGCACTTGTGTCTTTAGTACGTACACCATTGCTTATATCAATGCTAGTTCACGAGAAACATCAATATTTTCCATTAGAACACTTTCCTAAAAGAGAAACCTTCTTGTTATCAGAATAAAAAGTCAGAAGAAACGTCTTTTATGCAATTGAACAAGCGTTTATTTAAGGTTTAGATTTGTATACATTATGCTACATAATGAGTTACTGGTGCTATGAACTAATATTGGTTTTTCCAAACATTCTGTTTGTCGAGGATCATCATCACATATAGCCATTTGTGAGACTTAAACGAGGATACGAGGTTATTTGTTCCTATTAAGATAGAAAGCTTCCAACTAGCAGAATACATTAATCTTATCGCTTAGAAAGTTTAATTATGACACAAGGTCAGAAGTACGGCACTCTACCATAGAACCCAATTCACTATAACCTACCAACTAGTTTATCTCGGTAACCATAACAACATACACATCTTTATATTTGTTATATTTGAATAGAAGGATCAGATTTCAGTTTGAAAAAGTCAAGAAAACCGAAAATTCCTTCCAGTTTTTACATGCATAGTACTTTATTTTATTTCCATAAAGTCGTATAAATAGACATAAAGCATGAACTTTATTTTGTATGAGTCTGCTGAAAAATTCTCGGCCTTACAGAGAAACCACTTACCTAGAGTCATAAAAACGTACATGTTTGTATATACCCAACCGTCTACCACGGGCAAGTTGTCACTCAAGGTCATTTTTAAGCGGAGTATCGCTAGTTTGAATTCAGAGTTTTCTTTCTCGTTGACTAAATAACTTGACCTGCTTTACCATTTGCTCATAGGTGAACGAAAATTTACCCAACCTTCTTTCACAGGCAGGACGCGAAACAGGGCCAATTTCATACGAGAGTACAGCTGGCTGGAATTCAGTTTTCTGTCTCCGAGACTTTTCTTCCGAGTTTAAATAATCCTGTATGTCCGACTATTAACTCATAAATGAATGAGTATTTATCCAGCGCCTCAGCCTTGAGCAGAACGTAACACAATTTTTAAGCAGAAGTCAATTATTTTGAACTCAGTGTTTTTCTTCACATGGAACGATTACCTTACCAACATTACAGAGTTGGTTTGGTTTGGTTTTATGGCATATCAACCCTTTTAAGTTATTAATTAATCCTTTTCGTATATATATATTGAATATATATGATTTTGAAACACTTCATGTTGATCCCGTCTTTATACGAGCATTGGCTCATTCTTTTGTACACAGTTAAATGGTTCCAAGTATTCCTATGTATCACGATGAATCCATTTAAAAACAAATTACTTGTTTGCATACAGCAAAATGATCAAACAGTTCTGTTTCTAAAAATTCAAGTTAAAATAATCAATAAAATTAAATAATTCGAAGTATTGCATAGAATCACTTACAATTCAATTAACTATCAGTCATTCGTTTATACTAAATTAAACGATTATACAGTTCTATTTTTAACAATTCAAATTTGTTTGCACACAGTTTAAATGTCAAACTGTTTTATTTGACACATAGATATGACCCTATCAGGTGATACCACTCCAGGCCAGAGTGGAACTGGGAGTGGTAGTACTCTGCATTCCCCAAACCTCCAGTATTACTAGAGCCCCATCATCAGATTGCTTAGTGCTATATCCAGGACACTCGTTGGGGGTGGGTATCTTACGCCTCTGCAGAGATGCAGCCAGTGTGTTCTATAACCCCAGCCGACTGAGATCAAGGTTAAATAATCTAATCCGATAGACTCATAGCCGGAGGAAGAACAGATGAATTCATGCTTTTTTAAAAAGAGTTTTAGTGTCAAATGTTTCGCAAACAGCCTCATCCAGAGTTTGAACTCGGGTCACCGATTCCATTTCCTACGACAATAACATGTTATTTAGACTACAGGTTCTTTTGGAACATTCCAATGACTCCAGCTGTGATAGGTATGACCGTTACCTTGACGTTAATTAGGTTTTTCACTTATTTTGCAGGTATTTATTCAGGTTTTCGCTTTTCTGTTATTATTGAATATGTCTTTAAGACAGATTCCACATAGGACCAACGGCCGTCGAAACTTCTGGGTTTCCTGGATTAGGATCCACTACTCTATATTAGCGGATAGGTAGAAAAGTTTGTTTTTTTTTCCCTCAGAATGAACCTCGCAATTGGGAATGGCTAATGCCTTATTTCTCGCTGGTTTCTGTTCGTAGTAAATCTATGGTTATCCTTTAGTGGGACAATTAAATAATGATACCAATAACAATAGAAAAATGAAAACCTGAATAAATACTTGTAAAATGATTGATTCAATTAATTCTTTTTATTCAGTATATGCCACTGCGAATTCAAAGAAATAATCATGTTCCTTCAATCCTGTGTCCCGTGGTGAGCTTAATATCCTCCGGAGAAGTGGAGTTCTAAGTATGAAATTAAACTCCATCAGATGGTCAGGTTCTTGTTCTTTTACTCCCAGGTCCACTAGATCTGTTGGAAATTATCTATATTACATAGGAATACTAGATACCATATAACGGTAAATTACTTTCTTGAGCCTCGTAATGTGAAACAATAATTGTTTACTAAGCATTATTGTTATTAGTCGATTGAAACTATACAACTGTGTGCAAATAAATTATTAGTGTTTGATAGAAATACTTGAAACCATAGAGATCTGCAAATTATTTATAGTAGACAGGAATACTTGATATATTACTGTATGGAAACGAATCTTAAGAAACTACACAAAAAATGTGAATATAAAGTTGAATGAATGCAGTCCCGTCATTTCTTAGAGATTAAATAATAAAATAATCCTATTCGGATTGACATACAAAAAAAAAAATCAATCTCTCAAATTTCTTAAGAATTTAACAATCAAACATCAAACTGCTCAAGAAAGCTTGTAATGATGTTATGCCAGCGTTTCGATACTCAAAAATTTACCAGTTTAGATTACAGTGAGATTCAGCCATGAGAGCAGAATGATGAAAGCGAAGCAGTTTTGACTCCGGGGAAAGCTGTCCCTAATTCTTGATGGATTTCTGACTCGCAGGCTAAAGTAGCTGATAATGTACTTAATGACATCTATTTATCAAGTTCTCTATCTTAGAAAAGAGTTTAGAGAATTTGCTTTGGGGAGATCTCAAAACTGGCTTCGGGGTGACCTCTTTGAAGAAATCAAACGACATCTCAAGAATAGACCTGAGCATAATCAAAAGAAACAAATCCAACGATATCTATTTGGGAAAATAGAAAAATATTGACGGTTACAAAAGCAGAAAGCATAAGATGTCCCCAATTTCTGATATGATCAAAGAGAAGGCAGCCTTTCACTATTTCATATTGGTCAATAAATAGATTCTTTAAAAATCAGTCGCAATTTGGCGTTATTGATAATTGAATTGACAACTTAAATCAATTACAAATATGCAGTTATCAGAATGTCTTCTTTCGAGACACCTTAACAAAGATGTCATCTTAATTTCGACACAACTAAATCACTTAACACTGAAGTATTGACAGGTATTTTTTCACTGAATTCTAAGTGACAGCAAGTCCCCTCTGACTTCCAAGACAGTTCAAAGCATTCCAGCTGATCATAATAGAATTGGGGCCTGGATGGTCGCGATTCTTGCTCTGATTTCGAAAAATATTTTTCCATGTTCTAAGGGGATCAGGGCTTCATCTACAATTGGTATCACCTCCACTTTCATGTTCTACAGCTTTTTCAGCTCTCTGGCAAGGTCCAAGTGTTTGTATATCTTTTTGTTTTTTTTTCATTTCCAGTCTGTAGTCCGCTGTAAGGGTGAAATCCACTCGTTTACACTACGACTGGTCTTCGGATCATGACCTTTGAGATCTGTATCTCAAAATTGCATATAATTTTATGGATCTTTTTTTCAGGACAGATTCTGGTTGGAACACCTACCATTTATAAGCATGGTTAGAATTTAGTATCTTGCACAATTACTAGTGGATCAACTTTCCTACCCAGTCATGTTTATTATTATTATCATTATCATTTTTTAAAAATTACTTTACTCTTTTAAGCGTTTTTCACTCCAGCGTTAGCTCATAGTTTTTCACTGGACATTGAGTGATCTCAAGTCTCCAGGACTTATCTCAGTATTCTAGTCGATCTTAATAATGCTTTAGACTGCTTGGTTTCAACTTCTTCTCTTATTTCCAAGTCTTCTCGTCTCTTTACCAATCCATAGGAGATTGTTCCAAGCGCACGAATTACTATTAGTATCACCGTATTCATCACGTTCCATAGTTTTTGTTTTCTAGCTAGGTCTTAGTACTTAATCTCGTTTTCGTTTTTCTTTTGATTTTAATCTGTGATCCGTCAGGACAGAAAAGTCCACTAGGTCTGTTCGTCTGGCCGAGATTAGGTGATCTGTTTGTATATAAAAAATCCAGTGAATTTCCTGGCCCCTCTTACATCTGGACAGATTCTGAGTTGTGTATATCCTCCTTGTGAGTTTTTCACACCAGGTTTAACTAATGGTCTTTGACTGGAGTCTCAGTGACAGGAAGTCTCTTCTAGGACACTACTAAATATCAGAACTGATTTTAACAGTACTGTGGTCTGGGTGGTTTTGATTTTTCATCTGATATCCTTATTATTATTATTTCTATTATTATTATTTGTGAATTTTTCATTCATCTAACTGATGGTTTTCTCATGCTCTCTTCAAGAAAATCAAGTCGATCAAAACTGTTTGGATCACCTCGATTCTTCCTTGGATTTCAAGTTGCTCCAGTCATTTTTTTAGCTTCTTTGATATCCTTCCGAAGGTTGGTTGGATGGTTGGATTTTATGGCACATCAACCTTTGTGGGTTATTTAACGCCAAATCCATTTTTTTTTACAAATAATCAGTTCTATTTCAAACAATTCAGTTCTGTATGAGTACACAATTTAACTGTCAAAAATATTTCTGTTTCAAGCTATTCAGTTTATTCAAACAGTTCTAATTCAGCTAAATCAGTTTAGTATAAGTACACATTTTGTTTATACACTGTTGAATGTCAGAACAGTTCTATATTGAACAATTCATTTTAGTGTAAGTACAGTTTTAATGTCAAAAAGATTTTCATTTCAAACAAATCACTTTGGCATAAGCACGCAGTTTAAATGTAAGTACAGTTTAATTGTCAAAAACATTTGTATTTTAAGTTATTCCATTTAGTCAAACAGTTCTATTTCAAACTATTCAGTTTAGCAGAAGTATGTGGTTAGTTTTATTTAACCCATAGATAAGACCCTATCAGGTACTACCATTCCAGGCTAGAGTGGACCCGGGAGCAATGGCAATGAAAGGTAGCTCCACATTCCCAAAAGCTCCAGCATCAATGGAACCTCACCATCAGATTTTTTAGTGTCCTATCCAGGGTTCTCATTGGAGGGGGTCTTACCCCTCTGCAGAGGTGCAGTCGGTGTATTCTACAGCCCCAGCCGACTGGGAAAATTCCGAAGATTGAACAGGTCCTGGCAGCAACACCCCACACGGCGCCAACTGTACGGCCACCTACCAACTATCACGAAAACTATACAAGCTAGACGAACCAGACATGCTGGACACTGATGGAGAAGCAAAGACGAGATCGTAAGTGATGTGCTCCTGTGGACCCCCGCATATGGCCAATCAAAAGCAGGACGACCAGCTCGAACATTCATACAGCTGCTGTGTGATGATACGGGATGTAAATCCGAAGACCTGCCGAAGGCGATGAATGATAGGGAGACTTGGAGAGAGAGGGTCTGGGATATCCGTGCTAGCCGCACGTGATGATGATGATGATTGTCACCTTCATGTCCATTGTTTTTTTTTAGCTCTCAGGCAAGATCCAACTATTTATCTAGTTTTCTTGCCAGAGAGCTGAAAAAGTTGCGAAATATGAGAATGACGTTGATTTATTAATTGTTGGAGAGACTTTTGAAACGGTTCTTAAAAAAACGTAGAAAATACTATGTGGAAATGGAGACGAATAATCGAGACTACCCAGACATCAGCACTATTAAGATCAGCTAGAATATTTCGAAGTGTCCTGGAGATCTGAAGAGACTTGCTGCCATTCAGGTTTCAGTAAAAATTGCGGCGAAAAATTTATAGAATTAAAATAATAATGTATACAGAATTTTAAATATAATTAAATCAAAATGCCTTAAGACGAATAAATGGTGGTAATATGATATATTTGCTTGTATATAAAGCTACATAGAGGTAACACGAGACCTAATATTACTTCAGGTATGAATAACAGTCAACAGCCATCTTTCTTGTTATCACCATATCTATAAAGGACATAGGGAGATAATTCGTACATTATTAACATCAAAATTAATTCTACATATGAATTTTTTTTAATAGTTAGTAGGTTTGGTTTTATGGCATATCAACCCTTGTAGCTTTTTTTTAAATTCCAAACTCTGTTTATATATGATTTGTTAACAAGAAGTTTGTAGTTAAGATTTTAAACAAACAAGACCTCATTTGTTTGCTTATCGTTAAAAGGTTTCAAGCATTCTTATCCAACACAACTAATCCTATTCATTTATTTGCACTCAGAGAAGTAGTCACAAGTATAGTTATTAAACACAATAACCTATTCAACACGATTCATTTATTTGCACACAGTTAAATGGTTCCAAGTATTCTACGTCTTAGTTTTATTTGCACACAGTTAAATAGTTCCAAGTATTCTACATCTTAGTTTTATTTGCACACAGTTAAATGGTTCCAAGTAATCTACGTCTTAGTTTTATTTGCACACAGTTAAATGTTTCCAAGTATTCTACGTCTTAGTTTTATTTGCACACAGTTACATGGTTCCAAGTATTCTACGTTTTAGTTTTATTTGCACACAGTTAAATGGTTCCAAGTATTCTACGTCTTAGTTTTATTTGCACACAGTAAAATGGTTCCAAGTATTCTACGTCTTAGTTTTATTTGCACACAGTAAAATGGTTCCTAGTATTCTACGTCTTAGTTTTATTTGGACACAGTTAAATTGTTCCAAGTATAGCTACGTAATAGCAAAGATTCATTTTTTGTACCCAGTGAAAGAGTTTGCTACTCAACACGAATAATTTTATTCAAGATTACTCTTCTATTTGCATACAGTTCATCATCATCATCTTGTCGTGCCATCAGCACAGATATCCCTGACCCTCTCTCGCCAACCCTCCCTATTGTTCACCGCTTCCGGCAGGTCTTCGGGGCTGCACCTCGTATCTTAAAACTTGACTTAAAAAGATCTTAATTTCACAATCAATACAAAATCAAACACAATAAAAATATGGTCAAAAGAGGATTTATAAAAAGTATTATATGCATTCTATTATGCAATTAAGAAACTATCAGGAAGAAATATGTCAAGGAACCTACATCATATAGCGAGAAAAGACGTAATGCCCAATGACACAATTAAAAATCTCAATAATTAAGAGAATATGACAAGATATATTCTTCAAGAGATCATTTAATAGATGGTGAAAAGGATATCAAATAACAGGTAGTTGCTGATACCGAAATAAATGAAATTCGAGCGCTTAAAATGAACACAAATCATAATGAAACAGAATAATGAAACATTAATTAAAAGTCCGGGTTTTATAAAACTTCAGCTTCATAAAATGAGTACAACACATTAAACAAAAGTCAACAAATTTAAAACCCATACAACTCAAAATATTTTTAAAAAATTGGCTCAATACAACAAAATATAATGAAAACTCTAGAAAATAACTGATACTGATCGGAAAGACCGAGCACCATTAAAAAAAATGATAAAAATAAAATTCTAAAACGACGAAAAACAAGTTTACAGAGATAAAGTTGAAAAATCTTGAAGACCATCTGTGAGTCTTTAAAGCTAATCTTAAGCTTTTAAATTAAATAATATATGTGACTGCTACTGTAATAATCCCAGTCGCTATAACACAAAAAAAAAAAAGAAATCTTTAAGCGACCCTAATGGAATTTAAGGATACAAAAAGAAATACAATACAGAGGATAAAAATCCATACTAGATGAAATAAGTAAGGGTTCCAAAATGAAAAGTGAAAATCAAAATAAATAAATAAATGAGATAAAATCAGTTGATAAGATCCCAATCATAAAAGAAAAACTTCAGCAAAAAAAATACACAATACCCAGTGTATTTGAAGATATGAAAAACGAACAAATTTCTTTACACACTACAAAATATTTCCAGATGACGCCAAAAAAAATCTATCGAGAAATTGGAAAAGAAACAAAAGATGGAAAAGAAACCCCCATGATTGAAGAATTGAAATCATTTTGGAGAATGATATGAAGCCATAAGAAATTATATGATAAAAATGCAATGTATTCTGAAATATAAAAGACACTAATAAAAATTATAAACCATAAATGTACAAAGATATTACAGCAGGAGAGATTATAAATCCACTTAAATGCTCACATAAATGGAAGTCACAAAGAATTGATTAAAGTTTTGGCACAGCACCTATCCTCCATACGTCAACTAATTAAAAAACTTATTTCAGATATCATTTAAAAAAAATGAAAAGATGCCTGATTGGTTCAAAGTAGTAAGATACCAATCTATCAAAAACAAAAGAAACAAAAAACACAAACAACTATCGATCCATCACACACCTTTCCACATCATATAAAATCTTCAATTCTATTAGAGAACATAGTCAAATTAAAAGAATATACACAAATTTTCCTTCTTATATCATAAACAATCAAACAAACAATAATATAGCTGCAAAAATCAGCTGCTCACATAAACAACGTTAATTGTTGATCTAAATGGAAAAATCTAAAAATGCTTTGGATTGATAACAAAATCGTTATTGATTGCGTACCAAACAAAAGAATTCTTACACTTTTAAACATATCAAATTTATCCCCGGTTATAAAAACATTCCTAAAATATAATATGGAAAAGTAACAAACTCCCCTGAAATTAATGAAAAAATGACCAAAACTAATAATCTAAACATTAACAATCATATCTTCCAAGGAGACATACTTTCCCCCGCTTTTTTTGTATTACTCGCTTACATCTTGCCATAAAATTACAAAAACATCAGCCACTTATTCTATATGAAAGATTTTAAATTATACGCAAAAATGATGAAGATTTATAAGGTCTACAAAGTACTGAGAAAATATTTAGTGACGACACAGGGAAATAAGATGTTTGAGGCAAATTTGCTAAAAGCCAAATTTAGGAATGTCTTTAGTAGTAAAAAGTAAAAACGTCACACTGGACATAAATACCAAAATTACACTTACAACACAATAAAACCAATACATATTTCAGAATTAACGAAGTAAATGATATCAATCATACAATAAAGAAAAAATACGAAAATAATTCTATAGGAAAATAAAAACAAATAACCTACCACAGAATTCATCACCCAAGAGCAAACATAGAACGTCTCTACAGGAAGAGGCTTCATCAAATTAGAATGGACCAATAAAACAGCCACTATAGGATTAAAAAATACTTCGACACTACAACAGATTAGTTGTCACTGTCAATAAATATTCACCAAAAGCAAAAAAAAATTAATTAACTAAAAAAGCAGTAAATTTGGTAAGCAAGTCGACCCCACGCCAAAATAGAGACAAAAATAAAAAAAATAGAGGCAGCAAAAAACAAAGAAACAAACAATTAAAAACGCCTGGGAATAAAAAGCTCAATATAGATGATACGCTCAAAAAAATTAGAAATGTCGTTATAGAAATATTAAAATCTAATCGATGGCTAAAAAGTGCCGGACTGAAGGTAGAGACGGATAGGTTAATAAAAGCAGCACAAAATCAGAGCCTATCAACAAGAAATGATTAAGCTAACCATATTTACCCAACCCTTCCGCTCGGGCAGGATATGACACATGGTCAATTTTTAAGCGGAGTTTAACAGGTTTGAATTCAGTGTTTTCCTTCTCCTAGACTAGTTGCTTCACCAAGGCGGAAGAACCTAGTCTGCCCTACTATTTACCCATAGCTGGAGGGAGAATTATTGGGTTCATACCTTTCCCAAGGGTATTAGTGCTATGTGAAATGCAGTCAGTCAGGTCCAGGATTTGAACTCGTGTAACCGTGTTCATTTCCTACGACGATAATCATTACACTACGGGCACCTCCAAATCAGTAAGCTAACACAGGAAAAGACTGAGAAAAAACAATATGAAGATTGTGCCTACAAAAACTGAACTCATTAACCACTTAGTATCCTGTTGCACTTATGGATAATAAAGAAAGACATGATATAATCGGACATTGTATTATTTGAAAATAATACAAATACTATGTAATTCTAAAATCTGAAAATAGTATTAACACTTGCTAGAACAAATAACAGAAGCCAAAGAAGCTACTATTCTCAGGGACTTTGCTACCTAAACTGACCCAAAAATAAAAGACAAGAAACCAGATATAGTGGGTAATGATTATAAAAGTAAGACATGCTTTTAATTGACAGGTTAGTGCAAACAGACATCATATCAAGCAAAGAGAATAAGGAAATAAGGAAATGAAAAATCTGGTTATAGAAATTGAAACAATGTAGAACTTTAAAACGACGACCGACCAGGCCAGTAATAATAGCAGACCAGTATAGCAGTCGATAAGTAATTGTCCCAGCTTATATAAAATACAAAAATTGCTCTTTATGAAACTACTTTTCTTCTTAGAAGTGTACTATCAATGTAAGTGGGAAACTAACATCTAAAAGAGGAAACCTAATCCCGTCTAGAAGACCAGACCTATTGCTAATAAACAAAAAAAAATTAAGAAGAAAACTTGAGGTCTAACTGAATTTGATTTTTCTGGAGACCACCGAGTGACAATAAAAGAAAATGAAAAGCTAAACAAATACCTGGACCTTGCCTGAGGACTAATAGAGCTGTGGAACATGAGGGCGATAGTGATAATGATTATGCATGGTGCACTTGGAAGAGTTCTAGAAACTTGGAAAGGGAACTGAAAGAACTGGAAATTAGAAAATGAATCGAAACCATTTAGATTACAACATAGTTAAGAACGGCCAGAATTCTAAGACGACTTGTCATTAGAACTCTCGTGAAAGGCCACCCATCAAAGTTGGTATGAAAAACTGGCGAGAGGTGAAATGATATGGAGACCAATTTTCTTTTAATGTTTTCCTAATTAGGTGATTCTATTCCTTTTGTTGTTTTTACCATTTTTGGTAATAAACTAATGTTAAAGTTTTCAGATTGAAGATTTTTTTTTGTTTAGGTTTCCAGTTAATGATTATTATTTAAATCGTCATGTTTTTTTTTACAAACAGCAGACTTTCTTGATCTAGCATATCCTAGACTGAAAGCAAAATGAAACGAAAAATTAGATTAATCCTTGGAATTTTCCAGAAAGTTGAAAAAGTTCGATTTTATGAAGATGACAGTGTTACATATCAAGACATAGGGATGGAATTTGGCATAGAAAAATGTGCCATGCTAGTAATGAGAAGTGGCAAACGATACCTGACATACAGGATTGAATTACCAAATCAAGAAAAAATTAGAACACTCGGAGAAAAAGAAGCCTACAAATACTTTGACATATTGGAAGCTGGTACCCATATTGGAAGCTGGTACCCTGAGAGAAAAAAATAAAGAAAGAATATCTCAGTAGAACTAGAAAGCTACTCGAGATAAAACTATATTGCAGAAACCTTATCAAAGGAATAAATACCTGGGGTGTTACCCTCGTAAGATATTTGGTACCATTCTTGAAGTGGACCAGAGAAGAACTTAAACAAATAGATCAAAGAACATGAAAACTGATGACAATTCATTAGGTATTACATCCGAGAGATGGCGTTGATAGGCACAATGTACCAAAAAAAAAAAAAAAAAAATGGAGGCGGAAGACTTGCAAGCACTGAAGACAGCATGGACGCATCGATACAACGACTCGAAGACTACGTAGAAAAGCACGGAGAAAGACTGATTATAGCCACCAGAAACAATGCTGACTGTGATATTATATTTTGCAAACCGTCAGGGCCATTATCTTGGGCTCGGTACCAAATGTAATACTTCAGTTTGGTCCGGTTACCCGTAGCAAACAATGTGCTTATCACTGCACCAAATGTAATACTACAGTTCGTCAACTGTCCCCAATGTGCTTAATATCTTTGCACTGTACCAAATGTAGTACCATCGCTTGGCCGTGGGTTTTCAGGATCGAATCGTGTTTATGGCTGCGCCGTGGGTTTTTAGGGCCGAATCTTGCGTCTGGCTGTGTCGCGGATTTTCAGGGTCGAATCTTGGTAACAGTGCCAAGTGCATTTTCGGATAGTTCGTTTATCAATCCTGTCGTTGCCCACGCTGTGTTTGAAAGATCCACAGACAAGGAATGACACAATCCATCTGGAACTTCTTATAACGGTCGGGGTGACCCGTTGGAACAAAGTTTGTCTGGGCGTTGGTAATTCTAAAACAATAAGAACTCTTCATCAAAAGATAACAATCATTTTTTTGTTTGATTTTCAGACTCAATACAGTAATACGAGAGAGAATATCGATAAGGGTTTTATGAACAGACGCAAAAAGAAACGCCCCCCCAGCCCGACAGAACTCTCTGAATGTAAAATTCTAACTGACAACTGACCGACTCGCTAACTGGCTAATTTTTATATATTTAAATTCAGAATATCGGTGGGGGGTGATGTCATCTTGCTAAATTATTGCGTCATCTCTCACGGATTCCAAATTCACTGTTTTCATTTCCCCAATGAAACCTGTCACAGACAAGATATGAATCCTTTTTGTTTACATTTTGGCCTTCCTGTATTGTCCGTTATGTACTCGCTTAAACTTTCCAATTTGACTTACATTTTCGTTCAAAGATTTTAGTCAAGTTAAGAGTTAACTGAAAAATTTGAAGCCTAACCAAACCACGTAATAAAATAATTAACCACCACGGCAACTATGCTACACTGACAACATGAAGACCAACAGAACGACAATGACTAGAAAACAGAAATGAGAGAAAAATAGCTCTATGGGCGTTTTAAATGGCTAATAAGCAACATATAATGCGAGAAAACCTGGACGTGGCTAATAAAGGGAAACCATAAGAGAGAAACTGAATCTCTCCTAATAGCAGCACAAAACGACACAATAAGAACCAATCATATCAAAGCGATAATAGATATGACGCAACAAAATAGCCAATGTGACGATATTGTGGAAACGATAAATCACATTACAAGCAAATGCAGCAAATTTGTACAGAGGTAATTTACTAAGCTTATTTTTTGCTTAGATGTGGCACAAGGCCATATAAAAGGGGCACCCAATGAGACTCGAACTCACTTGTGTAGGTTTTCTAGTCGAGCTTGCTAACCATTATACCACCACAGGCGACAAATTGGTACAGAGGGAGTATAAGACTAGACAAAACTGGGTGGGCAAGATGATCCACTGGGAGATGTGCAAGAAACTTAAATTTGACCATACGAACAAATGGTATATGCACAACTCAGCATATCTGCCCGGGAGAATGAGACACATAAACTTTGACATACAAGTGCATTACTAATCTCGGCCAGAAGACCAGACCTTTTAATTATCAACAAAAAAAGAGAACTTGCAAAATTGTGGACTTTGCTGTCCCGGATGAACACAGAGTAAAATTGATAGGAAATGAAAAGAAGGATAAGTACCAGGACATTGCTAGGGGGTTGAAAAAAACTATAGAACATGAAAGTGACAATTATACCAATTGTAATTAGTGCTCTTGGTACAGTCACCGAAGAATTATAAAAGGAAATAAGAGGACGAGTGGAGACCATGCAAACTACTACATTATTGAGAACAGCCAGAGTACTGAGAAGAGTCCTGGAGACTTGCTGTCACTCAAACTTCAGTGAAAGACCATCAGTGTTAGCTGATGCGGAAAACCCTCGTGGAGTAAATAATAACAATAATAAAGCAAAAAATCGTTAATACGCAACCGGATAGTAAGTCTATATAATATGGTGAAAGAGGCGAAACCATTTATCACATAATAAACGAATCTAGTAAACCAACACATAGGTAGTTTAAGACTAGACACAAGTGGGTGGGAATGATGTTCTATAGGGAATTGTGCAAGAAATGAACATTTGACTGTACTATCGAATCGTACATGAACAAACCAGAACCCGTCCTGGAGAAAGAGACGTGTAAAATTCTCTGAGATTTTGAAATACAAACATATCAACTAATCTTGACCACACTTAGTGATAAATAATAAGAAAAGGGAACTTTCTGTATAGTGGACATTGCCGTCCTAGTGGACCATGGAGTGAAAATGAAGAAAGCGAATAGAGAGACAAGTACTTATACCTTGCCAAAAAACTACAAATCTATGGAACATGAACATGACAGAGGTACTAATGGTAATTAGTGCGCTTGGAACGTTCCCCAAAGGTTTGGTAAGGAGGCTGGAAGAGTTGAAAATCGGAGGACGAACCAAGACTATCCAAACTACATCATTGTTGAGGTCGGCCAGAATACTGAGAAGAGTCCTGGAGATTTTGCTGTCACACTGACTCTTGTGAAAAACCATCTTAAAACGTTGGTGAGAAAAACTCGCTGGGATAATGTAATAATAATACTCACAAAAAGTAAAGAAATTTGAAACAATGAATCAGATTCAGGGCTTATTTTCTACATCTCCTTTTCAAATTCTAAATAAAAGTTTCAATTTATTTAATTTACGTAGAGATATATAAAAATATAAATACTTTCCTGCTAAATTGATGTTTCATTGAGAATTCTGAAATTAGATTAAGTTTATTTGATTGACATAACAAAATTATTTCCACAAACTGTTCTCATAAAATATCTTTTTCAGAAATAAATTTATTCTGAAATGAATATGTACCCAAAGTTTTATTAAAATCAGGAAATAAATTTTCTGTAGATTTTTAAAATTTGGGCTTTTTTCAGTCAACATTTATATAATGTAGTTATTAAGTCTTTCTGTTTTATTGTGAACAATATTTCAAACGCAAATACCTTCGTTTTTATATCACATATACAAAATGATATTTATCTAAGATTTTCTCCAAGCATTCTCCTTAATAACAACGTTTATGGAAATAAAATTAGATATTTTAAGTTTTGGGCATGTTTCGTCTTATATCACCAAAAGTCTGTTGAAGTATCTAACATCAATCACAGAAGGAGTTGGATTGTTGGTTTTGACGTGAATGAACAGTTGTTGGTTTATCTGATTGCAAAACCTGTTTGATAATCATATTTTCCCATTAAATACAGTACAAAAATAATTGATTGATTGCTTGGTTGGTCGTTTATGGCATATCAACCCTGGTCGGTTAGCTAATGCCAAATTATATATATCATTATTCGGTCCAGTTAAACCAGAGTTGGGAGTAATTCCATCAGGACAAGAAAACAATTCAAAAATGAATATTTGAATTTTCCTGGTAAAGAGCTCAATGTAACTGATATTACAAAGCAATAATTTCTTTAAAAAAAACAAAACCGGTCACATTAGGATTATAAATTTATTTCCATCCTGTTATGTGTTTTTGATATAAACCAAAAATACGAAGAAAATTTAACAGGACTTCTTCAGATCTTATGGATAAAACCATATCCATAAGATAATTTATCCATAAGATCTGAAGAAGTCCTGTTAAATTTTCTTCGTATTTTTGGTTTATATCAAAAACACATAACAGGATGGAAATAAATTCATAATCCTAATGTGACCGGTTTTGTTTTTCCTAAAGATATATATATATATATATATATATATATATATATATATATATGATTTGTTAGCAAGTAGTTTGCTGGTAAATTTATTTTTAAACGAGTTGTTCGAGCTCATTTGTTAGGACACATTATTTAAATGGTTTCATGTATTTTTCTAATACCGATACTTCTATTTATTATTAATCATTTGTTAGCACACAGTTAAATGATTTCAAATATTGCTGTTAAACAGTAATAATTCAACTGAATATAAATTAATTTGTTAACTGCTACTAAAATGGATTCAAATCTTCTTATCTAACACTATTAGTTTTATATGCACTCAGTTAAAATATTTCAGATACTATGTAACACTAAAAATTCTATTAACATCAATCATTTGTTTCCATGTAGGTAATAGTAATAATTATAGTTGATATTAATCATTTGTTTGCATACAGTTTAATAGTTTCTAGAATTGCTGTTATTATTAACATTAATAATTCTATACATTAAGTATTCTTATCTGATAAGAACAATTTGCATACATCTGGATGGTTTCAAAAAACGGATAACGATAATTCTGTGTAAATGATTAATCAGTTCTATTTGACCCAATCAACAGACACTGACTGGTACAATTCTTCGGTGTCCGAAGTGAAACAACAAATCTGTAATCATGTTAAAGGAGCTACCACTTCAATATCTCAAATAGATTTATCTGACCCATAGGCAGGACCTTAATCGGTACAACCATTCCTGACCAAAATGATCCAGGAAGTAATGGCAGCAAAAAAACAAAAACAAAAAACAACAAAAAAAACTTTACTCATCACATAGTCCGATGTAGTTTAGTGTTCTACATAGGACACTAAAAATGTTTATTTAAACATTATTGTTATCCGGAAGGATATATGAATCTCATATTGGGTAGTTAGTACAAAATATTGACTTTTACTTCAAACTTTTTAGTGATGTTGACCATCTTGTCACAAGTTTTTAGAATGATTTTATGGTAAGTTTATGGTACATAAAACTTCATCGGATTTTGTCATAAATGCCAATGTTTACCAAAGAAATTGAAAGTTATTGCTTGAATAATTTATTGAAAGCATTTCCATTTAACAGTATTCAAGAAAACTGAGAGTAAAACAAAAGGTTTTTTCGTGTTTTTTTTTTTTTAAATTTCACTTTAGTTATTGAAGATGAATTCTTTTCAAATGTTCCAGTTTGTTTCTGATTATTTTACTCCGGTTTGATATTTTGGAAATAACTTTTCTATTTGCACATCAGATATGGGATTAAAAAAAAACACCTAAAGTCGCAAGAAATAAAAATGGCCGGAATTGGGAAGTTTAGAAAATCAAAATGCCAAGATTATATATGAGAGAGAGAGAGAGAGAAAGAGAGAGAGAGGAAGTGGGGAGAGAGGTGGAAGAATTTTGTGAAGGAGATATACATAGACAGAGATATCGTGATGGAGGGATATATATATATAGAGAAAGAGAGAAAGTGAAGTGGAGGTGGAGATAAGAGGAGTTTCATTAATAATTTATCTATTTTATTGTTAGTTAAGAGTAATAGGTAAAGTTTACAATGAAAAGATGTCTTTGTTAGCTGTCACTAGTTTAGAGCAAAATATGTTTAAGATTTATAACTCCTAATTCTTATGTAAAATTTTAGGTTGCTTAAGAAAAATATTACTGATATTTATTGAAGTGTAACACAACAAGAAAGAGAAAAAAAGATAATCATATTTTCTATAGGAAATAAAAACTAATCCATTTTACCTAGTTTGCAAATTATATCCTTTTCTCATGAGTTTACTTGAATCAGACGTGTAAAATGCGGGATAACCAAGCGGCATTATGCGTGTGTGATAATGTCACAAAAGCTCTGCGACTATGAAGAGAGTTGTCTGCAGAGTGAAGGAAAAAGAAACGAATTTATAATATATCTGTGTATTGATGGTACAAGAGTTCTGCTACTACGAAGAGAGTTGTTTGTAGAGTGAATGAAAATGAAACTAAACTCAATAATAATACTATTCTACTAAAATGATACCAATTAACTTAAAAGGGATACTAAATGAGTTTAATAGCAATAGTAAGCGCCTAAAAAGTGATAGTTGGTGATAGCAATACTAACTATCTAAGGAGAGACATAGAACAAAATATATATCCAAAGTAACTAAAATGATACTAAAGCAATTTAATAGCCATACTATTATATGATTAAGTTAATGGTATTTTTTATATTAATCATTTTTCTTAAATTACATTTTATTATTTAGCTTTGAACTACCTGGTGTCTCTTAGTTCAGGTGCCATAGTCCAATAGTGCAGTCTTACGCCCGCGTGGAAAGGATATAACTCTCATCATCTGTCATGATAAACCCTCAGAGAGGAAATGAGGCCGGATGTCCGTTGGTGTGAATTGAGTTGGTGTTTGACGTCGTACTCGGAAGAGAAGTTGAGGATTTTGAAAAGACAGATTAGTTGAGGTTCAACCGTTTAAGCGCTCGGTGGAATTTTTCGTATCTTATCTCATAGCAGATCAGTTTGTGTCTCGACTGGCAGAGATGAGTTGAGATCTTACACACTTCAAGATACGCCGTACTTTGGTAGGGGTGAGCATAGCATGGTCAGGAAATGCTTTTAGGATTTGTGTCTCTCTCCTCGTGTTGCCAAGAATTGAAGGTAGAAAGAAATAAAACCGTTCGGATCCGAAACGACAGAGTCAGCCTGTATTATTATTATTATTATTAATATCACCAAATCAATACAAATGTCATTCAATTTGGTGGGCGGTTACTTGCTTTGCCATTTACAAAAAGAGAAAAGAAAAAAGGAGCCATAGATTGATTTTGAACTCGGGTTGTCCATTCGACGATTCACGGTACTTTAGACAATTAGAAGCGGCTAAGAACGACAGAAATCCATTTTAGGCGACTGTTGTTTCAGGCGGGAGGAGAGAGAACGTAAGATGAACAAAAAACCCTCAACTTCAAAAGAAAAGAAAAAAATGCGGTACCCCAACCAAGAAGAGCGAAAAAAAAAAAAAAAGAACGCCAAATATTGAAGGACAAGCAACAGGTTAAAAAATGTTCAACACAAGACCCCAGAACTAAGAAGAAAATATTAGAACCAGAAAATCGAGAAGGTATGAAAAAAAAAAAAAAAATAAAGATAAGGTAAATTTCTCATTGTATACATTTTGTCTTCTCTGTGGCTTTTAAGTTGCGGGGTTCGCGCCCAATATAATTTATTTAATTACGAGAAAAAAATTGAAAAGCTATGATGAAGCTCGTAACATTGTACACGTTGATACAGATTACTGCTATGTTAGGGGGGACGGTGAATCATGGGAGTAAAGATAGAAGAAGGGAGCGAGAAAGAGAGAGCGAGTGAGAGAGAGAGAGAGAGAGAAAAGAAGGGATTTACAAGTTTGTCAGTCTGTCCTAACAAAACCTGTAATATGGTAGTATTTTTGGGTAATATACATATATATGTTTTTACGAATGAAATTTAGAGTAATTGGAAAATGCACATCGTAAAGCGCAGTCATTTTATATTGGGATATCTTTTCTGCGTGTCTTCTAGTTCCGAGTCCCGGAAGGATCTGGGGATCTACGATATGTTGTCGAAAGAAGGCTCATATACCTTTGGATCCGTAGTTAGGTCAGAGGGACAGGTTTGATATTTGGTAAATTTGTGGAAATTAAAAGCGTTCAGTGAAGTCTTTCCAAAATGGAATCGATATTTTGGGTGCTGGTAGAAGCCATACCAGATTTTGTGAAGGTCTAACCCAAAAGAGGGGTCGAGAAATTTGAGGTACTAGTTAGTGGCCAGACTAGTGTTTTGTGAGGTCCCCTTAGAATGGGGTCGAGAATTTTGGGGGTTTGGTAAGAGACCAGATCATTGTGTTGAAGAGGATATTTTGGAAAAAGAGTATGAGAAATTAGGGAGTATGTGTGCAAAATCTTTACGCGTCTCGTGGTACGCACTGGAAAATTTATGAACTCGGTTTCGAATTGTGCTTGAGGGAGAAATATAGTTGACCAAATAGATGAATAAATAAGGTTTGGTTTGGTTTGTTGGGTTTTATGGCATATCAACCTTTGTAGGTTATTTAACGCCAAATCTATTTTCAGTTTAGCATAAGTACACAGTTTAATTGTCAAAAACATTTTTATTTCAAACTATTCAAGCAGTTTTATGTAACAATTCAGTTAAGTGTAAATACAGTTTTAATGTCGAAAAACAGTTCTATTTCAAATAATTCAGTTAAGCATAAGCACGCAGTTTAAATGTAAGTACGGTTTGTTAAAAACATTTCTATTTCAAGCTATTCAGTTTACTCAAACAATTAAGTTTAGCATAAGTATGCTGTTAGTTCTATTTAACCCATAGATAGGACCCTATCAGGTGCTACAACTCCGGGCCAGAGTGGACCTGGAAGCGATGGCAATGAAGGGGTATTCCGCATTCCCCAAAGCTCCAGCATCAGATTGTTTAGTGTCATATCCAGGACACTCGTTAGGGGGGTTATTACCCCTCTGCAGAGGTGCAGTCAGTGTATTCTACAACTCACGCTGACTGGGCAATATGAATAAATAAAGTGCCCTCGTTATCTACTGAAAAAAAGAAAGAAGATAGACCGAGGAGCAATGGAAAATGTAGTGGACAGAGTAAAAGGTCTAGGTTGCTTAGGAAAAGAGCACCCAGGGTAGTTTATCTCAACTTTGGAAATAAGCAAGAAACTGGTGATGTATTATCGTGATCGGAATAAGAAAAAGGCACTCGTTAGCTATTAAAGAGATGAGAGAGAGAGAGAGAGAGAGAGAGAGAGAGAGAGAGAGAGAGAGACGATAGACGGTGGTCAAAAGTTGAAGTAGAAAGGGGATGAAAACGGGAAGGGTTTATGTTCGTTGGAAAGAAGAAAAAAAGTTCCTGGGGAATTTTACTTCATTTACCTTGGTTTCATGACGAGGACGTTTAAGGGAAAATGTACGGAGAGTTCGAACAATGATAGTATGCATTATTAAATATATATACATACACACACATATGTATATGAATTAATGACAGATATTACGAGAGAAAAAGGTTAAAAGTAATTAGTTAAGGATGTAGAAGGAAAGTCAAAAGAGTAAAATACAGATGATGAGCAATTGATCGGTGAAAAAAAAAAGAAAAAAAAAAAAAGAAGAAAGACTGAAGAGAAAAAGATACATGTCAATTGGTAAAGTAAAATAGACATTAAATCATAAGATAAGAAGAAACGAAAAGGAAAGGAAATATTCGCTGATAAGAAAAATAATATAATTACTAAAGTTTGAAGGAAATTCAGAAGAAAAAATAAACATTTGGACATAAAGTAGGAATAACTATTGGTAAGGACTAAGAGAAAAAAAAAAGGGACGGAGAAAGAGAGAGAGAGACACAAGAAAGAAAAACTGCTTTGTCTTTCAAAGGAAACAGGAAAAAAAAAAGGAAAGAACTAGAAAAGGAAAAAAATTGAAAAAAAAAAAGGAAATAAAGGACAATACGAACACTCTTTCTTTTTTTTTTACTGACTTTTATTTTTTGGACAGTTGAATGATTTATTTTGTTGTTTTTTTTATATGCTCTTTTGAATTGTTGTTGTTGTTGTTACTGCAATTTTATTGGTCAAGTCGGCATAAGGAAACGTGTTAGATTACATGATTGCTACAGATTACGAAATCGGAAAGGAAGAAAACAGAGAAAAACAAAAGGAAAATCCTTTTGTTATGAAATAGCCGAGGGATTTCGGTTCATGTCTTTGAGTTTAGTTAGGCTGAGAACCTTTCGGCTCAGCACATGGGTTGGTTGGGTGTAAGATTGAAGCAGGTGTTAACGCGGGTGCGCGCGAGCGGATGGAGGTGTCACTCAGATGTCATAACAGTCCGAGACGATACTGGGTGACAAGGTGCGGGTGACGTCACGCACCGGAAGCACGCGGAAGTTTGTGTGAGAATTTGAAGAAAATAAGAGTCGGGATTTGGACGCCGAACGAGAAGGATCGATCCTTGGAGCTCACAGGCGCGAGGCGAACGTGCGCCCGATGGGGGCCGCTCGAATAAGACAGCATAGAAGATTGTGTCTCTCCTCCTTACGTCGAAACCTTTAACTCAAAGTTAATAAAAAGGTTTCGTACCTAAACAAGAAGTCGTTTCGTGTTTTTGAGATTCCTGTTCTTTATATGTTCTGTAGTAATGAACATTACATGTCTATTTCGCACATGGCCATATTCGTGTATATGGCTACGCAACACTTTCACGTCGATACATTAGTTTTAATTTTTTTTAAATCTTCTGTAACAAAGTAATTTCATTTTGTGGGGAGGAAAGGTGTATTATATAATTAAGGTAATATCATATTAATCATTTTTTGTTCTGATGCCATAGATGTGCACTCTTACACCCGCGCAGAAAGGGTATGATCATAACCATCTGTCATAATAAACCCCCAGACAAGAAATGAGGCTGGGCAGCCGTTGGGGTGAATTAATTTGGTGGTTGACGTCGTACCCAGAAGAGAGGGTCCAGAGAATTTGAAAAGACAGATTATCTGTCTAAGCAAGTAAAACATGATACCAAGTTCATAGCAGTACTAAACAACTAAAAAGTGATACTTATTGTAGTAAGCAGGTGATAAAATTGATAGCGATAATAAGCAACTGCAAATGGTACTAAGCTACATGAAAGCGATACTAAGCAATTAAAAATCAAACTAAACTAATAACAAATTTGAATGAGAGAAAATATGAGTCAGATTTATTATTGATAATAAACAAGTTAATTGATCTACAGGGAGCGTTAGTTGGTTTGATATCAGTGGTTATTAATTAAATCTGATCAGAATGTAATATAATGGCCGAGGGATTTCGTTTTATGCCTTTAGGTTCAGTTAGGCTGAGAACCTTTCGGCTCAGTGCATAGGTTACTTAGGTACAACATTAACGCAGGTGTTCACGTGCGCGGGCGGAGCGGACGTGTCACTCAGAGATGTCACAATAGCCCGAAATGGGAAATGGGGTTACAGAGTGCGGTTGACGTCACGCACCGGAAGCGCTCGGAGGATTTGGGGAGATTTTGAAAAAGTTAGTAGAGTTGAGACTAGAAACCGAACGAGAAGGGTTGACTTTCGCTTGCTCGCGAAGGCCTTGGGCAGGTGTCGCACGAGATGGGGGGGGGGACAGATGAAAAAGCTAGAATAAAAAGATTGTGCCTCGCTCTCCTTATGTCGAAAAACCTTTAAACTCAAAGGTAATAAAAAGTTTCTTACCTGAACTGAGAAGTCGTAAGTGCTTTTTGTGTTTCGAGATTCCTGTGTTCTATATATATATATATATATGAACATTATATGTCCATTTCGCATAGCCATATAATGGCTATGGTATAAGAATACAAGTTGAATTCTTACCGATTAAACAAAAATGAAAAGCAAAACTAATATATCTAAGGGCTTAGTCATATCAAAATTGCCTATAATAGCAAAATACAAAATACAAGCGCCGACGTCCGTATATGTGAGGTTTAACTTAGATTCAGGCTAACGTGTTGTCTTTTCTCAATAAATATCACGATTGATCTAACAAGATCAAGTTGATCGAAGCAGTTCAAAGAAAACCTAATTGCTGAATGCATATATTTCAGCAATTACTCGTTCCAGCGGAGTTATATATATATATATATATATATATATATATATATATATATATATATATATATAACCTCTTTAGCACAAGGCAATTGCGACACTAGGCACATTTTTAAGGTTTGTAAAGCTGGTTTGAATTCAGAGATTCCTTTCTATGGAATGGTTGCCATACGAAGGCTCAAGAATCAGTATGGCGTACAGTTTACCCACAGTTGTGCTGGGGAAGGAAGAAAAGATGGATTCCTGTTTTTTTCAAGAGAATCAGTGCAAAGGGAATCACAAACATCCTCGTCAAGGAATTTCAACCATTACCTACGATAATAATCGTTACGCTAAGTGCCACTTATATATATATATGTATATATACGCTTGAATAGCAAAGCGTATTAATGTCTATTTACAGTTGAGTACAAATATTCGTATTCATACATTTAAAAATTTTTTTGTATTTCCAACAAATGAATAAACATACTTTTCATATAATTAACTCTACACAAATGCATAATAACAAATTCTATACAATATTCCTGATAACTCAAATGACGTAATTTAAAACAACAAATACTGATTCACTAATTAAAAAGCCAACTTTTCCTTATACAAATTTTCCACTAGGTTTTTCTATTTTACATTTTTAAACATCTATCGTTGATTTAACCTCGCTAATACCATCCCTCATTGTCCTGATGATGGTTCAGTATAACCGAAACTCTATAGTGTGGACTTGACTTCTCAATAAATCTTTCCTTCTCCTTGGATTGCCTTGTTATCAATTTTTCTTTAGATACTAACTATGTATAGAAAAGATATAAAAATTGATTTATTAGAAATAAATACCATTTTATCCATTTTAATGGGCCAAAAAAGTATTTGTACAATAGAAAAAAAGAATAGATAATCTTCATTTGATACTTTGTTGAATTCCAATTATTCACTTCAACAGCAACCAATCTCTTCTTGGAATTCTCAATTTATGATTTGCAAATTTTAGTTGAAATTTTGTTCCATTTATTCTTCGCATATGATCTTCAAATCCGGGATGTTTTTTTGAGCTCTCACTTGGATTTGAATTTTCAAATAACACTACAGATTCTCGATTGAGTTGAAATCTGATGATTGACTTGGCCATTTCAGGATATTTAAATTATTTTCAGCGAGCCATATCTTCGTAGATTTTGCTGTGTGCTTTGGATCATTATCTTGTTGAAAGATTTCATCTTGGAAAATTTCCAGATTTTCAACCGAGATCATTGGAATTTGCTTCCAAAGTATCTTGATATGTTGTGGAATTCATTCCTTGCCCAGTCGGCTGGGGTTGTAGAATACACCTATTACTTCTCTGCAGAGGGATAACCCCCACACACACCCACCAACGAGTGTCCTGTATATGGCACTAGACAATCTGATGGTGAGTTTCCAATAATGCTGCAGGTTTGGGGAATGCAAACAACCCTTTCATTGCCATCGCTACCTGGTCCACTCTGGTAGCACGTGGTAGGGTCCTATCTATGGGTCTAACAGAAGTAAACTATGTGCTTAAGATAAACTAAATTGTTTGGAATAGAATATGTTTTTGAAATCTAAACTGCGTAATTGTGAAATTGTTTGAAATTGAACTGTTTTGAGATTCAACTGGGTGTAAACAAAAAACTCACTTATACTAAACTTCCTCTATACATGTTTTCTAGAATTATGTCCAAACAACTCAATTTTGACTCCGTCCGTCTATAATACTCTTTCCCAACACGAATTTTCCTTATCTTTATGTTCCCGATTTTCATCTTGGCATTTCAGTGTCTTTTCCAAAGCAGTGAAGTTTTAAGATGGGAACGTGACTTTCGATTGTTCCTATGAATCTCATTGCTTATTGTCCGTTAAGTGACACAGATTCCTGATGAAAGCGAATCATCCTGCAATTCTTGCCGAGTAACCATTAGATGTTGTTTTATACAACACATTAATTTCCTCGAAGATCTTGAAGAAATCTTCCGTGGAGCAACGATTCTTCTTTTGGTTTTCAATAGTTCTGCGTTTTTTATACTTAACAATTAATGAACTCATATTTTTAAATGGAATATTTAATCGATTTGAGATTTTTTTGTAACTTTTACCTTCCTTCCAGAGCTTAACAATTAGTTCTTTTTGCAAATTTGTCAATTCTTTACCTCTTGCCATGATGATAACCTTCTTGCATAAATATCAATTACAGAAAATTCAGTTAATATTTTTTCGGCAAAAAATACAAACTGATAACAATAATGAAGCATTGTAGAATATTTTTCTTGAATAATCGAGAGAATTAAAGCAATTTAAATGTTTTGAAATTTGTGTTGAACGAATACATTTTTCACCTATTAAAATAGATAAATTGGATTTATTTTTATGAAATCCTTTTTTTCAGTTTTCTATACATATTTAGTAATTATGTATCTGTGTACATTTAATTATATGGAAAGTATGTGTATTCATTTGTTGGAAATACTAAAAAAAAAGCGTATGTGTACGAATATTTGTTGCCTGTTAATGTAAATGACAAAAGATACAAAGTCTATGATAACATAAATAGATAGAGCAAGTTTTCAGCCACAAAACATATCGTTGTCACCACTAATTATGCATTTTTGCTTGGGCTGCGCAAAAGCAAGTATTCGGCTACCGAATATAAATCAATAAAATTTGTAATTAAATCCAACAGAATGAGCAAGAAACGGTTGATTGGAAAATAAGACTGATACACACATATACACACACACATTAATACAAATGTTTAATAGATAAAAGATTAAGGGTATTTATGATTTGAAAAGAAGTATGGCTAGTTTTATAAGATTTAAAAACAGTTGTTCCCTAACAGTTGGTATCAAATAAATATGATTGAGAGTTGAAAGCTGAGTTTTCATTGGAGGAATTTAATTCAGGTGATTAAATTCCTACAAGTTAGATTTTAACATTAAACAAGTTGGCCAAAAAGGCGCTGAGAGCGAGAAATAATTCCCTATCTCTGGTGAAATGGTTGATTCCCGACTTGCGTACTGAGTTAGTTAAATATATGTGAAGGAATGTCGTCGATGATAAGAAAGAACAAATGTACATGGAAAATGTCGTTATTCATCCCATTTGAAAGAACTTGAAAAAGCATTGGGATATTGACGAAAGATAACAGCAAGAAGCGACCACCCATCGAGAAAACATGATGGCAGCGATAACCGACCACTATATATATATATATATATGTGTGTGTGTGTGTGTGGAGTGGGGGAGATAGCGTCTAAAAAGCAAATTAAACAGAGTGTACAGACAGTAATGATTGCCATCGTACGACTACTAAAAATATTTCGAGTCTGTCGTTAACTAGTTGAAAACCAGTTCATTACCACAATGGCAAAATACATAATTTTTTTTTGTTCTCAATTGTCGTTTAACACACTTAGAAGGAAAATAGTTTAATGGTATGCATTCACATCTCCAGAAAGCTAAAGTATGATAACTTCGCAGTTATCATAATCATCAGTGTTCATTGACATAGGCTGCAAGATAACTATCAATAATTAATCCTCGAGTAAAGATAGTTTACAACAATTTACAAAAATAACAATCGGTGTTTTTTTTTAAATATTTGACTCACAAAAACGCTATCTGAAGATTTCTGTTGCCTTTTACAAACTCGCCACTTTGTTGTTCTTTTGCCTTTTATGAACAAGCCGCTTTATTGTTCTGTTGCTTTTTACGAACAAGCCACTTTGTTGTTCAGTTGCCTTTTACGAACAAGCCACTTTGTTCTTCTGTTGCCTTTCACGAACTAGCCACTTTGTTTTTCTGTTACCTTTTACGAACAAACCACTTTGTTCTTCTGCTACCTTTTACGAACAAACCACTTTGTTCTTCTGTTACCTTTTACGAACAAGCCATTTTGGTCTTCTGTTGCCTTTTATGAAAAAGCCACTTTGTTGTTCTGTTGCCTTTTACGAACTAGCCACTTTATTCTTCTGTTGCCTTTTGCAAACTAGCCACTTTGTTCTTCTGTTGCTTTTACGAACTAGCCACTTTGTTGTTCTGTTGCCTATTACGAACGAGCCACTTTGTTCTTCTGTTGCCTTTTATGAAAAAGCCACTTTGTTGTTCTGTTGCCTTTTATGAACTAGCCACTTTGTTGTTCTACTGCCTATTAAAACAAGCCACATTGTTGTTCTGTTGCCTTTCACGAACTAGCCACTTTGTTGTTCTGTTGCCTTTTATGAAAAAGCCACTAAAGTAAGGAGAGATAAAACTTAACTGTTGGTCTCTTCCAAAAGAGAATGCAGAATATGGCACCACTTAGAATCAACTTCGCTCGAGTAGGTTTGCATGATTATCTTTCCTTGCCTGACTGAGGTACAGATTTACATTCACGTTTCAGTGTGTGAAAATGAACAAATTAATTCGGCATGTTTCATTATATCTTGACATTTCAGTAAAGTGGCAAGGTAGTTTTATGAATATCAATTAATTTCATGTTACAATAACCAGAAATTTTGCCAACAAATATTAATTTATTGGTTTATAAAGATTCTGGTTTTTGTGCCAGGAACAAAAAGAGAATTGTATCTGTTTTTTTTTTTTCATTTGCCGCTGGGATTAATCTTTTATTCTTTGGTGTTTCTAAACAACTTTCTGCACTATGTCGTGTCTTCGATAAGTTTTTTTTTTTCATCAAGTTTTTATTTTGTTTTGGATCCACTCCATTATGAAATTTTTTATTAACATGTTTTTATCGCTAAATGTACATCAACAAACCAAGATTAGTCAATAAAAAAAATATTTTTTTTATTCTGTGGTACGTTTCTCTTTTATGTGTACTTATGTTCAGTTTCTGGGTGGGTGTATATGTACCTACAATTGTACGTGCTTACGTTTGTTTGTATATTTGAGTTTAGGAATGCAAGTGTTTCTAAGTGTCTTTGTGTTCGTCGATTTCTGAAAGGAAGGCGAACAACTGAAAAATTACTTCTGTATTGAGAAACAAAATTCTTCTTTGACAATACCAAGAAACCAATCACTAACAATTGTATTTTTCTACATGAATAGTTTATTACATATTATTTACATAATGTAAGTTTTACGTGTTGACAATGAAAGGATTGGGAATTTTCGATGTTTTTTTTTACCTCCTAACAATCATATTCTTCTGTTTTAAAATCAGTTCAAGTAGAAGAATTTTTATTCCGTATTTTGTTGTTTAGTGATGTTTTTGTTTATTATTCCATGGCTTTGATTGCTTTTTTATGAAGTATTTTTCGGTCTAATTTGATTGCGACCAGAATGAATGGACAAGATTGTGATAAAGATAATGAAAAATATTAAAATACACAAATACTAATAAATGATATATAGTCTATCTTATAAAATATAAATGAATTAAGGTCTCTTATAGTATCTTTTCATGATGTAGATTTATCTGCAGTTTTATATAATGCGTATATATATATATATATATATATATATATATATATATATATATTCGGAGATAATTGACTAAGAATTTTCAAAGGCTGACCAAAATACTCTCATTGATCATAACCAAATGGGGTTTATTTTTTTAACATAGTCTCCCTTGCGGTACACACTCTTCTTCCCTTGGTGTTGCAGTGTTTCGATCCCATTTGAGAAAGACATCAACAGCAAATATGACGATATGAAGTTTTCAGCCCATCTTAATGTATATATATATATATATATACACATTTTCCTGTTGTGTCAGTTTGTTCGTCCGGATCCAGGTTGTACATAAAACTGTGTTGACATAAAAGCCACTGTTTTTCTAAGCTCAAACAAGTTTCTGAATCGTCTGCGATGTAAGTCGACAATCATAGATGATTTATCTTATAAGATTTTATTAAATTGCATCATTTACTTTAGAAATGTCTGAGTAAAATAAAAAGAAGAAAATTAATTAGTTTATTAGAAAAAAATAATATTCAAAATAAACTATCATGTTTTAATATGTTACATTTTGCCTGGGAAGGGTGGATAGTGCTGCTTGATGTAAATTAATAAACTAAATCTACGGTCACCTCCACATCACACACAGGCATAATGAATGCTCAAGTCCACACAGCGTAGCGACCATCCTTTCAAGTTTATGCTGGCTGGTCCGAAAATTTAGGGGAGCGTTTCTTTTCAGAGGGGATTTGAGGTCAGTCCGTATTCGACCCTGAGAGAAGTTGGCCACCGGTTTAGTGTGTGTTTGATGAAGAGAATGTATTTGATCAATAGCCGAACAGGAGAAAAAGGTTTTATCTCCCAAATCTCTGTGTGTAATATGGTTGATCAAATTTTAATTAATCTTGGTTCTCAGGAAATTTATGTATTACTTGTTTTATTTTGATTTTGTACACAGGTAATTATTTATGTAAATAATTATGGCAAAAAGTACATTAAATTTTAATGAAAATTGTTTACCGAGAATTATGTATTACTGGATTTATTTTGATTTAATAGCGAGCAATTATTTATGTAAAAAGGAAGAGTAAGTAACTAAAGTTGTCTCCCTTTAGTCGAGGGCAACCAGAAGGCTCCCTTTTCAATAGCTACTACACCAAGATGTAGGGGAGGGTGCTACTCCTTTCCCTGGATTGCTCCACTTTACCCTTGATACGTACGTTGTATTGTTGAGTGCTATGCAAGGAGGTATCAAGTACCATTTTAAAGTCTTTGGTATGACGCGACCTGGGATTGAACCCAGGTCTCCCAGAACATTGGCGAACACTCTACCCATTAGACCAATGAGTAAATTAAATTTTAATCAATATTGTTCACGCTCAATTCCTGCTCAACTGGTGTTTTTTATTTTATACGCATGCATTGCGGGGTAGCCGTGTTTGTACATTTCATAAATAATATTAAAAAATCTAAGAATAATAAAGTGTACTTTAAATGCACATATGTTTTTTCATTATACTAGATGATCTTTCATCAAGAACGACAACCCAATCGGTTATCTGCTTCGAGTAGCTCTTCTCTTTTGTAAAATAAAATCAGTCTTTCTTCTCCTTTCCAAGACATGGCACTTGTGTTTATTCCTCCGTTAATACTAATCCTACTTGTCCTTATTCCACGATATAGCAAACTCAAAAGGTTAGGGACCCAGTTGAAAAGAGAATGGAAATACGTTTAGCAGGTTACTATTTGACGAAGAAGATATCAAATATGAAATTTGGGTAACACAATTTTTAGGGTACCTCCGCACGTTAGGTTTAAAAGACACCATCTTAGACAAAAACCTGAAAGGAGATGAAACTGATAAGGAACGGAATGAAGAGGCCTACGTCAAATTAAATCAGTTTCTGAATGATAAAAGCCTGACCTTCATCATGAGAGAAACCACGGATAATGGAAGAGAAGCCCTAAAGATATAACGTGACCACTATGCTTGTAACGGTAAGCCAAGAATTATTATTTCTCTTTACGCAAAACTAACGTCACGAAAAAAGGAACCAAATGTAAGAGTGACAGACTATAAGAACAGTGACGGTTTGATAATTGCCATGATTTTAAAAGGACTGCCTGACATATTTAATCCCTTTTCAATATATTTGACACATAGTAGTAAGGAACTAACTTTCTTGGAGTTTAAAACACAACTCCGAAGTTTCGAGGATATCGGCAAACACCGTCACAACTCAAATGACGACAATGTCATGAAATTGACAAATTCCTTTTCAAAAGTGCCAATAAATAAAGAATCGTGTTTTAAGTGTCACAGAAAAGGACATTTAGCAGAAATATGTCCAAATAACCCCAAGAAAAAGTAAACAGTGGTTTAGCTACTGTAAAGGTCAGACCCATAATAGGGAGTCATGCCGATATAAAAAAAGGTGAGATGCTATTAAGAAAGCAGCAGTAGAAGATAGTTCTTTTTTTTTTTAATAAGTGTCCAACAGCAGAAAAATGTAATGCATAAAGGACTTATGGTTGATACTGGGGCTACATCGCATATAACAGAATGATATAAGTCAATTCAAAACTTTTGATGAATAATTTCGACCAGATAACAATCTTCTAGATCTGACAGACGATACCAGGACTAAAGGTATAGTATTAAAATGGGGTGACGCTGAGATATGCCTTGTAGATATGGACGGAAACCGTGAAACAGTCTATCTAAAAGGGCACTAAATATACCTTCCTATACACAATATACTTTCTGTTATGTCGGCCACGGCAAACAGGACGACTATAAGATTCAAGAAAAATAGAAATGAACTGATACACTTGAATGGTACTAAATTTAAAATATATACGTGCAACAGGCTATATTGTCTAATGCTTCCAGTGAAGAAATCAGAAGACAGTTGCCAGGGATGCTACGATATTTATTCTTGGCACAGGATACTTGGTCACTGCAATTATGATGACATTAAGAAATTACCAAATGGAGTTAAGGGAAGGAAGATTAAAGAGAAAATAGGCACTCAAGACAAGGACTGTGAAATCTGTTTGCACGGAATCTTTTCTCAGAGCAGGAATAAAAAACTCGACAGACGTGCAACATTCATTTTTGAACTGGCACACCCTGACTTGGTTGGCCCTAGAGACCCAATTGATATAAACGGACACAGATATGCAATCACATTTACTGATCACTTTTTCAGTGCAGTATTTGTATATTTTCTGAAATCTTAGAACGACACTGTATCTGCCACTAACAAATTTATTGCTGATACTACTCCCTGTGGTAGGATAACATCCCTAAGATCCGATAACGGGTCGGAATTCAAGTCAAATTATTTCCAGAAATTACTCTGTAATAATAGTATTAGATATGAAAATGCGACGGTCGAAAGATATTGGCGAACCCTATTCGAAATGGCTAGATGCATGATTATCGAAAATAGCTTATTTGAAAAACTTTTGGACCTATGTTGTGATGACGTCTGCAGTAATCAGAATCAGATGTTTCAACAAACGTCTGAAACAAACTCCCATACTGTATGATAACAGGAAGGAAGTCTAACCTATCAAAGATGCATATTTTCGGATCAACATGTTATGCCTACAAAAGCTAGATCTGAAATGTGAAAAAAAAAGTGTTCGTTTGATATGACAGAAACAGTCCCTTATATTTAGTCTTTTATTCTGGGAATAAAAGAGTCCTCAAACATAGGCCAGTAAAATTTGTTACCAAAATGACAAATTAGCAGACTCAGACGTATCCAACCAATAACGATAATGATGATGAGGAGGAGGGTTGACTTCTTCCGAAATTAGAATATACAAAAACAGATAGTCATAAAACCATATCCACAAATTAGGATATCTGATTCGCAATACAACACACAGATCGAGGAAGATAGTAAACTTCGACATTACTCCATAACAGAAAGAAAATTACCCTCAATACTTAAATTATTATATCACAAATTCTGAGGCAGACAATGATCAGGCATTGATAAAGATTGATTATTGTTATAAAGCCACTTGTTACCTACCACAATCTTATAAAGAGGCATTAAACTCTTCAAAGACACACGGCTGGATTAAGGCAATGAATGAGGAGATGGAATCCCTAAAGGAAAATGATGTTTTTGAATTGACACTTCCACCTGAAGGTAAAAAGACCGTTGCCAGTAAATGGGTTTACACGATCATGACAAACCCTGATTGATCAGAAAGATACAAAGCAAGATTCGCTGCACGAGGATTCAATCAAACAAAAGGGTAAGACTATTAAGAAACATTTTGCCTTACTGCAAACATCACCTCAGTATGCATCTCAATGCAAATGGTAGTACAATATGATCTGACTGTCCATCAGATCGATGTAACCACGGCTTATTTACAAGCACCAATTGATTGTAAAATTTTTGTTGAACAGTCTGAAGGATTTGAAACAAAAACAAAGAGAGATGATAGATTAGTCTATAGGCTAAATAAATCTCTATATGGGATGAAGCAATCAGGCCGGAACTGGAATAAAAGGCTACAGGATTGACTCACCAGGAATAACTATATACAAAATCCGGCAGACCACTGTGTCTACATGAAACAAAAGGAGAGAATAATAATCATATCATGGGTTGACGATTTAATCATGGCAGCTGATAAAGTTATCTCCCTTCGTAACGTCAAGATGGTATTGATGTCTGAATTTAAAATGAAAGATTTGGGAGAACTCAATTATTTCATAAGAATAGACTTCAACATAACGCAAAGATGTGTGAAAATGAATCAAAAGAGACATAAAGGAAGGGCGTTGGAAAGATTTGATATGTCAAATTGCAAACCAAGAACAACACCGTGCGAACAAAGGATGGATCTCAGTAACACCAGTGACCCTGTTGACTCAAGAAAATATCGGGAAATTGTCAGGAGTGTAATCTACCAAATGCTCTGCACTAAACAAGACTTGCAATATGCAGTAGGAAAATTATCGCAGCATCTATCAGAGCCGCGTCAACAATATAGAGTTGCAGCTTAACATATTTTAAGATATTTTAGAGGCACATCCCAATATAATCAGTGTCATAAGGAAGGTAAGGAACGAAGGATCTTAGCTTAAAGTGATGCAAACTGGGCATCTGATCAGGGTGATCGACATAGTACAACAGGGTTTTGTTTTTATCAAAAAGAAAGCTCTTCTATCTCATAGAAGTCGAAGAAGCAACCTACAGTTGCACTGTCCACCTGTGAGGCTGAATATATGGCGTTAGCTAAAACGACACAAGAAAGTCTACATCTAATTCAACTATAAAATGGAATGTTTTCTCCCTACAGATATGAACGAGTGAAAATATCGCACTATCTAAAGACCTTATAAATCGACAAAGGTGCAAATATATATATATATATATCAAATATCATTTCATTAGAGAACCATTACACAAGAAGAAAATAGAGATCACCTATTGTCCAATTACAGATATGATTGTTGATGTAAAACCTATGACAAAATCAAAATTAGAAAGATTCAAAAGACTTTTATTTGGACTTAAAATTCTTTTTGTATTGTGCTCTCATATGTATGGGAATGAAATAAAATATTAATATAAGAGCATGCGGATGTGTTAGGAGATCTTTTATCACAAACGACAATCCCTTTTTCCTTTCCAAGACACCACACGTGTGTTCATTCTTCCGTCTATACTAACCCTACATTTCCTTATTCCAACAAATGGCTAACTCAACACATTAGCAATAGTGTACTCACGGAAAACAATATTTAACTGCTGAAATGATTAGGTCATGTGCTAACCTCATTCTTGCAGCAACTCCTTTTTGATTTGACTGAAATGGCATTTTCAACAGACGAACGTACTTTGTGAATAAATCTAAAGAGATTTTTGAGAAGACTTTGGCGTAAAATTTCCCTAACACTCAATTCACTACCATGTAGCAGTATTGCGTTTGATTGATGGATTTAAGTAAATTGCCGTGGTACAAGTTCTAAAGGGTTTATGTCAGCCATCTTTATTAACTGGCACATATCAAACTATTATTTTTAACTTATCACCCAGAATATCTTCTTGAGAACTTTCATCGCAGATGGAGCTGTCTACAATAACTGTTTTAAGGGCTGCAAAAAAATTGCTAGAATAAAAATTGTCAGAAAATCAGCAGCTTCCATATTTAAACACTATGCGTTCAATTTCAGATAATTTTGATTTGATGGCAACAAAAATAGAATAAAGATAGAATAAATGAATTAATAAATGAATAAATAAAATCCCCTCAAACAGCAGAAAAACACAAAGAAAATGAACAAAAATTTATTGAAATCTGTTATCGTCATTTCAAAAGCAGATATTTCTTTATAGAGTTTTAAAGTAATTTGGTTGGTTTGCAGTATTTCTTTATTGCATATCAAACCTTGTAGGTTATTTAATGCCAAATTTTGTTTATACGTATATATTAAATACGTATGGTTTGTAAACGAATATCTTGTAGGTTATTTTATTTTAAAACGAGTCAGGGCTCATTTGTTTTCACCCAGTTAAATCGTTTCAAGTATTTCTATCAAATACTTATAATCCTATTTAATATCACTGTTTTCGCACAGTTAAATGGTTTCAAGTTTTGATTTCTAACACTAATATTTCTATTTGCTAGTGTTAAATGGTTTCAAGTATGGCAATCTAATTCGAATACTTCAATTTAACATTAATGATTTGTTTTCACACAGTTAAATGTATTCAAGTGTAGTAAATGCTTAAATATTACTATTTGATGCATTGATGGGACACTAACAAGTACAACCACTCAGGGTTAAAGTGGACCTGGGAGTAGTGGCAATGAATAGATATTCCGTATTCCCCAAAGCTCATTTCTCTTGGCAGCGCGCTAGACATAACTGCTATTGTCCGAAAAAATGGAATCGTCGATCCGAGCTCAAAACCTGCACGGTGATGTTTGCCTTTCATTTTGCGCTAATGTCCCCGGGAAAGTCATAAATTTGTCTTTTCTCTCTGCAGTTATGGGTAAACAGATTAGGTTCTTTAGCATTGGATAGACTACCGGTCTAAGACAAGAAAAAACTTCAGCTTTACTTACTCTGCTGAAAAAATTGATTCGCCCATAGAAAGATGCACGATTGGAAGTATACTTATTTTATATCAGCCAGCTGAGTAGTGTGCCAAGAAAATATTTGTCCGTGAAGAGATGCACACTTAAAGGCTGACATATTTCATCTGTGAATATTATAAGGGATACGCAGTGAAATGCTGGTGATAATTCTTCACTCTTTCCTAAATCTAAATATTTTCATGGATAGCAGCGATAACGAGTCTGTTGTCTCATTATCTTATATATGTACAACCTAGTAAGCTGGGGCTGTAAAATACTCAAACTGCCTCTCTTCAGCGGGGTTATAGTTCTCTCTCTCCCAGTGAGTACTCTGATACTAAACTATCTGAAGACGAGACTCCAGTCCTGGAACTTTTGGGAACGTGGAATACACCTTTATACCTATTATTCCCGGGTACACTCTGACCCGGAATGTTAACATGTTAGGATCTGATCTATGGGTCAAATAAAACAATTTAACCATTTACTATACTTGAAACCATTAAACTGGCAAATAGAACTATAACTGAAAGATAGTTAAAGAGTATCACGTATTGCTGTGTGAAAATAAAACTATAAGTGTTATATAACAAATCTTGAAACCATTAACTATGTGCAAACAAATAAGCCCCGACTCGTTTAAAAATTGTTACCAACAAGGTGTTTGTTTGTGAATCATATATATATATATATATATATATATATATATATATAAAGTAAAGTAAGTAAAATTGGCGACCTTAGTTGAGGGTGACCCGAGAGAGAGAGAGAGCGCCACTCTATTTCCTGGATTACTCCACTTTACCCTTAATCCTCACCTTATAATGCTGAGTGTTAAGTAAGGCGGCATCAAGTACCGTTTTTTGAGTCTTTCGTATGACTCGACCTAGGATTGAACCCCGGTCTTCCGGACCATCAGTGAACACTCAACTCATTCGGCTAATGGCTGGTATTAAGTAACAATCAGATGGTTTAGTTTAATACCAAGGACATTCATGAGGGGTGTTAATAATCTGCAGAGGAACAGTCGGTGTATTCAACAGACCCCCTCACCAGCCGACTGGGCTAATCTTAGAATGAGTTTTCAGTATGTAACATCCCATAAAACCGATTTACAACAAAACCGCAGGACCATCATAGACATGTTGAGGCAGTGGTCCTATTTTTCCACCGTGAGACGTATTTACTTAAAAAAAATGTCATGAGAAAATAACAGAGTAGAATGAAAGAATAAGCAATTGTCATTTAAATAGAAATTATCTCTTGAAATAAATTGATTAAAAATAATTTTTTTCGTTAGAAATGAATACTGCGAATATCTTAAAGATATAGTAAGTTGGCGACCCGAAGGCTTCCTTTTCGATAGCTACTACACCGAGGTGTTGAGAAGGGCGCTACTCTTTTCCTTGGAGTTCTCCACTTCACCCTTGATACGTACCTTATAATGCTGAGGGTTAAGCAAGGAGATATCAAGTACCACTTTTGAGTCCTTTGGTATGACTCGACCTAGGATTGAACCCCGGTCTCCCGGGGCATTGGTTATCTCTACTTATGAGAATCCATTGCGAATTCTTGATAAATCCAGTTGACTGATTCTTGTCCTTGATTATCCCATCTAGGATTCTATTGACGTGTCATATTTGTAAAATATCCCGAAAGAAAAGCGAAGTTGAAAATTACATCACACATTCTTGTTTGTTTCATTCATAAATGACCTTGACATTTTAAAAGAACAAAAATTAATTTTTCTTCTTTGGTAAGTTTCGTTTTGCGGTGGATTGGGATTGTTTGTGTGTGTAAGAGATTGTTTGGTGTATAAGAGAGTGTTTGTATGTGAATATGTTCCTTCATTTTTAAGAGAAACACAAACAATTCTATGACTAGAAATATGTTTGTATATATGAACGAAATTCTAGTTTGATGCAAAGAGTAAATAAATTACAAAAAAAAAAAAAAACCTGTGTGTGTGTGTTTCTGAATGAATAGTCTAATTAAACATTATTTACATAATCTAAGTTCGGCCAGTATACGTGATGACAAAAATGGATTTGAAGGAAATTTTCAATGTTTTAATTCTTTTCTTTACATCCTAACAGTCATATTTCTATGTTTTAACAGAAGATGTAGAAGAATTTTCCTACCAAGTTTTATAGGTTATTTATGATTTTTCTAAATGGTCCAGTTCATTATTTTCTTTTTAGTTTCACGCTACTTTAGGTGTTAGAAACTCATGGCATTTTCTTTCGATTGTAAGAAAGTCGAGCATTTATTTGCGCTACCATTTTCAAGAGAGACGATAATATCAAAATTCATCGAAAACTACTTATATATATAATGGAAGAAAATAATGGATAGTAATCTGACAGTTTGTGAAGAAAAATTGACAACATGTAATCCCAATAGAAAGGGGATATTTATTGACAAAGTTGACACTATAGCGTTTCGGTTCTGCAGAACCATCATCAGGACTATGAGGGGTTATATTAGTGATGTTAAGTATAGCTGGATGTATAAAAAGTGTAAAAATATATAAAATTTTGGAATATATATATATATATATATATGCTAGAGAGAGAGAGACAGACAGACAATGAGTGGGTGGGAAAAGGTAAAAGAAAAAATAGTGTACTGAGATTTGATTAGGCACAATAAAATTTCCAGAACAAATCAGGGGAAATGATTGGTGGTGCTAATTTCAATGATATTATCCTTGGGTCGCTGAGAGATCTCATTACGTCGATAAAACTGTACTCGAGATAATCAAACCATAAGCCACAAATGTCATGGAAACCGTTTTCACGACAAGTTATGAAAAGTAACAAAGAAAAGGAAACCTTGTTTCATTGAATACTGAAAATAAAAATTAACAGAGTAATAAAACAAGCGAAGATGAAAAAATAAGTGATAAAATTCTAAAGGTTATATTTGCGCAAATGACTGAATGACCTTTTATCCCCTTATCTTCTTCAAATTGACATATTATTTTTGTTTTAAGTTAAATCAAATTATTCCTCGAGAAACATTGGTAGCATTGTTTTCTGCTGAACGATGGATGTTATCCGAGAGAATGTAATGTGTTGGTTGTTCCCGCTCATTCAATCATATTTACCAACCCCTCCGCTCGGGCAGGATATGACACAAGGTCAATTTTTAAGCGGAGTTTAACAGGTTTAAATTCAGAGTTTTCCTTCTACTAGACTAGTTGCCTCACCAAGGCTGAAGAACCTAGTCTGCCCTACTATTTACCCATAGCTGGAGGGAGAATATTTTGGATTCATACCTTTCCCATGGGTATTAGTGCTATGTCAGGTCCAGGATTTGAACTCGTGTCGCCGTGTCCATATCCTGCGACGATAATCATTGCACCACGGGCACCTCCTCCTTCAATGGACTGTTCCAGCGAGAGTCAAGAGAGGTGGTTAGGAGGACAATATAAAAAGAAGCATGCAGAGCCTATGGCAGCTACTTATCCACAGGCAGGGGCACCTCAGGTGATTTTATGGTGAGCAAGTTTGATTAACAAATCTTCACGAGTGAGTTCGAGTCTCATTCGGTGTCCCATTCATACGGTGTTGTGCCACATCTGAGCAAAATGTTCAGTAAGTTACTACTTATCCACAGGCAGGGGCACCTCAGGTGATTTTATGGTGAGCAAGTTTGATTAGCAAAGCTTCACGAGTGAGTTCGAGTCTCATTCGGTGTCCCATTCATACGGCGTTGTGCCACATCTGAGCAAAATGTTCAGTAAGTTACTACTTATCCACAGGCAGGGGCACCTCAGGTGATTTTATGGTGAGCAAGTTTGATTAGCAAAGCTTCACGAGTGAGTTCGAGTCTCATTCGGTGTCCCATTCATACGGCGTTGTGCCACATCTGAGCAAAATGTTCAGTAAGTTATTACTTATCCGTAGGCAGTTGCTGTCCTTTGGCTAAACGGGCTAAGATTTCAGTTTATTGCTCGGTGTCTGAGGCATCTCCGAAAAGCAGTGCCAACGAAACTACGCTATTCGCCCCCTCCCTGCGCCACGGGATTCTAGATTATCGCCACACTAAACCGACCTTGCGTCACATTTTGGTCTCGTGGGAAGCAAAATAAATACACTCCTCCACTGGAGATGGAACCAGTGACCTCAGAATGCAGACCCGAAACTCTGCCATAGAGCCACCGGGCCACATCGCACACAAGCGATGCCAAATTAAATAGTCCTGGTAATTGCAGAGCCAATTAACCTGAACGTGCCTTGTAAGTTACATCCTTACTATTTACAGAGGACATGGCCACCTCCAGGGCTATGTCTTCCCAAGAGGATTGGAAATGCACATCTGCGTAATTAATTTGGCATCGCTCGTGTGCGATATGGACTGAAGGCTCAGTTGTAGAGTTTCAGCTCCGTATACTGGTTTGATCTGCTATGGGGGAGATCTCGGTATACACTGCTGATGAGACCTAATAAGGTCGAAACAGCTGGCCTGTGTTTCCGTATGTCGCGCGCAAGTATTCGCCAGATTTTCTGGTCGTGATAATTCAATTTACAATAGAATTCCTCTTCTTATAAAAGAAAAGAAATATACATCTTTAGACTCAAGTTTTATTTTTGGTGTTTACGACTATTCTGTGGGGTGAAATATTCGCCTGAACCAGTAGAAATTGTCGCCCCCACCGACAATGCATTTGAAGAACATAAGGGAATTATCTTTTGCAAATTATAAGTTATGGGGAACTCAGCAGGCACGCGCACTCACCACAAGCAGCAGAACGAAAAAAGGTCCTTTTATTTTAGGCATATTGAGGTAACTAAGGAATAATTTCTTTTTGGCGTTAGATAACCGTTCTTTTTAGTTATGCACCAATTTCGCTTCTGTCTGAAGCCTCCAGGGAAACTGTTTCTTTTTTTGCATTTTCTTTTTTTTTAATTTCCTTTTAATCCCCGCAAATCTGCATCGTCTTGTTTTTCCCTTTGATTTCCAAGTTTGAAATAAGCAGAATAATTTCTATTTTATCAAAATATCTCTGGGCTTGATAAATTGGTTCAATAATTTTCATTAAGTTTACTTTGTTTATTTCATTGCATATCAACCTTCATGGGCTATTGACTGCCAAGACGAACGGTACAAGAACAGTAGTGATACTATTTAAATCATAGCTGGGGGATAAGTAGGTTAATACCTTCTTCAAGAGTATTAGTCCGAAAGTGAACATGACAGCGCGAATGTAATTTGAACTCGTTTACTACGATGTCGCAGTCTAACACTTTAGCCAATATGTCACTAGAAATCCTCCCTAATTTTCAAAAAGTTTTAGATTTTGCTACTACTTCTCCTTGTGCATTATATTCACCGTTGTAGCTCGGTTAATTTCGACTTATAATCAAATTTAATATGTCTGCAAATTAATCATCAGAAATATCTCACTTTCTATAATACTGTGCCAGTGCCTCATCATGTCATTTTCATCCACTGGGCAATATATCGAAAATGAATAGAAGTAGAAAGTTGTTTCTTACACTTATATAATAAAGTCTGACAGATTCAGCTCAGAAAAATTACCAAGATTATTCTCTTGGTTACCGGAGGTCAAATCACAACAGTCAAATAGAATTAGATCATTCAGGCGACACCTCAGTTCTGCTGTAATAAAATTTGATTATCTATCTGTAATATTTTTAGTATATTACATGTACCTTATTTTTTTAACCCCTACCAAATTAAATTATATTTTCTCTTGCTTCATGTAAGCGTAATTGATCAAAATTGGACAGATAAGAAACAATAAGAATGATAGTTTAATAAGAAAGAGTAGCAAATTCTGATAAAAGATGAATTGGTGTTAAAAAAAAAGGAGTTATCTCATCCGATTGCCGGAAGCGAAGTTAGAAGCGGATGCAAGGATAAATGCAGTTCATTTCTAACGTATATGAAACAAAGAAAAATGTCACGTGAAACACAAGAGGCAGATTGATTAATGAGAATTATTTTTAGTCGTCCATTAATTATATTACCAATTTCGAATGTGCTGAGAATAAATGTTGTCTTCGTTCGACAAATGTAATTTGGCTCAGTCAATCATTTATTGGTTTGTCAATGGGTTTGATAAAAGTAAACGCGAAAAGGTATTGAAATTTTGTGTAAATAGAATTTATAAGCAAATTATAATTAGTAAAAAAACATGAAAACGAGTTCTGAGTTATATATATATATATATATATATATATATATATATATATATATATATATATATATATATGTTTCAGAAATAAATTGGTATAATTTTGTAATCAACTAACTTGACCAATTCTCATTCAAATTATCTTAAATCTTAACATTATTTGTAGAAACAACCCAAAATTTTAAGCTTATTTTTTCCTCTGTTCTGGAAAAGAAATTCCATTCAATGGAAAAGAAAAGAAGTTAAAAAATTATCTGATGCTGTGCCAACATATGCTGCTCAAATTTGAGGTCGTTGGAAAGATAAATGCTTAAGTAAATAGATTATGAAATCATATCCATTTTTCTGAAAAACCCTGTACCTCTCGAATTATTCCATTTCTTTTTACAAACCCTATATATATATATATATATATATATATATATATATCATCCTGTTGGTTGGGACTGTAGAACATGCCGACTTTACATCTGGTGACGGGTAAGACAACCAAACGAGTATCCTGTGTATGACCCTAAACTATTTGATGGTGAAGTTTCAGTCCTAGAACTTTGGTGAATGTGGAAAACCCTTTCATTGAAATTCTTCCCAAGTCTACTCTGACCCAGAGTAGTAGTTCCTGTTAAGGTCACATCAATGGATCGAAAGGAACAATTTAATCATTTGCTATATATGAAAACGTTTACCTGCGTGTAAACAAATGACTAATATCAAATAGAATTTTTTGTATTAGAGAGCAATTCGTGAAACCATTCAAAATTTTTAGTGCTACTAATACACGAAACCATTTGACCGTGTGCAAATAAATGATCTTCGGCGCCTTTAAAAATAATGTTATCGACAAAGTATTCGCATATATATATATATATATATATATATAAACGGGGTTTTGCATTAGGTGAGCCACAAGGTTTGATATGTCTTAAAACTATATATATATATATATATATATCTTATGTTTATGTTTAAATATCGATCGGTACTACAGGCAATGTGATCGCAAAATGAAATTCACCATGGCAGCCTTATGCCTATACTAAGCTGCAGATGTTTTTTTTTGTTTTTCTTTCTTGTGGGTGGGTAAATTGTGTGGAGCAGTGCTTAACAAGCTAATCGAACAAATCAATTCTAAGTTCATTTGTTTCTCAGTAGATGCTCTGTACTTCTGATCTTTGTTTTGGGACGTCTCATGTAGCGTAACAGTAAGCTAGCTAACACGGTGAGTTCGATTCTCGCTGGATGCCTCAAGATTTTGGTCTTGTGCAAAATCTAAGAAAGGCTAAAGGTTATTTTAGAGCGTCTCATGTGCTGTGTTCATTTATTGAATCTCTCAACTACAGACTGGATGTAACACAAGTTCAGTTTTTAAGGAGAGTAAAGCAGGTTTGAATTGAGAGTTTTTCATTCTCTTAGGCTAGTTGTCTAACCGAGGGAAAAAAATCCCAGTCTACTCTATCATTTATCGCAGGCTGGAGGGATCCTTGGTAGATTCACGCATTTCTCGAGGGCATTTGCGTTAAGTTTAACGCAAACAACTTTGCTCTGGATTTATACTACAGTCACCGATTCCATTCCCAACGACGATTTTCCTTTAGTGTGGAAATAAAGAAAATCTGAGCTTACTCAAATATTCTAAATAACTCCTGCAATGTTTGATATCATCGTAACTTCTATATTACATAACTTTTTCAACTTCTTAGTCAAGGTTATTACTATCATGATATCAATCTTTGTGAGTTTTTCACAGTTGCCAGAGTGACAACAAGCCCGCTCAAATCTCCAGGACTCCTCTGAGTATTCTTGATTATTTAAACAATGCTGTGGTCTAAATGGTATGTATTCTTCCTCCGATTTCCAATGCATCCACTTGGTTTTTTTTTAAGCCTTTGGGAATTATTCTAAGCACACAAACTACAATTAATATCAACGCTACCCTTATTTACGACAGCTTTTATTTTAATTCTTTGGCTAGGTCTAAGTTATTATATCTTTCTTTCATATTCACTCAGTGGTCTGCTAAAACGGCAAAACCCTCTACATGAACAGTTCTATTATTTCTTGTTTACACTATGTCTAGTTTTCTGGTCGAGATTATGTGATCGTTTTTATCTTAAAACCACACAATTTTATGCGTCTTATTCCCTTGGGTAGATTCTATTTTGGGCATGTACCATTTAGAAGTATGGTCATATTTCAGTTTCTTGCGCAGTTCCTGATAGATCACCTTTCCCAACCAGTCATGCTTGGTTTTATAATCCTTTTATGTCATTTTGCTGCATTCGCTTATTATATGATTAACCATTTCATCTCTGACCCCACATATTCAACACCTCCAATCCTGTAACGCATTATCAATTTCCGCTTAGATTAATCTATTATTATTATTATTAAAGATTTTCACGGTTGCGTTAGCTTGTGGTTGTTCGCAAGAGTCTGAGTGATAGCCTTTTCAGGTCTCCAGGACTCTCCTCAGTATTCTGACTGATTTCAACAATGCTGTTGAGTGGAGTCTCTCGATTCTTCCTCTAATTTCCAATTGTTTCAAGCCTTTTGAGACCGTTCGAATTACAGTATGTAAACTTAGTATCACGATTACTGCAATGCTCTTCAGTTTTTTTTTTTAGTTCTCTGGAAAGATCTAAAAATCTGTGTATCTTTTCGCGTTCTTTTATTTTTACTAAGTTGTCTGCAAAATCCAATAAACAATATGTTATCTATTTTTAAGGACGAGGTCAGGTCTTTTGGTCGGGATTGGGTAATCTTTTTACACACAAGAACTAAAAGGGTAGCTTTCCTTGAAGTTCGGGCAACAGAAAGCCTTCTTTCTGCTCTCGGACTATTTCTAGTACCGTAGCCCATGCGAGAAGTTTTTATTGGTAGGGGTACTGTAAATCATCTATAATCCTGTCAAAAGATCAAGTTCTTTTCATCAGTTATTTCTCAACTAAATAAAGTTAAAGTATATAAGTTTAATAATGTCAAAAACAAATGTTTATGAATATAAATTCACAGGAATTTTCGCTCAAATTTTAAATCTTGAATAATTAGCCAGATATATGTATTTAAGGAGACTAAAGTATGCGGTTATTATCATTCCTATTTTAAAAGTAAATTATTTAATGTTAATTTTAAACGTAATATCAACCAATCTAGGGATATTTTATACCGACAGGATAGAGAATAGCGTACATTGTTTATACTTACATACTTTGTGTACTTGTTTCTTAAATTTTTTTCACACAGTTATATAATTTCAAGTATTCTTATCTAATAATAATCTTTAGATCGTTTCAACTAATTATTTCCATTTAATAATCGTCATTTGTTTATACAGGGTGGAACGATAAAATTGTCGTCCTAAAGAAAACAACACTACAGCTTTATTTTATAACTTTTTATTGAAAAAATCAATTCAGCTAACTTGATTATGTAGTTGAGCTGACATCTATTCAATGTAGCCGCCTTCAGCCTCAATCACCGCCTCGATACGGATCCGGAACTGGAGCATGCCTTTTCCACAAACGCCGACGGTAGCTCGGCGAATACTCGGTGGATAGCGGCGATCAGGCTGGCTTTGCTGTTGTGGGAGGTCATGTTGGTGATGTTCTCGGCGTATGACCAAACGAAGTAGTCCAGCGGATTCAGGTAGGCGGAGGAGGGGGCCAGTGAGAGGAGGGTACAAAGTCGTCGCACTCCTTCTGAAGCCAAGCTTGGGTCTCTTTGGACTTGTGGGCTGGCGCCGAGTCCTGCTGCAACACCCAGGGTCTGCCACCGGCCACCTAATTGCACCAGAGGATCACCACACTCTTCAGCACATCCAGGTACACTTTGGTGTTGACTTTCAAGCCGACTTCGAAGATATGAGGTGGCATGACGTGGCCCTCACTTGAAAACACATCAAAGACCATAACCGTTGCCTGAAACTTTGTTTTCACCACCCTGAGCATGTTGAATCGTCCGGATTTGCATTTTGAGGGTGCTGGCAATGGTCCTGTTGTCATAACTTGGATCGGTAGAGAGCATAAGTTGTAGAGCGGCACATCTCCAATCTTGCTCGTTGAACATTGTGTCACATGACATGATAGAATGCTCCTATCGCTGTTGGGATTTGTACACAACTGGCCAACTAGTAGATGGTCTGAAACAACAAAAGAAAACTGGTTTTCATTAAACGGAAATGGAATCATGTCGTCTTTTCTAGGGCGACAATTTTATCGTTCCACCCTGTAAATAGTCATGCTTTCCAGAAATTAATTATAATAATCCTTAATAAACAATTATGACTTTAATTAACTATTTCTAATACAAACGAATTACTTAAAGTTAAATGGTATCAAAAATATCTATTAAACCCATAGATAGGACCCTAACAGGTATGACTCAACCAGATCAGAATCGACTACGCAAAAATGACTTCTCAGAGCTCCGATGCAGTTTGGTGTCATACCCAAAACACCCCTTTTGGGGAGATACAGTCAACGTCTTCTAAGCCCTGACAACCGGGTGGACACTTAATAGGGCTGGATTCATGGTATATGCCAAGCGAGATATTTGCTGGACAGTGTTTTTGCTGGTATATCACAAAATTGAAATAGAACACCAAGAGAGAGACGTTATTACTGAGTCTCTTCTAGTATTATATTGAACAGACAGCACGCATGCACAAACTCACACACATAGAAATAGAAAGAAAGAAAATTAAATATTATTCTCACGATAATCTAATTCTACATGCAAGTCCCAATCTCACAGGTATTTTGATGTGTCTCAGAACCAAATAGATATTGAACTATTCACTACAATATAGTAAGTTGTCATGGCACTTTGGGGAATATTTTCTAAAAGCAAATATCTGAAAATGTGTATTCCTACTTTGATATTTCATCTGGAGAATCGAAATTTCCATCCAACTTGACTGTAAGCACTGGGGGAACGGCCACATGACAATGGATGACGTGTCACCATCTGTCGATGAAAGACTTAACTCTAGAAGATTCTAATGTCTTTCTTATGCAAGATGATGTGCATACGTACGTTGCGTCTCGAAAGCAATGATAAAATACTACTATACGTTGATTATGCTTAAGAAATAGTTTCAACTAGATGGAGTAGTAATCTACGCAGGGAAAGACTTGGATTGAAGCTGGTTAAACAATTCCTCTCAACTCTGTGACGATACCCCTTCGAACCCCCGAATGCGTCAACTTCTTCAAACCATTTCACTTCTTGGCCGGTGATCAACTAGTGGTTCCGATAGGGGCATTGCACATGTCTTCATAGCTACAAGAAATACAATCAAAGGAGCGGGAGAAAAAGAACAAACGAACAATATGCTTGGGTTAGCTTAAGGTGCAAGAGAGGAGTTATGTAACATTGCATTCCCTTTGTGTATATGTAGACTAACGCTAGCGTGGATTTCTCGCGAAATTTCTACAAAGCTACTAGGAATGCCAACCCATCTTGACCGGTATTCTTTCACTGGTACTGGACTCACTCATGCTGACTGTTCTCTCTGCTGTCCGGTGTCGACTGGCCACTCGCATCACCCTTCGCCAACTCCTTCTCTGAGTTCCTTTGTCTCACTCTCTGACTGGAGTTCCCTTCCTCCTTCCGGTCACGTCGAGATCTCGAGTCCAAACCCTTTGTCTGGTTTCGCGCTAAAACAGACAAAGGGATCGTCTGCTTGGCGGACAACCTACATAGTGTTACACTCTGCTATGAATATCATCTTAACCCAAAACCTGGCTAGATTCTAATCCTACTCCTTTACGTCAGCCTTGAATATTTACAAATAGATTTAAAAATTCCTTTCTCCAAATTTAATTTTTGAAAACAAAGTATATTTTAGCATATCTTTAATACCCTCGACACCGCCCACCATCATTCCTGTTACTCATTCGTATGACCAACAACAAAATTTTTATCATGGGAACCCTCGTGGTAGGTAAGAAAAGCTGTCATACACGCGTTTAGGACTTTTAAAAGAGGGAGTTCTTTGGTTACCGGGGCCGTGACATGTAACGACTTTAATATTGAGGCTACAATTTATGAAAGAATTGATCTTTCTTGAATGGATTTGGGAATACTGTTTCACGTCTTCCTGTTTTTGAGACCGGTCCAGAAGGAAGTTCTGACGTCGACAATAATGTGAGAGGGATTTTCATGTGACCACGTGTCTAGCTTGATGTTGTATAGTGGCATATTGAATAAAAAAGTGAATGACCCAAACACTTGGTTATGAAAATGTAAGTCTCACTTGATTTCTTCCGTAAGGGTCGAAACTCTGTAAGAGAGAGAGAGAGAATAAAAAAAAAACGAAGACCGAGGGAGGACAGTTATATTGACCCTTTCTCCTTGGACACGTTGTTCTTCCATACTTACCGTCCCATTTAGCACTTCTGGTTCTCAGCTGGGGTTGGGTGGGGGAAAGTCACTGCTCCGCTCTGAGCTCTCGCTGGCTGTTGTTCATATATTATTTCCCAACGCCCATTGGTTCCAGTTGTCAACCCACGTGAGCAGCTTCCACCCACGCGTCACTGTCTTCTTGTTTACTCAACTGGAACATGATGACTGCGCCAAAGGTCAATATGCAACATATACCTTTCATTTTGTCCTCGTTTCTTCGCTTTTGCCAAATTTCTTCTTGACATCCGCAATGCAAACATTTGTTGTCAATTCAAAATCCTGGATGGCTGGCTGGTTAGTTTGGGTTTTATGGCATATCAACCTTTGTAGGTTATTTAACGCCAAATCCATTTTTATGCAAATAGTTCTATTTCAAACGATTCAGTTTAGCGTGAGTACACAATTGTCAAAAAACATTTTTATTTTGAGCTATTCAGTTTATTCAAACAGTTCTAATTCAGGTAATTCAGTTTAGCATCAGTACAGATTTTCTTTACACACAGTTAAATGTCAAACCAGTCGTATATTAAACAATTCAGTTTAGTGTAAGTAGAGTTACAATGTTAAAAACAGTTCCATTTCAAACAATTTAGTTTAGCATAAGCACGCAGTTTAAATGTCAAAAACATTTCTATTTCAAGCTATTCAGTTTAATTAAACAGTTCTAATTCAAACAATTCAGTTTAGCATAGGTATACAGTTAGTTCTATTTAACCCATAGATTCAGCCCTATCAGGTGCTACCATTCCGGGCCAAAGTGGACCTGAAAGCAATGGCAATGAAGGGGTACTCCGCATTCCCTAAAGCTCCAGCATCACTGGAACCTCACCATCAGATCGTTTAGTGTCATATCCAGGAAACTCATTGGGGGTGGGGTCCTACCCCTCTGCAGAGGTGCAGTCAGTGTATTCTAGAGCCCCAGCCGTCTGGGCAATACTTACCTTGCGTTCGCCCATCTATAGGTTTAATAGTACAACTACTGTTTTTCTTCCAGGAAGATGTTAGTATTTTATAATCCAGGAATTTTCACATACCATTATTCAAGGAAACCAAACAAAAGCAAACCTCGCGTACACGCCAGGTAAGTGAGTTAAGGCTATTCCATTGGTTCCAGAGGATCTCCCACCGAGGGAGCAACTGCCCCTTGCTTAAATGGGGGAAAGATTAGGCTTATTGCCGAGATTCTGAGGCGTTTCTGAAAGGGGAATTTCGATAGAACCAAGCATTTTTTGCGATCGCCAAGTATAAGTATCAATTTGAATATGTCTCCTTACAATATAATGACCAACCGATTCTTTTAAAGTTAATTTACATGCTAAACAAATATATTTGGATTTTATAATTTCACATGGAACATTATACAATTAAAAAGGATATTATTATGTATTATGTATCATCAAACTCTACAACAATGAAAATTTATAACTAAAAATAGAATATGTCAGATAGATAGATAGATAGATAGATGGTGAGTACTCATTTTTAGAGTGTTTCAATTTCATAATGTTTCGAATGAATAATACCAAATAATATCTGGTTGGATTGTATTATGTTTCACGTGAAATAATAAAGATTTTCTTTGGTTTAGAAGGAAATACTTTTGATACTAAAAACAATTGTTGGCGTGCATTTATCTATGAGAATTGTTTTGTGCTTTAATACAATCTCATTATATATTAGAAATAATAAAATAAAACATCAGTTTCGATTTTTAAATATACTTGATAGATTTTCGTGTAGGCGTGATTTGTTTCAATTTTTCTTGCGTTGTTTTAATGCTCTATAGTTTAGCAATAAATAATACCCAATAATATCCGTTTCGATCGTACTAGTTATAATTCTTGTATATTTCGTTTTGAAGAAGCGTGTGCCTCTGTGTGTGTGTGTGTGTGTGTGTGTGTGTGTATATATAGGTAGAGAGAGAGAGAGAGAAAATTGAAGTACAAGGTAATACAAAAAGAAGGATTTAATGTAAAATAAAGTCAATGTTATAATGTTTCGGTTCTAAAGAACCATCATCAGGACTAAGAAGGATGTTAAATCACTGATGAATGTTTAATAAAATACAAAACGAGGTGAAAATATTATATATACAGAGAAAGGGGTAACCGTTTAATCAGTAAATTAGCGTTTGTGTTTAAAATATGTCACGTGACTGTTTAAGACAACGCTTAAGAACAAACAGAATTCCAAAAAAAGTAATTGAGGAGGAAGGAGAGGAAGAAAAGAAATAGAAGAAGGAGAGATAAAGAGTTAGAAGAGAGGGAATGTGGGGAAAAAGAGGGAAGGAAAAAAGGAACAAGTAAACAACATACGTAAACTTCTAAATAATGCTAAATCACAACTCAAAACCCGTGTCAATTGATATTTGTCTTAATCAAAAAATTTCTACTAAGTAGAAAAGCAGTTGCTGTGAGAGAAAGGTAAGTTATAAACGGAAGAGGAAAAAGTAAACAGAAAAAAAATTTACCGGAGAAAGGAAAAAGGAAGAGAATTGAAAGGGGATATTAGAGATATCTGTGTGAAAAAGGCAGTGAGCAGTAAATTAAAGTATACTGTAATTAATGGGGAAATTATGATAATATGTGTGGAAATCAATTAATTAAAGATGAAATACCTTGTCGCTACTTAAAATAAGTTTCCCCAAATACGAGGAAATGTTATAAAAACCCAAACAATTATTGTTAGATCGACAGAGTGAGATTGTAACGGCTTCAAATGACCGTAGTCGAGGGTGGCACAAAGACTCCCTTTTTGATAGCTACTTCACTAAGATATAGAGGAGGGAAATTTACTTCTTTCGCTGTATTGCCCCACTTTACTCTTGATCCGTACCTTATAATGCTGAGTGTTAAGCAAGGAGGCATCAAGTACCATTTTTTGAATTTTTGGTATGGCCCGACCTGGGATTGAACGTAGGTCTTCCGGGCCATTGGCGGACACTCAAACCATTATGCCAATGGGCCGGTATATATAAAACCCATTAAATCAGCTTTTTTGATTCATTCCATTATAAGTTGTTTCATGGTTTGTTTTTTCTTTTGTTTTTTTTTTAACCCTGAGAATACCCATGGGATGACCCTAACATAACGAATAAAATAAAATAAAAAATCTTCTCTGCAAACAGTGGAAAGACTGGCAAAAAACAATGAAATGAATGCCTTCTTGTGTTGGTTCATAACCAAAAATAACCACTGAGGGTATATATATATATATATATATATATAAGAGTAGACAAGTTAAAATCAATATCTGTGACATCTCTCGATTAATTCCAAAGTGAAAGATTGACCTTAAAATAACACGCACTAAACTTCTTCAACTAACAGCAGAAAGGCTGATATAATACAGGACAAAAGGTATTGTGTGGATTAATACATGCAAAGAACTGAGATGTTAGAAAGGAGATAGAGAGAAGGCCGGGGAAGTATGAAGTTTCCAGACTTTTTTTGTACAGGCATTTAAACTTGTCATAGACTCTTGAGAATTCAGTATGTTATTGCTATATATCTTATGAGATGACTGGTTATTTTTTTACAATTTCAGATTCAAATGAACAGCTACAGCAGCAATTGGAATACACCCTACTAAAGCCTGATTGTCACAGCTGGTGAATTTCAAAAATGCAATCTCGACGTGTGGACATTTTAGAAGAACGATATGCAATCAAAATCTGTTTTAAACTTGTAAAAAGTGCCACAGAAACGTATGGAATTCTTCCGACTGCTTCAGACTGATTTTGGACCATCTTGCATGAATTGAGCATCAGTTTTTGAGTGACATAAGAGATTCAAGGAGAGCAGGGAGTTTGTGAGGGATGATGAGAAGTGTGGGAGGAGTAAGGAAGTCAATTGATTGGCCAAACGGTTAGGGTTAGAGTTACTATGTTGAGGTTTTAAGGAAGGTCAGGGAGAGATTCCGTCGGAAGAGGCCAGTACTCTTCAAAGCGGGTCAGTGGCATTTCCACCAGGACAATGCACCAGTCCACCACTCCATCTTTGTCACAGACTATTGGACCAAAATGGGCATCAAGACAGTTCCTCAGCCTCCCTATAGTCCTGACCTTGTTCCCAATGACTTTTGGTTATTCCCTAAGCTCAGAGGCTGTCGTTATGAGATAATTGAGGAGATGAAAGAGGCTGTGGCGAAGGTCATTGACACGCTTACACAAGAGGACTTCCATACGGCTTTCCAGAAGTTGTTGGAACGGTACAACTTATTTAATGATCCTCGTATATATATATATATATATATATTTGATTGAACATAATAGACATTTTTGTCCCCATATTTTTTGTTAATCCTTTCGAATTGCCGTATTGATCTTATGATTTTCGGCGGGAATTGGTTGATTAACCTTCCATAATTAGCTATTTCCCAAGTACTTTCTGTCCAACTATGGGCCATCATCAGGAGAGGATGAATTACAAAAGTGATGTATGTCCATTACTACTTTGTAATAATGAGTATTTGTACTGTTGTATGTGTCGTGTTTACCTTTCAAATTTGTTTCTATAAATAGCGTCAGTAGCTAAAGACATTTAAGTACATTAGCACTGGTTAAAAATTAATTCTATAAAGTTTGGGTTGTATGTTCCTAATAAGGAGTGCCTTGAGAATCTGTAGTTTTTGCTAATTATGGAAGGTTTATTAACCAATTCCCGCCGAATATCATAAGATCAATACGGCAATTCGAAAGGATTAGCCAAAAAATCTGTAGACAAAAATGTCTATTATGATCAACCAAATATGCATCAATGAAGAAATGCTGCCAATATATATATATATATATATATATATATATTGAGAGAGAGAGAGATTGAGATAGTAAATAAGCAGCCCAAAAATTGCAACGATATCGCCATCATTTTTTCTGAGCAAAACTTCTCAACATATGATTATATTTGTCCGAAAATATTCATCAATTTTTTTATACGTTTAGTTTTTCTTTTTTTTTTTTTTTTTGTTGATTCGGTTACAGAAAACTAAAGTCTCATGACGTTCTAACACTAAATATTCACATGTAAAACATCATAAAATGTTTATGATATATTTTTATATATTTGTAAAGTAACTTTTCTTCAAACTAATATGAATCGTTTGCTTTATTGCTGAGATAATTTCATTCTTTAAACGAGACTTTTTGTCTGTGACTTTTGTGAGTTTTGAAAGAAAAAAAATCTCCAAAGACAAAAGAAATTTCTTATTTTTTGTAGAATGTAAACAAAAATGTTATTAACTTTAGGCAAAGGCAATTTTTTTTGGTGGGAAAAATTATTTTAGAGTAGACTGACTTATGTTCAATTTCAATTGACAATACTAGTTGTTTCTGTCAACTCAGCGAAGTTAAGTAGTAATAGGTATGATATCAGGACTCAGAAGTGTAACTATTTGATAACAGCCCTTTTTTGTTAGCTTTCTTGGGCTTAGGAGTCAGATTAAGTAAAAAAAAAATTGTGAAAAACTATCAGGATAATTGAGAACTTTACGGTATATCATCTATTCTAAATCTATTCAGATAATCAAATACCATCCAATGACTGGAGAATGGGACAAATAGTCAATCTAACATACGAACTTACTCGTGTGAGCAAAAAGAAAAATTCACTGGTCTAAGCAACAAGTTTCGTAAAAACTTCTTCATCCCTCTACTTTTTTTTTTTTGCTGTAGTGAGGTATTTTAATGGTATTGGACTTCTAAGATCAGATTCATTTTGTTTTTTGCAGCTGTCAAAAGACAAAGACAAGGCATTGCTTTCATCCCAGAGACTCATGGCTAAAGAAAAGATTCTGTTGTCTGAGTAGACAAACTTTGATCCCCAATCTAATCGGTAAAGCAAATTATGTCTACTTCTGTAGCACTCTTGACTCCTTACGTCTTTTATCAATAATAACACCTAATCATTTATATGTTTTTCCTTTACCAATATGTAAAAAAAAACAAAAAAAAATATTTTCCAATGATTGTCATCTATGACCTCAGTACCAATAAAATTAGAATCTAAGCTCAAAAAGATCTTCCAATATCCATTAGTTGTAAAGTATTAAAAAACAAAATTAAATTCAACGAAAGAAAATTCTTCAGAACAATCTGAAGATAATATTGACGCCTATTTTATATTTTTGTTAGTTTTGTTGTGTTATTTCCATAAATTTCAATCATTTCTGATGGATACGCAACTTTAGCAATTTAGATTCGATTTTTATTTTTCCGAAATATTAGAAAGAAAGAATAGTAAATTCCGTCAATCTCCAAATTATTTTTTAGTTTCTTTACTTTAAAATCACTCAACTTGTTATCTCTATGCACATTTATTGATAAATAATTTTACAGAACCTAGACATACACACACACACATACACACACACACACACACACACACACTCTCTCTCTCTCTCTCTCTCTCTTTCTATGTGAGGGGGTGTTTACTTTTGAATATGTTATTGGTAGGGTCTTGTTAGCGTTTACTAACGGACAGAATTCAAAAATCGTTGTTTGATATTCAGTTAATGGAAAGAAGTTGACAAATACCAAATCAGAGATATATAAGACACGACAATGAAATGCTAATTAGAATCATTCTCTCCTTGTTAAATAGAAGAATCAATAAAAATCATCGATCGCTGTCCTACCGAGAACCCAATGAGTTGATGTATAATCCAGTATACATCAACAAAACCAATATCACTCTTTGCGCGTTTTTCTTACCAGCGTAAGATGGTTGTTTTTCACTGATTTCTAAGTGACAGCAAGTTTCCTCAGATCTCTAGGACATTTCTCAGTATTTTGGCCAATCTTAATAATGCTCTAGTCGGGATGGTTTCGATCCTCCCACAGATTTCCCAATTCCTCTCATGCCTTCTCTAGCCTCTCGCAGACCGTTATGAGCGCACCAACAACAATTGTTATTAGCTTGACCTTCACGTTCCACAGTTTTTTTCAATTCTCTTGCAAGGTCCAACTATTTTTTCTAGTTTTTTACTTTCTTTTATTTTCACTTTGTGTTCTTAAAGAGGGCAAATCCTCTTTTTTGTCAATTAACACTTGGTCTGGTTTTCCGGTCGATATAAGATGATCCGTTTGTATCTCAAATTCCCACAGAATTTCATGGGTCTCAGTCTCTAGGAATGATTCTGGTTTGTGCATATACCATTTGATAGTTTAGTCAAGTTTTAGTCTCTTTCATAATTCCCTGTGGATTACCTTTCCCAACCAGTCGTGTCTACTCTTGCACTTCATTTATGCTAGCTTGCAGCATCTGCCTGTTTTACCTTGTCTGAATGACATGTCATTAAAAAAGATCAGTCAAACAAGTTTTTAAACAAGTATTGTATTATTGTAGTAAGCTAGAAGAGTGAAAGACAATAACATTGATATAGATAATATAATCTCTCTTTTTTTAATGACGAAATGTATGAAATGGTTGGCGAGAAGAGAGAGAGAGTCAGCAATTGCTATTATTTTGACCCGGTTGAGATAAAATAGATTCAAAAGAAAAAACACCAACAGAATTACCTTAGCTTAGGGAATTCTGTTGGTGTTTTTTCTTTTGATTAGACAAATGTGCTTCTTGATTATTTTCAAGTAGCACGTGTGTTTTACCTCTTATTTGTTTTTTTACTGAAATTTTGTTTCTCAGATATCAATTGCAAATTGTACAAGCTGTTTTTTTTTTCACACCAGCAGAATTATAGATTAGATTTAAAGATTAAAATAGGTCTCGTTACTTTTGAGCACTTTTATGTTTAAATATGAGATTGGACGAATACATATTTCTTATTCGTTTAAAAACATTCCATTGCCAGACAAACGTCAATATAAGTTAGCATCAATGGATAAAATAGAATCTTTTATCGCTAACATGCAGTGGAAAGTATAGTTTATTTCTTACGGACAATACCCAAAATAAATCTCAAGATTATGGTTTTAAAACAAATAAACACCGTCCTCATATAAAAGAATTGGATAACTTTGAGGCTGAGTCAATAAGTCTAGTTAGGTTGATAAAATATAGAAGAATTAGTTATGATATACAACAATAAATAAAGAATGATCTTATAAAAGTTGAAGACAGCAATAAAATCAAAGTCAAAGCTGATAAATTAAGTAACGTATACAAAATGAGCCCTAATAAGTACAAAAAATATTGCATAAACAAGTCATTAAATATTATCAAAAAGCACCACAACATTTAGAAAGCTGAAATATTGGCGAACAAATTGAAGGTGGAAGGTTGAATAGAAATATTTAAAAGGGTGTTTTATCATATTTAAAAACCATAAAATTGACTTCCCGAGTAACCCAACTTGTTCATTAATCAATCTCTCGAAATCATTAATGGGTAAAACAAGTAAAATTATTTTGCAGGACATTCGTGCTACATTGAGAATAGCTTTAAATATAAATCAATGGCATAGCACTGAAAATTGTTTTAAATGGTTTAACAACCTCGATAAAAATGATAAATATTTTTTAAATATCTAATATGATGTAAGAGAATTTTACCCATCGATTTCGGAAAAAGCAGTAAATGAAGATTTAAAATTAGCTAAAAGAATACACTAGAACATCCAAGGATGAAATGAATATTATTAAACACTGTTGGAAATCACTGCTCTACCATAATGAGGAATTATGGATTAAAAAAGGAGTTAGTGGAAATTTTGATAATTCAATGGGTTCATATGATTCCGCCAAGATATCAGAGTTAGTAGGGTGCTTATTGCTCTATAAACTTAATGATATAATCGACCCCGGCTGTCTTGGACCTTATAAATTGATTATAATAGATGATTGCACACCTAGAAAAAGAGATATTATTAGGAAGAAACTGTATTGGTTATTTAATAAATTCGGATTCAAATTAGATATTTAAGTTAATTTGAAGATTACTGATTATTTAGATGTTACGTTTAACTTATACGATGGGACGGTGTCTGCAAGTATGAAAAACGATCAATATCCATGCTACATAAATGATGGATCTAAGAAGGTCTTTAAACAAATCCCTAAAAGCATTATGATAAGATTATCAACAAATTCATCAAACGAGGATATTTTTACTCAAAATAAGCAGGATTATGAAATAGCCTCAAAAAATAATGGATATAAAGAAAAACTCGAATATAAAAGTAGAGAAGACAATAAAAACATAAAAGAATAAGAGAAATAATAGAAAAAGGAAAATAACTCGAATATTAAAGTAGAGAAGACAATACAAACATAAAGAATAAAAGAAATAATAGAAAAAGGAAAATCCTATGGTTCACACGGCCATATAAAATGGCGGTAGACACAAAAATAGGAAGATAATTTTTTTTAAATATTTGGAAAATATTTTCCTCAGACGAGAAATTTATCAAAAATACTTAATAAAAACATCATGAAATTAAGTTACAGCTGTATACCTAACATTTCCACATTAATTAGTTGAGGCAACTCAAAAAAGCTGAAGAGAAATAAAAATACTGAACCCCAAATTGTAACTGCATTAAGAAAGAAAACTGTCTCCTCAAGAGAAGGTATCAAATAGAGTTTGTAGTGTTGAAGTACTTAACTCGAGTAACAATAAGAATGATAAAAAAAACGCCAAAGGCCCTTTCAAATAAAGATATTACAATCATAAAAGTCGCTTTGCACATGAAATATATAGACATAAAACAAGTTTGTTCAATTACATATGGGAAGTCAAAAATAAATTTGGGAAAGGTCCTATATTAAAATGGTAAATCGTGAAAAGATGTAAATAGCTGTGGGGTAGACAGATATTGTAAATTATGTACTGAAAAAATTACCGGGCCATTGGCCTAATGAGTTGAGTGTTCGCCAATAGTCCGGGAGACCGAGGTTCAATCCCAGGTCGAGTCATACCAAAGACTCAAAAATGGTACTTGATACAGCCTTGCTTAGCACTCAGCATTATAAGGTGATGATCAAAAGTAAAGTGGAGTAATCCTGGGAATCGTGTAGCGCTCTCCCCAACACATGGTGTAGTAGCTATTGAAAGGGGAGCCTTCGGGTCACCCTCGACTAAATCACCGACTTTACTTACTTTTTACTTACATATAATAAACCAAAGGAATTGCTTAACCAAAAGTTTGAAATATTTAATATTTGCAGACATAGGAAAAATTGGTAAATTTGTGGATAAAAGGATTGATGAAAATGGTTCAACAGGGAAAAATGGATTTTTCTTATTGGTTTCTTGAATAAAGTGTTTTTATATGCTAATTTTTGTATCGGTGAGGGGCCTTTTTAATCAATAAAATATATTTTATCCTTTCCCACTTCGCTAATGCGATCTTGACGAGCCGTTTAGGTGAAACCTAGGTTGTCTCGCTATTGGCTATGTAGGAATTATTTTCATAATATTAGCTCTATCTCGTGTATTAAGCACTTTATTACGCTCTTAGCTTTGGTAACTCAGTCGGTGTCTTTTCTTTAGACTAGACATACGTGCTACGTGATTATTTTCAAGGAGCTCGGGTGTTTTTCATCTTTTTTTAACTGAATTTTTTCCGACATATCAGATTGTAGAATTTGCAAATTTTACAGTGTTTTTTTTTTTACACCAACAGATTTACAGATTAGATTTAAAGATATATATATATATATTGTAGATGTAAAGAAAAAACAGAGTTAAATAAACCTTACCAGAATGCACCCTGGGCTTGATTACTCATCCAAGGCAGTATATAAAAGGATAAGCGTCACATAAGAACCTTTTAGCCTGATCATCGCATAGACAAAAAATTGGCAGTCATCAAGTGTCGTTGACTGTTTACACTATTCAAACAATATATATATATATATATATAAATATTCGCAGGAGAATACAATATCCTTGATTTGCTGAGCATCCATGGAAGAGCATATGACACCTCATGCCAAATGTAATCTTGAAAGCTCAATCGTATGTGATAAAAACCTTCTTCGTTGATAATGCTCCCGTACACGCTTACATGACTTCTCAAACCTGTTATAGCTCAACATACCTTGTTACAAACACGACACTAGTTATTTGAAGGTTGCTGTGGAGTGACTTGAGTAAAACGAGTTTTCAGTAGTTTGCTGTCATGAATTCTCATATGACAAGCAGAGCCAGTTTGGGACAAACAGATCTGGCAGAGACTGTTGCATTATCGGTTTTAGTGATTCATGTGATGACTTGATGTTTTCATTTGATGTCAATGTTTTTCAGAAAGGTTGGAAGAAAGCTTACAAACTCTTTTATAGTTTTATATCTTACCGTTATAATCAGACGTAAATCATATAGGCTGCCCCACACAATAGTGGAGTCCCCGTTTGGTACCATCGTTGGAAAGAGAAGTGATATTCCCTCATGTGTTTTAGTATGGAGGCCCAGAAGGTCGTAAATCCCTCGATACCATACTAACGGTAACTCTCCCAACATGTCTTTGTTTTACGTGGCGTCTCGAATCCAACTTGAAATCTGAAAACCCAGTTTTATGTCTTTGCTCACATCTTCACTGCTATTTAATTCAAATTTCGCTGAAGACATATTCAACGGGACAATGTAATTCTAAACTCTTTTAATATTATTATCTTCAAAGTTATTAGATATTCGTGTTGGTTGACTAATTTTGATGTGATAAAGTATGACATTTGAATCATTTTCCCAAAGTGATTTGGATTAATCTAATTAAACATTTTATTGTATGTTCATTAATTGTAAAAGTTTTGCATTGTGAATTGCACGTGTATCAGGATTTTCATGTATCTCCTTTTAATTCTGTCTTAAAATTGCGACTTCACATTTCCATTAAATGCGCTATCGTTGCAAAAGTAGACAGTATAATCGAGGTGTATTAGCCGGCGTTGATGAGTACGCCAACAATGGTGATAAAATCGTCTAAAATGGAAAAGAGGATAATCCAATTTATAAATTAATTACAATAATGCGGTCTTCTTCATTCCCTCCCATACTAATAATTATAATCTTTTAAAAGGGACAGTTGATATTTTGATAATCATATATATATATATATATATATATATATATATATATATATATATATATATATATATATATATATATTGTATGTGTGCGCGTATTTATTCCAAAAGATATTCAAACAGGAAAGGTTTAATTTGAACTTATTCGGGAAACTATTCTCATGTATAATGCGGTGAGTGTTATAAAAAGAATCGTAATTGTAGTTGTATTTATTAGGAAAAAATAAACAATGAACATAATGTTAATTTTTCTTTAAATAGTTTACTTTCGAGTCAACACACAAATTCCAGCCAGATTCCTAATGTTCTAAGCCCTTCTGTTTTGATATGGTAGAAAATTGCATTGTTGCGTTTAATTTATTTTTCACGTCCTCAAATTTTAATTCAAGATGAATTTTCTGTTTAGAAAATAAGAAAAAGTTAGAGTTCTAGAGTATGAGCCGTGTTGTACTTTCATAAACTTGCATTTCACCAAAAACTATATATATATATATATATACATACTGAAAGGCCTTAATGATTAGATATTGTCATAGAATTATATATTTGAGGTAAATTTTTCAATAAAAAATGTAAAAGATTCACACCTTGCATATCAATAGATTTGACATCTTTATATACGATTGCTCCAAAATCAATGACGAAATTTATTTTCACGCAAACTAAACGGCTATCGGGAGTACAACGCCATCATTGGATAGACCAAGTTTTCTGCAACCATGGTCAACAACTTTGCTTTTTCAATTTCGCCGGCAATGCAGAATTTTTTCCCCCCAATGAGAGATTTAATAGTAGAAAAATACTGTTTCGCAGTTAAGAACTTTCTCCTTTAACTTTGATCTGTATCTGTATTCATTGTAGCGTCCTTCGTATTAAAAAAGTTTCATTTATTTGTTTAATGGCATTTCAACATTTGTGTGTTATTTAATACCAAAGCCATTTTGGTAGAACAGAATTATTACTTTTTAACCCTTTGCTGAATAACAAAGGGGTTCAAGTGAACGTAATAGAGCGACTGGATTGCAAACCCTTGACGATGTAGTAGTCCACTACGGTTGTCACTACAACACGGAGACTCACTCGTGAATTGAATAGATGCTTTATTTTCGAAGAGTTCCTCCAATCTTAAGCCTCTATATGTTTACTGCTGATTGATTACTTGTTAAAGAAGACTCAGTAAGAGTTTGTTGTGTCAGACTATCATTGCAAAAATGGTATATTCTTGAAAAACGATCCAACGAAAACAAATGGAACATTAACAATTAACCAATGAAAAAGTTCAATTTTTTTTTTCGTCGTTTGAAATGGAATGCTGTCAAATATCTTAATCTATAGAATTACAAAAACTTCGAAACATCGGTTGTTTGGTTAGTTTTATGATCTATCAACCTTTGTTGGATTATTTGGCGCAGAAAGTTGTTGATCAATTATCGGCTCTTTTTCCTTTCTAACTTAAAAAAAAGGTCGCGGTAAATCACCTGAAGAAGGCCAGAGGTGAAATTTGGCCGAAACGTAGTGAAAGAAGAAACAACACAAAAACTACCAAGATGAGGACAACAAGTCCTCAATAAATAAAAAAAAAATTCTCAGATTAAGAAGCCTCATCTCAAAATGATTCCTAATTAAAGACAATTAAAAAAGAAATACATTTTATAATCTCAAACAGATTTATTTGACCCATATATGGTTATCAGTCCCGAAATTGTACACTAGTTCCTTTATCATCATCATCATCATCATGTTGTTTGTGCCATCACCACGGATATCCCTGACCCTCTCTCACCACCACTCCCTATCGTCTATCGCTTCCGGAAGGTCCTCAGGGCTACATCCAGTATCTAAACAGAGCTGCTGTATGTGTGTTCGAGCTGGTCGTCTTGCCTTTGCTCGGCCATATGAAGGGGTCCGACGAGTTGTAAAAATTCTAATCAGAATGAAAATGGTAGTACTGGCAACAAGAAAGTGACTCTTGCACTCCTCAAAGATTCCGAAAAGAATTCTCGCTAACGAATTCAGTTATCTCAACCAGGACTTCTATTTTTAGAAAGCAGGGCCTTACTCCTCCTCAACAGATGCAGTAACCATATTTTGTACCCCACCGACAGAGTACGTTTTCTTCTAAGATAATGTAAAAGAAAAAAAAAACGTTTTATCTCAAATTGACCTAATGGATTTTAATGAGTACTACCACTCCGTTTCAGTGTGGACCTGGGAGTAATGGTAATAAGGAGGTGACTACCAGTTCCTAAAGCTCGAGAACTGAAACAATGCTATTGAATGCAGTTTCATCTTTGAAACAAGACACCTATTTCTTTTTAATTGGGCGGGAGTCTTTCTCCTTTTCAATTGATTTAGTCAGCATATTCTTTGTCCCACCTTCCGGGTAGGTTTTATTACAAGAGAGAAAATAAACAGGCAAATATGCCTGGGTTTATTTTTATTAATTTTGTCGTCATGATAGCAACTTGTGTCAAAGTGTCGAGTAAATAATCACAGGGGTTTATCGAATGATGACGAAGCCAAAGAGATCGATCGAACAATATTTATATTACGAGTTCAGTAAAGTGTCACCAGATGGCGTATGAGTTGACCTAAGTGAAAACTGACAGCCTTAAGAAAATTAGACTATTGAATAATTTCAGTCTGTGTTTGTATTATCGTTCGTTTGTTTATAAAGATACAAACTTTGTCTCTTATTTCTACGATTGTTTGTGAAACGGAAATCGCAATTGAATAGAAGTAAATACTAAATGAGGAACACAATATTTGATTTCGTTTTACGCCCATACAGACGGTCACAGCTAAGAGAACATTAAACTATGTCTGTAAATGACCTCAGTGGCTTTGAGGTTTATTTTTCAATTATATCGTAAAATTACCAGAAGCTCAAAAATTGTAACTTCGATTTTACAATCTGAAATAAAGAAAAAATAACAAATAAATAGTATCGATATTACTGTTGTTTACACCTCTACCTTTTGTGGTTTATTGGATTTTATGGCATATCAAATATTGTGGGTCACTGAATGCTTATTATTAAATTTTTATATATAAATGTATAATGTATAATATATGTTTTAAATGTTTATATATATAATGCATAATATATGTTTTAAATGTTTATATATATGTATAATATATGTTGTAAATGTTTATATATATAATGTATTATATGTTTTAAATGTTTATATATATATATATATGTATAATGCATAATATATATTTTAAATGTGTGTGTGTATATATATATATATATATATATATATATATGTATATAATGCATAATATATGTTTTAAATGTTCATATATATGTATAATATATGTTTTAAATGTTTATATATATATATATATATATATATATATATATATAATATATGTTTTAAATGTTTATATATATATATATATGTGTGTGTGTGTGTGTGTGTGTGTATAATATATGTTTTAAATGTTTATATATATGTATAAATTATATGATAAGTAAATGCATAGTGTGAAGATAATTTTTAAATAAGCCAGTAGTCATTTGTTTGCACACAGTGAAATGGTTTCAAGTATTTCTATCAAACACTACTAATTCTAATTACTATTAATCATTTGTTTGCATACTTGAATGGTTTCAAATATTGCAACGTAACATTAAGAATTTAATTCAAATTCCGTCATTTATTTACGTACAGTTTAATGGATATAGATATATATATAATTTCTAAGTAAGTAATCTTATTTTTGTATGAATTTGAGCTCATTTGTTAGCACACAAATATTTGCTATTGTTTGTACATAGGTCAATGGTTTCAAGTATTCCTATATAACACTAATAATTCCATTTATTATTAATTATTTGTTTGTACCCTGAGTTTTATCGGCACATAGTTAAATGATTTCAAAATTTGATATTCAACACCAATAATTCTATTCAACTGGAGTCATATTCATTTGCACATATAAATAGTTCGAAGTATTGCGAGATAATATAAATAATTCAGTTTTTGCACACCGTTGAATAGTTTCAAGTATGGTTACGAAGCATAAACAATTCAATTTAATATCAGTGTTTTGTTTGAACACAGTTGAATAAACATTTCTTGTTCAAAGAGTTCTCGTTGACCCATTGATGGGAATATAGACACTCACTGGGGTGGGGAAGTTCTCCCTCTCTGCAGAAATGCAGTCGATGTATTTTACAGTCCCAGCTGACTCTACCTCGTGGGTTTTTCATCTAAGACTGAGTGTCAGCAATTCTTTTCACGTCTCCATACCTCAAAGTATTCGAGTTGATTTTAGCAGCATTGTGGTCTCGAAGGTCCAGGATCTTTCTCTGATCTCCACTTCCCCTTTACATATTTTCCACGTTTTTGGTGACAGTTACAAGGGCTACAACTACAATTCGTATCACTGTCACCTTTAAGTTCCTCAGAATTTTCAACTCTTTGGAAAACTGTTTTTATTTTTACTTTATGGATCGCTGGAATGGCAAATTACACAAGTCGTCAAGTTTATTGTTATCATCATCATCATCATCATTTTAATCCTTGCGAGGTTTTTTCCACCGGTGTTGGCTGGTGATCTTTGACTGAAGGCTGAGAGACAGCAAGTCTCCTCAGGTCTCCAGGACTCTTCTCAGTAATTTAGCCGATCGTAATAATGTTATAGTCTCTATGGTCTCTGTTCTTCCTTAGATTACCAATTGTTCCATTTTTTTCTGAGCCTTCGGGGATCTTCACTAGAATCAAAGTGACAGCAAGTCTCCTTTGATCTCCAGAACTCTTCTCAATATTCAGGTCGATCTCTAATGCTAAAATCTGAAGTTCTAGATCTTTCAACTGATATTTAATTCCTCGAGTCCCTTCTTCAATTGGTATTACCTTCAGCCTCAAGTTCAGCATTTTTTTTAGTTCTCTAGCCAGGTCCTAGTATTTGTTTATCTTTTCTCTTTCTTTTATTTCAATCAGTGATCCACCAGAGCGGCACAATCCACTAGATAACAAGTTCTCTTTTTTGTTAATGGGCCCTAAGTCTGGACTTCTTATTGCGATTAGATGATCTATTTGTATTAAAATGTTAATGAATTTTATTGCGTCTCATTTTCTAGGACAAATTCTGGTTTGTTGATATGCCGTTTGGATGCTATGTCAACATCCATTATTAATTTTATTATCATACTCCATATAAATAATAAACACGCTTTAATTTATCGTTTTCCACTGGAATCAAAGCGTTGGTTGTCCCATTTGTTTCTAGGTCTCTTCTAAGTATTCTTGCTGATTTTAGCAGTGCTGTTGTCTAGATTGTCTCGATTCTTCTTCTGACCTACTATTCATTTTGTCTTTTTTTTTTTACTATATTCTTGGAGACTGTTCGAGTTTATCCCACTACAGTTGGGATCATCATCACCATGTTCCACAGTTTTTAATTTCTAGCTAACTAGGTGAATCCAGATATTTGTCTATATTTTCGCTTTCTTTCATTTAAGCCTCATGATGTGCCATGGGACGAAAATATTTACTTTTTCTTAATTAATACAAGACCCATTCGTCTGGCCGTGATTTAGTGATCCGTTTGTATCTCAAAGTCCCAGAGAATTGCATGCTTCTCTTTTTATAGGAACAGTGCTGGTTAGTACATAAAATTTCTTTTACAATTCTTGGTAGATGACTTTTTCGATCCTGTCATGTTTACTCTTGTATTCCTTCTATGCCAGTTTGCTGTATTTGCTTATGCGATGAATTGTTTCATCTTTATTACAATATAGCCTACACTAGCTATCCACCAGTAAATAATTATTATAATGATAATAAAATCAGAACGATCGTAGCTACGAAAACCAACAAATACTTGGGAAAAATAGAAGCGAACCCCATTAAACATACAGAGATGAAAGGAAAACAAGTCTACTACAGGATAACGAGAAAACTACTCAAAACAAAACTACATAACAGAAATCTCATTAAAGAGATAAATACCTGGACTGTCATCCTCGTAAAATACTCGGGACCATTCGTAAAATCGACAAGAGAAGACATACGAATGGACCAGAGAACGAAAAAACGCATGGCGATGCATAAGACCTTAAACCCTAGACATGACGTAAACAGACTGTTTTAGCACGAAGAAAACTTGCCCGCATTCAAGATATCGGCGATGTATCGATACAAGACGAGAAGACGACATAAAAAAAAAAAAAAAACACAGAGGAAGACTTATTACGGTGACCAAAAATGATACAGACAACACCAGCTTCAACAGATTAAAAATAACCTGAAATCAAAAATGCGAAGAAAAACAACAGTATAGATATTTCAGGCAACAAATAAAAGAAATTTCATACGAAAAAAAAGGACATGTTTAAGAAAGGGAAACGTTAAGAGAGAAATTGAATCTCATGTGATAGTGTAGCTCAAAACAAAAATAGACAAGAAACAACAAAATAGCAAACGTAAATTAGGTTGTGATAGAGACGAAACTACCAAACACATTATAAACAAATGTAGTGAATTAACTCAAAGAGCGTATAAGACTTGACACGACTGGGTGGGCAAGGTGATCCACTGGGAATTGAGCAAGAAGTTTAAATTTGACGGTACGAAAAAATGGTAGATGCACAATCTATCCTAGAAAATGAGATGCACAAAATTTACTGGGATTTTGAGATACAAACGGATCATCTAATCTCGGCCAGACGACTAGCCCTAATGACAGTCAACAAAACAGACACCCTGCCAAAGAGTAGACTTTTCCGTTCCGACTGATCACAGGGTAAAACTGAAGGAAAGCGAAAAGAGATATAAATATTTGGACCTTGTTAGAGAACTGAAAAAAAAAAGAAAAGAAAAAAAAAAAAGAAAAAAGCTATAGACCATAAAAGTGACGGTGATACCAATTGTAGTTTGGTCACTTGGTACAATCTCTAATTGACTGGTACAGGAACTGGAGGATATGGAAAGGCGAAGGTCATCTAAATGGCATTGTTGAGATCGGCTTGAATATTTAGAATAGTCCTAGACACTTGAGGGGGACTTGCTGTCACTTAGACTCCATTGGAAAACCATCAGCTCACGCAGATGTGAAAACTCTCGAACGAGAAAAGTAATAATAATTATTACTATTGTTTTACTGGCAATATCTGTTGATATTCCACTTACAAAAGAATTGTTTTTTGTTTTGTTTTCATAAACACCCTAATTAAAGAGAAACAATGCACATAAACAGTAAAAACTTTGCTCTATTTATTACCCCATCGAGATGTATGGATAAAAACATTCTTCGTCTACTTATCCCACTATATATTTCCTTCTTTCTTTTTTTTTTTTTTACTCCTATTCTGTTCATGCAAACCTCTGATTTACGAGCGTTACCGCTTTTTTCCTTTCTTTCTATATATATATTTTTTTATTGGTCTGCGTTTCTTCTGTGTCATTTTGCCGGATTTTTTCCTTTCCCTTTCTTTTCTCACAAACGAAAAGGAATTGTCCATTATTTATCAGAGGTGATGACAGGGCGTCACATTCAAACACGTGCGTTCATGTTTTATTCCACTAATGTTATAGATTAGACTTCAAAAACATCCGTGACATCTGAACTTAACGTGGATAGCTGTGAAGAAAGTATCTAGTGAAGAATCCCCCTTTTTTAACGACATAATTTCTAATGTTTTATCTGCAATGTTAATTAACGAACAGAAGGTCGTAGATAATTTTTACTTCCTTCAATTGGGTCAGTGAACTAATTCGTTTGATACGATGCGACGTCTTTTCTATCATTTGAAGATTTTGCAAAAAATCACCATTGATCAATTGTTAATTGAATAATCCAGAGTAATTTTAACATAGAGGTTTCGTACAAATAAAGTATACAAGTATTTATACACAAATCAGTACTTGTATCTGGATTGGAGATGGTAGCATAACTTTTGGGGAGTATAGTACACAGGAACATTGGTCGACATAAATCCTTTTTTAATATCTCAGTAAAAGAGCAGAAAGACAAAAAAAAAAAAACAGAAGAAAGAAAAGATAGAAAGAAGACAAACAGAAAATAATTTGGAAGAAAAGACATCGAAAAACAAAAGAACGTGAAGAAACCAAGAGAAGGAAAACGTGGGATACCTTTTTGTTGTAATTGCTCCTAGCGGCATTCTGCCTCGATGTGGTTGCACCTCTTAGGGACTCATCTATGGATTAAATGATTCTGGGAATTTTAAATTTTTGATCGGAATACCTGAAAGCTGTGTGCAAATGAGTGCATAATTATTAAGTCGGAGTATTCTTTTAAAACCACACAACTGCATGGAAAAAATGACTTTTGGATTGAATAACCCATATGAGTTGGCATGCCCCCAAATCAACCTATTTTGGGAGATCAGATTGCGTGACTTATATATATATATATATATTGTCAATAATCTTGACACTTTCTGGTCCACAGTGTTTTAGAAAAAATGTGTAGGTTCATTTTTATGGAAACCTGAAGTATACTCAATAGTGTTTCTAATTACGTGGGTGTGCGACTTGGTTACTAATACTCAGCAAGATACTTACCAGCTTAAAAACTGAGAGACTTTAGACTAAAGATTAATATTTGGTTTGGTTTGGCTGGGTTTTATGACATGTCAACCATTGTAGGTTATTTAAAGCCAAATCCTCTTCATACATATATATTAAATATGTATGATTGGTTTGGCTGGGTTTTATGACATGTCAACCATTGTAGGTTATTTAAGGCCAAATCCTCTTCATGCATATACATTAAACATATGGTTTGTAAACATTTTGTAGATAATATTCTTAAATGAGCCTGTGCTCTTTTTTGCAAAATGTTAAATTGTTTTAAGTATTGATATATAAAATTCATAATTCAACATTTGTTTGCACACAGTATGTTCTATTTGACTTACATATGGGACACTTTCAGGTGCAACCAATCCTGGTTAGAGTGGACCTGAGAACAATGGCAATGAAGGGGTACTCAGCATTCCCCGCCATCAGATGGTTTAATATGATATCAGGACACTCGTTGGTGGTGGAGGTGGGGTTACCCTCTGTAGAGATGCAGTCCCAGCCAACACCGTAGTAGGATGGGCAAAATTCTTTTGCGCGATAAACTTCATGAAAAAGATTTTTGTGTATGACTGCTTACGGTCATCTCGTCATTTTTGTCATCAAATAAAGAAGCTGATAAAAAAAGATTGAATGGTTCAAATTTGAAATGAACCCCATCACATATTAAAGAATTCACAATTTGCAACAATACTGAAATATTTATAGAATTTTTTTAAAAGTTATTTTGAGTAGAAACAATTTTTATTAAAAATCTTCACTGATTTTCATAAAATCGAACTAGTTGATATTGACGACAAACCTTTTCAAAATAAAAAAAAAGATTTAAAAAATATGCTATTCTTTTTTTTTCTTAAAAAAAAGAAGAAAAATGCAATAAAGAAAATTAATAATGTCTTAAATGGAGATGGAACAAATCGAACAATTTTTGACTATAGTTAATTCTTTTAATAAAATTATTTACATACGATTCAAAGTCTGAGAAAATATTAATTCCAACGTCTGGCAAGAAGTCTAAATTGTGAATATGATAAAGCGTTCGTGACCTTACGAGAAGAAAAAGTAATAACACGGCATTACAATTTGCTTTTAGTCCATTATACATTATATGCGAGCCGTTGCTTTTATTTCTTTTAATTATATTCACACGATGGAGTCGACATAGGAGGAAGGTAGAGTTCAAACAGGAATTCACTTAGCTGGTAGTATAATGAAGAGGATTTATATTATTCATTTTAGTATTTTTAAAAAAGTATATATATAAATATATATATGTATGTGTGTGTGTGTGTGTGTGTGTGTGTGTGTGTGCATTTATAATAAGTTATAAAATGTTGACACACAAATTTAGTTTTTCTCATTACAGTAGGATTCGCGCTTTTACGTTCCTGAAACGAATGATAAAACATATTCGTTCTCTCAATGAAATATCGAATATTTTGTTTTTATTGCTTGTCACTTTATTGAACTGTTGGTTTAAGTTGATGGAGAGTGATTTTATAATGTATATATATATATATATATATATATATATATATAAACGCATGAGGGTGTCTTTCAAAAAGTTTGAATCCACACTCGGAAGCAATCGGAGGAACAAGACAGTTTTCACTATTGTCCACTTTGATATCAATGTTCTTGGTCCAATGATACTCAACCATTGCAAACCCATAATGGAAGAAAGTGGAATCACGGTCTTCCACAAACACTTCCACAGCACATATGACCTCACCATTGTTTCCAAAATAGCGACCCCGCTGATGGAATTTGAGTGAAAGAAACAGGAAGAAGGTAGATGAAGGTTTCTTCAGTTTTCTTAATTCTGAGACAGAGTACTATTATAACTATGAGCCATTTACAGGAATTTGACTAAGAGGAAGCTTTCAGAATGCCCAAAGAACGTAAGCTCTCCCATTAACAACAAACGTAGCCTACTTAAACTTCTCTGAGAACAGAGAATTGAAGTTTTTCCACTGCTTGTTTTGAATCTTTGATCCAGGTTCAAAGTGATTAACCAAGGTTTCATCTGGAGTTAGTAATCTGCAGTGGAAATTCTAAGGGTTTGCTTGAGAGTGAAGCAAAAGTGTCTTGGAAATATCAAGCCTTTTCTAGCGTCATCATTCTTAGAATTCATTATTCAGACAGCTTGCTTATCCCTAAGATCTCTGTTAAAACAGTGTGAAGTGAAATAGAGCTAATACGTAAGAACGTCGTTGCTGAGGTTTGAGGCGACCTAACCGAGAATCATCTTCTGTACTGTCCCTATTCTTCTTGAATTCCTCACCCTACTTCATCACAGATCAATATGAAAGAGAATCATCAGCAAGTACCTGTAACATGTCCCCATGGACTTTCGTGGGTATCAGATATTTCTTTTGCAGATACTTCACGACTGTTCGGATCACTGTTTTGCCGATGTTTATATTTGTCGCACATCTTTCAGCAGAAATTATGAGAGAAATCTCAAATAGCTTTTCTAGTTTTATTAGAAGCAGTCGTGTGTGTTGTCATGATAAAAAGAAACTGAGGTGCCCGTGGTGTAATGGTTATCGTCGTTGGAAATGGACACGCGACTCGAGTTCAAATCCTGGACGTAAATGATTGCATTTCACATAGCACTAATACCTTGGGAAAGGTATAAATCCAATTATTCTCCCTCCAGCTATGGGTAAATAGTAGGACAGACTAGGTTCTTCAGCCTTGGTGCGGCAACTAGTTTAGGAGAAGGATAATTCTGAATTCAAACCTGTTAAACTTCGCTTAAAATTTGACTTTGTGTCATATCCTGCCTGAGCGGGGGGGTTGGTAAATAGGATATATATATATATATATATATATAAACATGTACGCACACACACACAAGCACACACACATATATATATATATATATATATATACACCAACACTAATGGAATAGGCCGACTATATCTATGCGGAGGGGTGAGACAGCCGCAATAAGTGTCCCGTGTATAACATTATAGTCCTGGAATTTTGGGGGATACGGAATACCCAATCAATATTTTTACTCCAATATCCCCTCTGATATGAAGTGAAAGTACCTGCTCAGATCCCATTCATGGATCAAATAGAAATATTCAATCATTTGCATCAAACTATTTGACTGTTTGTAAAAAAATGATTGCCGTTAAGTTATAAGTAGTATATAACAATACTTGGAACTATTTAGATAGCAAAAGCAAAATAATAATGTTAGTAGTTTATGGCAATCCTTGAAACCATAAGACTGAGTGTCAGTTTTTGATTACTATTGAATCAGATAGGAACACTTGAAAAAGGAAATTACTTAAGTTTAATAGCAATTTTTGAAACCATTTCACTGAGAGCAAATAAATGAACTTACAATGAACCTACAAATTGTTTGATTAAAAAACCTATATATATATATATATAGAAAAAATATTCGGTTTTAAATAACCTACAAAGGTTCATATGCTATGAAACACCATTAAACCCCCAAAATATGCTCATACACACACACACACGTATATATATATCCATGACTTGGGAGGTTGATAAAGTTGAAAGCTTCTCCCAGAATCTTGATTTAACCCACACCTCACATCTTTCAATGGGGATCACTAGCATAAAAACGTTCAGCAATGACTCTTCTTTCTGGGAGAAGCTTAGCATTTTTTGAACGAAACACATACTTGCTTATATATGAAAATATAATAAAATTGAAAACAAATTCATGGCATGTGTTTATTTATGATAATATGCCCAAATGAAATTTTTAGATATTTTGTTAAATCAATGAAATTATTTTCACAAAAAAAATGAGAGCGTTCTCTTTAAAATTCTGGAGGTCTAATTTACATTTGAATATAAGGATAAGTATATACAAACATGCACACCTATGGGTATATATATATATATATATATATATATATATATATATATATATAATGAACACTTCCTCCACACACGATGTATGACCCCGAGTTAAATCATGGGAGGAGAAAATGGATGCATAACGTCACCATTGCTAGGGACCCCACTCCAAACACGATTGTGTGAACTGGGCGTGTTTGGTTTTCGTCTCATCTTCTACATCTTGCGAGGTAGATTAAGCCAACAGTGGTACTTTGAGTTCCCCCTCTGATCCAAGCAGAAACTTTTCTCATCTGAGAAAAACACAATCATGTTCATTTGGAGGGGGTGATTGAGTTTGTTTTAAAGTTTTTCAGCACGGTCTTTCCTCTTGTCCTTTATGGCTTGCTATAAAATGTGGTTCTCTCTCATCTTGTATAAGAAATACCAAATGGCTTCATATACTGTCTGTTTGATAAGAAACCCAAACACTCTCATGTAACTGGTCATGAATCTGACTGAATTGTTGGGATCTTTGTCAACCAAGGTCTCGATCCCATCAGCAAATTTGGGAGTCTTTTTTAGAATGATCACTGTGAGACATTTAAGCTGCCACACCTTCGCAATCACGATTGGACTGATTCAAACCTTTTTGAATCTTTTGCACTGTCCTTAGATTGACACCAAAACACTCTTAAATATTCGTATTAGTTCTTTCGATGACAATGCCAAGTAATGCAACCTAAATTTTTCTTAATTACTGAAGGACTGAATTGTGACATCGTGTTGCTTTCCACATAGGCAGTATCCAACTAACTCTAGTTTGATGCACAGTAGACTAAACCCAAACCAAACGAAGTGCCTGCACGAAATTAATAACATAAAATTGCGATTTACCAATTGCAACAAGCACACACACACATATATATTATATATATTACTACGTTAGGAAATAAAGAAACATATCCCCAAGATGAGCCGAAAGGAGGGGATAATAAGAACATCAAGCTGCTCAAATCCGATAACAAATTTGCGCCGTCCACAGACATACATGCTAAAATTGGATGCCTAAGTCGACAACAGCGTTAATCTCAATCTGAAATAAATCGACTGAAGGGAACCAGTGTCAAGAGAACTACAACAGTATTCAGATTTCCATTGCTTGTTAACCTAAACGTACCCAATGTGAAAGAGAATGCAACTCGAAGCAAAGATCATCATTGTTTGATGGTTGCACGAACTGGCACATAGTAACTGATTGAGAACATCAAGACACATTTCCAACTGAAATAACCTTAACTGCTGAAGGTCTTAATATCATCTGGTAATTGAAGGAAAGTTTTCCTTGTCGATTTAACGGTTCCTTTTGAGGAAAATATCGACTGGGCCTATCAGCGTAGGAAAGAAAAATATACAAATCTTAGTGAATGTGTCAGAAATGACTAAGTAATAATAATATTTCCAAACGTGGAATAATGTTAAGTTTTTATTACCAACTCAACCTCTGCATACCAAATTAATCGTGGACCTTCTCCATCAGACAAGAGGTAAAAGGTAAATATAATAAAAAAAGAGAAGGATAGAATCTAACCTTGTAACTGCATCATCATGGATATTGCAGTTCCACACGACAAATAAACAGGCGGTATTGTGAGGTACTGCTGGGCACTCTGAGTCAGTGGTAAAGAAGCTTCATATACTGAAACAATCTGATAACAGTGTTCTGTTTGTAAAGCAATCGCTGAACCAATCTATCACAAACACACACACATATATATATATATATATATATATATATATATATATATATATATAAACACACACTACACATTAACGCAAACTAATATATATATATACATATATATATATATATATATACACATGTATCAATATCTGCACATATATAAATCACATGTGAGTATATATACATGTTTCTGTATATAGATATATAGATAAATACATACACACATAAACATACATGTACAAGTTTATATATGTAAGTGAGGGAAAAATTAGATTTAAATAATTATATAGAAAAGATAAAGGGAAGAACGATATATATTCGCTGTGGATGAAGATTTATTACTCATAATTTATGCCGACACGTGTTTCGACTTTAAATTTGACCACATTCAAATGCATTCTGTTAAAATTATTTTAAGAATAAAAAAAATCTAAGAATAGAATAATAGTGTTAAAATATACTAAGCCCGTATGCCGAAATCCGCCTTGAGGGTGAATGTTTTTGATTTTAGGAAAAGCGAGTTACACCGGAAAATATATTCGAAATTGATTTCGTCATGCAATGGAATCTTTTTTGAAAAAGGTAACATTGTTTCACTGTTTGAGAAAAAAATTTTAATGGTTTACAATTTCAAAAGTCTAGAAAAAACAATCTAGTGTTATAAATGGATGTTGAAATTTTTTTACTATCATTTTTGCTAAAAAAGCTGATTTTCTCTAAATCCCCGGTCTTTGCAGAATTTTATGATTATTCTATATTTATCTTTATCGTGTATGAAATCAATTATGTTTAGTTTTGAAAGTCAAATGTGTGGTTGGTTGAAATAGTATGTGAAACTAAAGAATTGGATTTGTTTCCGGATTTAAAATCTTTTTTATGTTCGTATAGTCTCCTATTTAAATTTCTAGAAGTTTCCATTTTATGACGTAATCATGTGAGTTGATACTATTTCTTGCTTTATTTAGGTTGCTTGTGTTTTCTTCTTTCCTGGTGGGGTTCATTATAGGAGATGTGCTATTTAACCTATTCTGTTTTGATGAGTATGTATGGTGATTACATGAAATTTGTGTGTGTGATGGAATATATTGGGATTTACTTTATTTTTACCAAAAATAGTTTCTGAGAGGTTGGTTTTAGGATAGTTGGGCCAATTATTTTTTGTGTGTGATAGTATGTTTGGGGATTAATTTTTTGCGTTTTTTTTTTTTTTTTTTACAATTCCATAATTTGTGTGAATATATCTATGTGGGTATGGTATTGGGTATTTTGGTGTTTTTCCAATTGTATGGCTTTCTTTACGGGTGATAATGATGTGTGTGAATCTTGGTCTCTGTAGTGTGTGTGTTTGTTTTGTAATATTTACGTTGATTCTTTTTGTATAAGTGTCTTTTGTTTTCTTTGTTTTAGTTTTTCATTATTTTTTTCCCTGTATTTTTTTTTTCTTCTCTTTTTGGGTTAGATTTCTCAGCCCTGTTGATTTTCTGTCAAAGGCTTAAAAGATTTTTTCCTCCTTTTTGCATTGGTTTTTCCACAGTTCTTTGTGTTAGTGTTGGGCAAAGTTCTTTGATTTCTCCGAATAATATCTGGTCTATTTCAAGATATTGGTGTAATGTGTTGTTCAGTATTGAAGTAGTTTTCCCAATTCTTTTACTTTTATATGGTTTAATTTCGCCCTTATTTTTCTTTGTTCCCCTGCGTTTTGTGGTGGGATTTTTTCTTAAAAATCTTTGGAATGAAGATTTCATTCATTCCTATAAAATAATTGTAAACTTTTGATGCTTCTTTGCTTTAAATAGCATAAAAGAATTCTATCTTCATTTAATTTAGGAGGTTTCTCCATATTTGAAAGTTTTGTTGGCTTCCCCTTATATGCAGATTTTCCCTATATTACTTAGATATCCATAACATGTTCTAAAATTGTCTAATACGAATTTCAGATAGTTTTGTTTGGATTATATAAATCTATATGCTTATGCAAACACACACACACAATATATATATATATATATATGAAAATATACAGAAATGAAAAAGTTCTTCAGAGGATGTTTTATTCGTAGAAATATTTACTAATGTTAAATGTTTGGTTTTTAGACCTTCAAAAAGGCGTGTAAACGAAGAAAAATGCCGTAACTTAGACACCCTGATGAAAGTCTAAAAACCGATACGTATACGTGTATATATATATATAGAAGTTCACGGTTAAGTCACGTTAAATCTCATCTCAACTCAAGATCCCCAATGTTAAAAGGCTAGATGAAAAAATGTGCTCATATTCAGATTTTTTTTTTCATCTAGCCTTTTTAATTATCGGTTCCCATATTGTATTCAACTCTATACTTGGTCTACTCGGCAGGTCATTGTAGCCCAATATATGTACAGATTCCTTAAGGTGTCTAATCCTCTCATGTTCAGCCCTATCAATTATTTCAACTTGATCCCATCATCAAAGCTTCGTCTCAGAAATTTAGACAACTAATATCCAGTTTATCAATACCACAAATATTTTCCTTGGGTAAGTTGTCGGTAAAAATATAATTAGATTAGAAATAAAAAGATATGGATGTTGCGTTATCAGAGACATAAAAATAAAAAAAATGAAAAAAAAAAATTATAAGAAGGCTCCTCTCACAAAAATCAATCAATAAATAAAATCAATGAATTTTTTTAGAAAGATACAAGTTCACTATTAATTTTGTCTCACATTTTCTTTCGCCTTAATTTTTATTTTAGTCATCTTTTTATTTTTATTCGAACTCACTCGAATCATCCATCCATCTCCGACAACGAGGATAAGTGCAACTTGGTTGTAATAACGAACAAGCCTTCGATGAAATTCGAAAATACGGCTATTACTCCAAAGCTTTCAAATTCTAAGTGATTCTATTATTATTCACAGTCGACACCATGTTTGTTGTTATTTTTGGACTTGGACTTAAAAATGAATTAAAAATAAAAGTTGCTGAACAAGATAAAATCTATCTCCTAAAATAGTAATTATTTTCTTCTTACATTAGCGAATGCCATTATTTATTGCCTTTTTAGGGCCTTGCTTGATGGACATTCATTGTGCTATTTTATTTTTTAGTCCTCAGACTTATTTTTTACTCTTATAGATAAGAAGTTGTGGCTTTTTTTTAACGACAATCTCTTCCCTCGACAAATAAACATTTCGCACTCCCCGTCCTGAATCAGCCAATAAAGTCTCATTGCTAATTGTTTTCATTGAAAAAGTGTACTGTCCATTACTAAGACTACTTTACTTTGCCAGTGGGTCAAGAAATAATTCAAATCTCGACTTTATGCGAATGGATAATAAAACATTGAGATAAAATCCAAGTTAGAGTATAAAAATTAAAAGCAGACAGAATAATATTTTGGAACCTTTAATGGGATCAAGTTAATGTTTCTGTTTCTCATAAATAAATTATCACACAATAAAGAATTATTTTAGTTGATGTAATAAAAGTGTTGTGATGTGCAAGTTTAACTCTAGTCAGTTACAAATCAAGCTTTTTAGTTATTCTTAGTGAGAGACTTATATCGGCTCTCTTTTACATTCATGCAAATTAGGCGGATTAATTTGCTAGGATTACTACAAAAAGAGATTAACAAAAATACGTATTTATTCAGAAGAATAATGCGCCGATTAAAAAAGAAATCCGCTTCTAATTTAGCTGCGAGGTGCCCGTCTATCTTATAGATAAAATATTCAGTATCTTCGAGTTGAAGTATGTATTTTTAAAAACTATCATGGTTGATTTAGAAAGCAGAAAATAATACCAACTTTGAGGGTGTTTTAAGAAACTTTAATTTTGTAACCAAGGATAGACAGAAAGTAATCAGTTGAAAATTTTGCTGAATTCAAGTTCGAGCTTACTAAGAGTTTATTTGTTTGGATTCAAGGTTTATATCCCTAAACGTAACAGCTCTTCTTTAAGTGGGCACCCACGTAAGTCCTGATTGGGATCATCGTTGCTTAACATTGGGGATCTTGAGTTGAGATGAGATTTAACGTGACTTAACCGTGAATCATTCGCTGTATTAGAGGAGGTTTGGTTTCTTTGTTTAATGTCAAATAAACCTTCGTGGGTTATTTAATTCAACCAATAGCTAAGAGATAACACATGTTACCTCCCAAATGTATCAGTCCAAAATTGAACGTTATAGCTTGACTGGAGTTCGAACTCGTTGACTACAATGTCACAGTTCCGCACGTTAACCACCACGCTACAAGGACTACCCTTGTACTACAATTGATTGCATCTTCGTTGTGTTAGCCTGGGAAAATTTATAGAACAAGCGATTCCCACCTTAAGTGGATTCTAAATAAGCATTTAGAATGGGACTATTAGACATATATATATATATATATATATACGCCCTCTGAATCTAGCAGAATGATCTATCAAACTACGAATTGCCGATGAGCAGGTGTGAGGGGAGATAATTTGGAGCAGTAGAAGCCATGCCATTTTAGTTTGCCACCATGCCCAGCAATGCTGATTTAAATTCATCTCACTACATGGTGAATTCCCGCGGCCGGCTCATTCACAAAATCTTCCCTTTTGGTGTTAATTCTTCAGGGAATAGATGAAGGATGACGTATTGAAAACTGAATGATTTAATTCATAATGAAATCATTGCAATACTAGAAACAATGACGGTTGAACTTCAGAGTGAGGAGTGTTTAACTCATTAGGTTATTGGTTGTTTTTTTATGGAATCTTAACCTGTTTGGACTATTCAATGCCAAATCTTTGCGACCTAAAGGTTCTCTTTTCAATATCTACTACACCAAGGTGTTGGAGAGGGCGCTAGTCCTTTCCATGAATTACTCCACTTGCTCTTGACCTATAGCTTACAATGCTCAGCATTAATCAAGGAGACATCAAGTACTATTTTTGAGTCTTTGGTATGATTCGATTAAATGCCGGTCTTCCAGACCATTGGCGAACACTCTAACCCTTTTGCCAATGGGTCTATATATATATATATACATAAATTTTTAACAAAATAGTTTGTATTTAACAGTTTTAAACGAGTTAGTATTCATCTGTAAGCACACAAATGCTATTTATTATATGCATTCGGTTCTTTTTCTGGGGTTATGGCATATTGACCCTTGAAAATTATTTAATGTTTCATCCAAATAACTAGAGCTCATTTGTTTGCACAAAGTTAAATATTTTTATGTAACTCTAGTAACTTAATTTAACATCAGTCATTTTTTACACAGTTAATAGTTATACACATGATTTTTAACTGACTGTAGTTAATCTTATTTTTCAATGAGTTGGAGCGAATTTGTTTGCATACATATGTTGCTATTTTTTTCACTCAGTTAAATGGCTTCCCGGTATTGCGATCAAACAATATTTATTCTATTCAATATTATTCATTCCTCATAACAAAGATAAACGGTTCCATGTATTGCTATCTAATACCAATAATTCATTTTTTGTACACAGCTTAATGATCTCAAGTATTCCTATCTAACATGAATAATTCTATTTAGTATTGATCATTTGTTTGCACACACTTAGATGGCTACAAGTATTGCTATCTAAAATCAATAGTTTTATTTGTACAGAATGATATTACACTATCAATTCAATTTAACATAAGCCATTTATTTGCACCCTGTATAATGGTTAAACAATACTATTTCATCCATAGATGGAACCCTAACAGGTACTATCACTTAAGGTCAGAGTGGACCTGAGAGTAATGGTAATGAACGGGTATTCCACATTACACATACCACCAGGACAAGAGCCTCACTAGCAGATAGTTTAATGTCATATACAGGAAACACATTTTGGGCGTCTTACGATGTATTCTACAGCTAACTCGGCTGGAACTTAATTAAATGTTTTCTAATATTGCTAAGACTAATATATTTATCTGCACATAGATGGTTTCAAGTATAAATAGGTCTATTTTACCTAAAGAGAGAATCCTATGAGGTGCTACCAGATCGGGTAGGAGTGAACCTGGGAGTAATGGCAATGAAGGAGAAATCTGTATTTCCCAAAGCTTTAGGATTAGAGTCTTATCATTGGATAGTTTTGTATCATATCCATGGTGTGCAGACGATGTATTTCACAGCCCCTGCAGACTTGGCTGGTACAACTTGTTAACCATGTATTTAGACGAGGTAATATTAAAAAAGGAATGACAATAACGAAACAGAAATGCAACTATTATTATCATATATTAAAATTTTGAATAAGATTTATTACCTTGTTTATTTAACTATCAAACTCGAGAGATCATTCTGCCGAATTAACATATGTGTGGGTGTGTGGATATCGATTATTTCGGGGAGAAACCTTAATATTTTACTATTCTTTAGTAAGTGGAACTCGTTCGATTCTTTTTCGAAAAATGAAAATCAACAACTATTAAATTTAATTAGCGGTCACTAATGATATTGGACTGAAGCTTGATCAATAATACATACATTATCTTCATTTCTTCACAATGGTACAGGCGCAAGTCGCAACAATGAAATTTACATTACTTCTTTAAAGAACTAGATAAGTGTTATTTATTTTCCAAATATTACATTTAACATTAAAAAAGAGATGATTAAATTAAAAGAAAATATCAATTTGAAAATATCGTGCATCTACAAAATCGATTCTGTGTGTCTGTCAAATTATCTAGCCAGCATTCAATCATATTGGTCGTCATTTATAATTTTAGTAAATGTTCATTTATATGACCACCATTTAATAGACAAAACAAAAGAAAAACAAACACAGACTTCTGTATGCACTTTGTCCCTCTTAAACACGCGGACATAATTATATATATGGTATCTATCGGTGTTGCAAAAGTATGAATCTCGACACAGTGCTAGGGGCTTGAATATTGGTGCAGGGCTGAAAGTATGCATCACAACACAGAGCTGGGATTATGGATCTCGACACAGGGCTGAGAGTATGGGTCGTGATACAGAGCTGAAGGCATGGATTGCTGCAGAGGGCTGAGACTATGGATATCCGCACACAGCTGGGATTATGAATCTCGGTACCTGGGCTAAGAGTAAGAACTTCGATACAGGGCTGGAGGCATGGATTGCTGCAGAGGGCTGAGACTATGGATATCCGCACACAGCTGGGTGTATTGATCACTACAGAGGGCTGGAGGCATGGATCTCGGCACACGGCTGGGTGTATTGATCACTACAGAGGGCTGGAGGCATGGATCTCGGCACACAGCTGGGTGTATTGATCACTACAGAGGGCTGGAGGCATGGATCTCGGCACAACTGGGATTATAGATCTCAGCACAGAGCTGTGGGTATGAATCTCGACACAAGACTGAGTAAGATTGTATAGAAGACCAGTTGTTACCATTGAAGAAGGTTTCCTATTTTAATGACACCAGTGTTGTCCAAAGGGAAGGCAACTAAGCATTAGAATGGGAACTGGAGTTGCCAGAGTATTGAACGTCAGACTCTTAAGGAATTTTTGTTCTTAACTTTGAGTACAGATTTTCCTTTTTTTTAAGACCGGTTGTATTATCAACCAAGTTTGCCCGACTTTTTAGGCATAGCTCGATGATGAAGAAATAGAACATGTCCTTACCAAGGACACTGGTGCAAAGTGAAATAAATAATCATAAGTAATTTGAACTTGGCCCGTCAGTCACGCCCATGTATTTATAGTATTTATTTGGAAAAATATAAATTTTGCCAATTTCGGAATTTGCTTATGGTCCGAATTGTTTTAATCTCACAAAAATATTTCTTTTGAGACGACTCGAAATTCCTGCAAATTGAACAGATCCCTCTACGTTTGAATAAACGTCTGCGCTTAAATCTTGTGTGTTTGGGAATTGTAAACCATGTATATTTTACGGAAGGATATGTTAAATGTACCGAGAAGGATGTTTAAGTCATAAAAGTTTTTCTAACATTAGTTTATTATTGCAAGTCTTAATTGAAATGATGAAGTGAAAACATGGACTCTCTGGTAAAGGAAAAATTACCGGGCAGTGGTCAGTAAAAAAAGATCATGCTGACAGTCTTCGAGGATATGAAAGAACCTTTCACTATCCATTTCCTTGAAATAGTGCAACTGTAAACTGAGTTTTCTGTTTTTAATTCTTTCGGAAAAATTCACCTCATTTACTGAATGATTCTCGCAATTTGTGTGAAGATTCTGGCTACTTATTTAACTTTCTTTTAGATTAAGTCGAAAGAAAAGTTTTTTGACAGAAGACAAGATCTATGTGACCCATAGATTAGACTTAAAGATGTACTATCACACCGGGTTAGAGTGGACCTGGGAGTAGTGGTGGTTGAGAGATTCCACCGGGACTGTAGCTTCCTCATCGGGTACATTTAGTAATCAGGCTTTAAGGAACATTTATTTGACAGATATTAAGAAAGTTTTAATTTATGGTTTATTTTTTAAACTGCCAATCATTGTTAGCATTGAAGAAGGTTTCCTTTTTATTCCTTTGTCATCGTTTCTACTTATAACACTATTTTCAATATTCCATTTTTTAAATTCAACTCTTTATTTGTCTTAAATGTTTGCACACAGTTATAAGATTTCAAGTTTTCTTATCAATTACAAATAATTTTCACTCATTTATATGGGTTCAATTATTCTTGTCTATGATTTATTCATATATAAATACGCATTTTATCAACCGTATAGAAATAATTAATTAACAGTTACATCATTTTGATTAACTATTCCAATTATTTGCTTGCATACATTTACATTGTTTCAAGTATTCCTATCTAGTGCCCTTAATTTAAAGCATTTATATCTTTCTAAAGTTGCAAATGGCAATAATCTGTTGTAAACAATATAATGAACAAGTAACAAGTATTCTCATCTAACATTACTAATTCTATCTAATAACCCTCATTTTTACACACAGTTATATGGCATCAAATATTTCTATCGAATATAAATCATTTAAAAATCTATTTGACTCATAAATGAGACCCTAACTGGTCCTATTACTTCGGGTAGAGTGGATTTTGGAGTAATGGTAATGGAAGGTGACTCCACACTCCTTAGACCTCTAGAATTGGAACCTGATGCAGCTTTGTGCTATAACCAGGACACTAATATGAAAGGTGTGTATATACGTATATATATTACCCAGACATAAATTATAATTGCATTTGTAAACGTGTTTATTTGTCATTGTTTTTTTTTAAATTGGAAATAATGCCAGACTAGCGATTGCTGGATGACTTGTAGAATATATTTTTTAAAAAAGCAAGAAAAAAAAAAGGCAAAGTTGGAGCTGATATCAGCAGAGATCACATAATACTTAATAAAAAAAAATCACCATGTTTTAATTTCCAGATTAAAGTCACGTGCGTACCGAAACATTTCAACGCGATTCGCTCTCGGTGAAACTGAGTTGCTCATTTTTGTGCCGTCACGGGGAAAAAAATCGGAACGAAAATCACTAGAAATATTTTCTGATAGACATTGTTCAAATAATATCCAGAATGATAACATTCTGAATTGTAAAGACTGTTCGTGACATTCGAGTTTAAAAGTCAATGTTCTTTTGAAGATCTTTGATAGAGTAGACACCGTGTGGTGCGAACAAAGAAAAAAGCACTTTTATATAAATGAAGTTTAGTGAAATAACTGATTTTAATATTGGATGTAAAGTTCACATCACAATTTGAAATAAGGGGTGTATTGGGAGGTCAATTCTGTTTTGGTCACTTAGTATTTTCACTACCTTTTCTTGTGGGGTTGTATGGTCTATCCTAAGGTCATACTCTGAAGTGTGTATTTACCCAACACCTCTCCCACCAACAGGATGTAATGAAAGTTCATTTTGAAGCGGAGAAAAGATGGTTTGGATTCAGAGTTTTACTTCTTCTAGACTGATTGGTTAACCAATGCTAAATAACCCAATCCGCGATACTATTTACCTATACATGGGGTGGGGAAGAAGATATCTATTCGTACCTTTCCAAAGAGAGTTAGCGAGAAATGAAACGTATACAGTCATACCAAGAAGTAATTCTTGATAAAGCTAATTTGGTGTGAATTATGGTATATATATTAACAAATGAAATGCTTCATTGCGAAGGTACAGAGCAACATTTTTTTTTTACCGTCAATAGTCTAAAGTAGAGTTTCTATCGGCTCTTTCCAAAAAAAAAAAGGCGCAATAAGTCCGGTGTATTGAGCAGAAATTATTATAACTTGATAAATTTGATGATTTTACTCGTAATATTTGTATAATGTATACATATTCAAGCCAGCAAACTATTTGTAACATAAATCTTGCTGACATAATTTTTATGGTTAATATCAATTCTTTTTGCTGCCTATTTATTCTTTGAAACTAGAATTTTTACCAAATTGTTGGTCATGAATTAATAACATCTGCATTTTAAGTCATGAAGGATGAAATAGAAGCAGCATATGACCCGTGTGACATTTAGCTTTTCAGCCTATGTCAAGTACAATGTAACTATATCGATTTTGATGGCTGGGTACGAGTCAGTTCTCTTCTTCACTCTGTCTAACTGCGACTAACTGCTAACTCAATCTGTGATTTTTCCTAAACTGCTAGGGCTTCCCAGCTTGGCCTGTCGGCTCTCTTTCCTCTGTGGTCCATCAGCCAATTGCTTACTGCGATCCCTCAACTCGAATTGCTCTTCTGAATATACAGGAATTTGACATCCAGGAACCCACTGTTTTTTTCCGATTCAACCACCAAGTATTAAAGACATAAAAGTCAGATTTTCTTCTGACCTCTGACTGTACTAGTTCTGAAGAGTTCAGTTTATTATGAACATTAAAATTATCTATATTAGATTGGTATACATGAAACCATAAAAATTGGCGCACATTATTGATGGTTACTTGAAGTCATATAATTGCTTGAAATACTTGAAAACATATACTTTGGATAAATTATTATTGATATCATATAGGAAGACTGAACTGTAAGCTAAGTTATTTATATCATTCTTTACTCAGGCTATAATTGTATAAAAATGACCACCATTAGTTATTGAAACAATATATATATATATATATATATTCTGCTCATTATAAACTGACGTCAACATTAAATTACCCAAGTGCTGACATACTATAAAACCAACCAAACACGAAACCTATTAAAGTAATTTCATTTGCTGGTGGACTCGTGGTGTAATGATTAAAGCGCTAGACTGCGGAATCGTAATAAGCGCAGTTCGAACTCTAGTCGCGCTATTAAGTTCACTTTCGGACAAATACCCTCAGGTTAGCAATGAGCACTCCTAGCTATGGTACCAAATAGTACCAAAACTGTTCTTCTAGAAGGATGTATTTGGCATTAAATAACTCAAGAAGATTGATATGCCATTAAACAAACATAATCAACCTCATTTCATTTGGCTGGTACGCTCGCCCCATTTCCTAGTACTGACAGATAAGATGAAATGAGTTATTTTCACTGGTACTCAACCAAGTGTGTTTTTAATATCTGAAATCTAAGTCACAAACCTCAACTAATATATATATATATATATATATATATATATATAAACCTCGAAAAATTTTGTTGTACATAGGGTAGCGCTTGATTTAATTAAAAAAAATGACCCTTTCATTTTACTTGATAAATCCTTATCTTTCTATTTTATTCACTATTTTTTTTTTAAATTCGTCGACCGTATGAAAGCATAATTAGTAAAAAAAAAATATTGTTTCACTTTTCGAATCAACATCCGTAGGAAGTCTAATACCAAATTCATCCTTGTAGAAGACTAGCAGCAGTCCAATTTATCACATATAGCTTAGGGGAGAAGGAAGTTCATATATTTTCCAAGGATATTAGTCCGAAAGTAAACACAATTTAGCCACGATCCTACGGAAAACCGACAAATTTTTTCAAATTTTAACTTTTTCTTGGCTGTAAAAGAAAAATAGTGAAGAGAATCCGATATTTAAGTGGCATTGGAGATCTATATTCATAATTGGAAATAATTCATTTTTTGTAGACAAACAATTTTGAGGAGAGCTTCCAAATTTGATATGCACATATAGTGGACTCCGAGGGAAATTTCAACATCTAAGAAATGTTTGAGCCTTATAAAGAAAGGCAGACACTCATCAAAAATAGATATATAAAAAGAGACAATTAGCTGTAAGCCGTTTTACTGCAATATATCACTAACTCTATATTTTTCCGTTTTATATTATCAGTGAGATCAGGATCTTAAAGGCTGTGGATGTTAGCACTACTGTATGGTTGCATAACTTAAACTTTAATGAAACGCTTAAGAAAAAAAAATAGGTGTGAAGTATACAAGGAAGCTGCATACTGTTTTGAACAAATCCTGGAAGCAGCACCCTACAAAACTGCAACTGTCACCTGATTCAAATCTCACAAGCACTCCAAATTAGACGATCAAGACAAGTTGTTTCCTGCTGAAGAAGTACGAACAATGGACTTCTACACATAAGAACACCAGTGTAGGTTAACAAGCAAAAACATATTTATCAGCACTGAACGGACACTGAATGCAGTCTTGCCAAGAATGATGGCCAATGGGGACGGATAGCAAGAAAGAATCAAGGGAACCTCTGCTGTTGGCACGCCGTGATGATGTTTATTTTATATTTTCAAACCTCAAACATGTGTAAACAAAAGATTAGCACATAGAATTATTAGTTTTAGATAAGAATGTTAGAAAACATTCAACAATTATCAAACATAGGATTAAAATAAAATAAAGTTTATAGTGTCAGTTGGGAATACTTGAAACTATTTAACTGTTCGCAAAAATGAGTACTTAACAGTTTCAAAATAGATACCAACAAACTATTCGGTTACAATTTCCATTATATATATATATATATATATATGTGTGTGTGTGTATGTATGTGTGTATAATAGTGTTGGTTGTCACCAAATCACTTTCTGGGTTTGTGGCGAACCAAGTTCAACATGATATGGAGAGGGCTCAATATCTAGGATAGAGCAAGACAAAATTCCATGGCCATAAATTTATAAATCTAATAATCATTTATTTTATATATATATATATATATATATATATATGATTTATCGGTTGATCTGCCGCAAAAACTAACCAACCAACCGACCAACAATTAATCCTCCCTACCGGATGCAGATCACTGAGATATTTTGCGACGGTAGCGGTGACTGAAGTTTTCTCCCAGTCTTTTGTAATGTAATATTTTTCATTTAAGTTTGTACCGCCAGCAGTTTAACAATTTAAACATTTTCTTTTTGACCTGGATTGTAATCCTAATTTAACAATAATGCTCTAAAATTATTCAACACTTAATTAAAGGGGTATATTCTTTTCCTTTATAAGATTAGTTGTCCTATTTTTCAAATATCCCTATCTTATACGACCAATTTTCATTCACTACTCTGTTGTCTCGAATATCTAATGCTACTACTACTATTGATAATAATAATAATAATAATATTGATCATAATCCTCAGTAAATGGTTGACCAGTTATATCTGACGCAGAGATAGGACCCTAATAGGTACTATCATATCAGGTCAGTGTAATTGCAATGAAGAGGTACTCAACATTTCTCAAACCTCAGAACTGAAGTTAAGGCTCAAGTTTTAGAGCTCTGATAAACTAAAGTTGAACTAATGTCATGCCAACTTCTTGTAAAATGATAATAAATTTCCGTATTGTGTTTCACAAATAAATATCGCCCGGTCGGCGAGGCTTAGAATATGTGAATATACAACTTTTTGAAAGGACCTTTTACACTCCCACAAAAAGCGGTGTACAAGCCATAAAATTAAATTGCATCATATGATAAGGATCTATTTTTGTTGTTCTTGGTTGCGTGAAATACCCCTTCACTACCAAGATCACTTTGCCTTGGAATAGTAGTAATGCTTTTGTCTCATTTAGGGATCAAATTGATAAAAAAATTATTAGTGTTGGATTGTAACCATATTATATTACCAACCCCACCGCTCGGGCAGGATATAACACAATGTCATATTATATTATCATTGACTTATGAAAAAAGTCAAATTTAAAAAATGCTATGGAATGTTGAAAATACAGTAAAGAATTGGAATAGAAAAATACAAATGAATCAAATTTCGGCACTTACACAGCTCATAAGGCGTTTATATATCGTTAAATAGATTAAATAAAATAAGTCAGTAAAAGAGAATAGCGTAGAAGTAAGGACTTCTGTCTCTCTGGGACAGCGATATTTGAATGCTGGGGTGCATTCAAGTCAGTACTGCAAAATAGTTAAATGCGTGCTATGTCTTCGGCAAATTTAAATTTTGTCATATCAAATAATTCGACCTAACATATAACAAACGGTACACTTCTCAGTATGCAAGTCTCACACTAACTTTCATATCTTTCAGAATCTTCAGATGATCGCAGACTTTTCTATATAAACGTATTCATTGACTTTTTGTATGTATTTTTATGTATTCTTTTTTCTGTTTAATTTATTCAGGCAGTAAAACTCGTTGAATTGTTGGAATTATTTATGTATTCAAAACTGTCTAGAAAGAAAACAGCTATAATTATCTACCTCGGTTTAGTTGGGTAGTTGTTGACAGAATTATGACATGTACATCATTTTGTCATTGATCGAAAAAATGTATTTTGTCACTATGACAAGCGAAATATTAGCATGATTACCCTATACCTAAATAGTCGGCGTCATTGTAAATATAGGGCTTTAACACCCAATTTCTTTTTAGATTTTCGCTAACCAGCGAGGAAATTTTTTAAATTTCTTTGGTCTAGCTTGGGTGGCCTAAGTGCATAAACGAAAATTATTTGTTATTTGGTGGACTCGTTCCTCTGCATTTATTCTGTCAACTATATAAATGTCATTGTGTGTTAAACAGTGCAATTTGAGCACAGAGCATATACGTGAAATATAAAAAGGTACAATTTTAATAGCAAACTGTAATATCACAGTGAAATATTGAAAAGTATATATATATATATATACATGTGTGTGGAGGTTATGCCTGTGCCACAGAAACTGTGGTATCACCCTGTAGAGTTGTGTATACAACTTGTCTTGAGAAGTTTGATGTGTCAACTCCAAGAAAGAGTGATAAATTTGAGATGAGTCCGAATAGACGTTATGTCCAGAAGGGCGGAATAAGATCTGGTTTGAATCGACGTCTCAAGGAAGTTTCATCTCATGAGAGAGCAGGCCTTCAGGACTTGATTAAAGATTTCTACAAAAAGATCTTGATGATCTCTAAAGTTGAGAACCTAAGAAAACGGCAGAAGAGAAAGCGAACATCACGTGGATGACATTTTTTTAGAAATGAAATTCGTAGAACCTACACAATGAAGCTTTGCTGAATGTGTGAACGTGACGATCTCATGAGAAGATGACATTAGATTTAACGGAAGTAGAACGCTACTCATCATTAACGGAAATCAAATTCAAGGAGACGCACGACATTTTGATAAAATAAAATACTTTGTCCGGTGGCCAAAGCTGCGAGTGGCGCTAGTACTATTTTAGCCCTCGAAACAGTGGTATTATTCCTGGTTGGTGGCTGATGAGGACACGGTAAAAGCAATTGTAATCGCTTTTTGTATGTTTAATATATATATATATATATATATATATATATATTAAGCATTACACCAAGAGCCTATCCTGAAATATATACATTCAAATATATCCCCACTCACACATAAACAAGTATGCATATATATATATATATATATATATATATATATATATATATATATGCATACTCGTTTATGTATGAGTGGGGATATGTGTGAATGTATATATTTCAGGAGGCGCTCGTGGTGTAATGTTTATCATCGCCGAAAATGGACATGGTGACCCAAGTTCAAATTCTGAACGATGGTATTTGCATTCTATATACCGATACTATCCTCGGAAAATGTATGCATCTAACTATTATCCTACAAGCTATGGGTTATTAGTAGGACAGACTGATTCTTAACCTTATTATGCCAACTGATTTTGAAGAAAAACTCAGAATTCAAACCTGTTAAACTCCGCTAAAAACGAAGGGTTGGTAAATAGATTTTTGCTTGAGTATATATATATATATATATATATGGTGTGTGTTTGAGTGTGTATATAAATATATATATAAATATATATATGGTGTGTGTTTATATATATATATATATATATATGGTTTCTTTAAAGATATATGAACATTTTTGCGTCATTTAATACCGAAGCCATAATGGAAGAATAGCTGGGGTATTATCCTATTTACCCAACCCCTCCGCTTGGGCAGGATATGACACAAGGTCAATTTTTAAGCGGAGTTTAACAGGTTTGAATTCAGAGTTTTCCTTCTCCTAGACTAGTTGCCTCACCAAGGCTGAAGAACCTAGACTGTCCTACTATTTACCCATAGCTGGAGGGAGAATAATTGCATTCATACCTTTCCCAAGGGTATTAGTGCTATGTGAAATGCAATCAGTCTCGTCCAGGATTTGAACTCGAATCGCCGTGTCCATTTCCTGCGACGATAACCATTACACCACGGGGTATTATGTAACCTGTAATTGGTTGGTATAAGATGTTCATGTATTTCCTAGAGGGTTAGTTCAAAAGTGAACGTAAAAGCGCAAGTGGATTTCCAACACTCTTGCTAAGATGTTGCAATCCAGATCTTTTGCCACTACACCTATGAGACCCTTACCATATATATATATATATATATATATATATATATATATATATATATATATATATATATATATATATATATATATTGCCAACCACAGACAGACTGTTTCGTTCTATCAGAACTCTTCAGTGTGGCTAAACACGCAGGACGCTTGAAGCCGGGATCGAAACCCGTCCAACTTTACGTTAGACTAAGTCTCAGACCTCTCGGCCAACAAGCGGACCACGTTGGCTAAGGGAATTTAAAAAAAAAAAAATTCCAATATTATATAAGATTTACCATGTTCTGGCTTATTACTCCTAACACAAACTATCCAAAGTAGAGATATTTGTATATGAAATTTTAAAAATAAAATCCCCATCACAATTGTCAGCTTCACGCTTTAACGCGATCTCTGAGCAATAAGGGAAACTTTTCTTTTTCAAATTCACTGCGATGGATATTCGTATTTTAATCTAAGATGACAATTCGTAAAAGTCACATTATAACACTAAACATTATCCGCTAATGAAAGCCTCAGTGGAATTTCTTATTTAATCCAATTACTCCCAGATCCACAGTAATCGACTGTGATAGTACCTCTTATCTATGGATCAGACTATATCTACTGGATAAATATTAATTTTAGGTAAGTAAACATGAAACCATTTCACTGTATGCATATTATATGTATTAGATTTGAATATCTGGAATCCTAACTGCATGCATGCAAATTCTTATTGTTAAATAGGAACAGTTACTTTAAACAAGATAATTTCTTGAAAACAAAACAATACGACGGTATATATGAAGGATGGCAGGCGGAAAAACAAAATACAATTATTCAATGAATGCTAAAATACATTTTTTTGTTTTCCAAAACCGAAAACTTAGTTTATTCCCTACAAGCGAGAGATAAACTATAATAAATAAATACATAAAATCGCTATACTGCAACTATTTCCACGAAACGATCTTCAGTGTTACAAATGGAATATTTTGATCTCTTGCTCTTATAACTCAAGATCAGTCTTAACTATGGACATCAAATTTTCTTTGGTTACTCTGGAAATTCAGAATCCTGTTTTAGGTAATTTTTGAAAATTTCCAAAAACTTTTAAATTTTTTTTCCAATGGTTGCCATTTACTGTGACGGTAGAATTTCAAATTGGATCCTTACTCTACCTCCATTTATTTAGCTAATCTGAAATTGACTGCTGACAATTTCCTAGCCTTAATCAAAAGTTATGATCTTTTTCTTGAATATTTTCTAATCACTGAATAATCAGATTTTTTAAGAAATGGTGTTGCCTTTATATATATAATACAATGAATGTCCAACAGAAAAATAAACTATAATTTCTCGACTGCGTATACTAAAATCATCATGGTAAAAAAGGTTATTGTTCTATCAGTGTTTTTTACTGCAATAAAAATGGTGGTTTTGTTAGATTCATGATAAGCTTATCTAACTTAATATCCAACTCGTGGCATCGATTTTCAGCAAACTGACATATTTCTAATTCACTGTTATAATATTTTCGTAAGGCGGTTTTCGAACATGCGTGAGCTAAATAAATATCAGCCTTAAAAATACAGAGCGAATTCTGAAAATTTTATTTTTGAGAAAATTGCCGTATTGGATTTGTGAAATATCCTAAATGCTATGAATATTTTAGTAAGATTTTAAAAATGGATTTGACTACGGCTAAATGACTGATATAATTTAAGAATTTTGGAGTTGTTTCATTTTATGACCAAAAAACTTTGTAATTCTTGACGCGTTTGTATTTTTAGATATCCATAAAAACTATCAGATGGATTGGAAGGTGCACATTATAAAAAATAAAAGAAAGCCGAGTTATTTTTTATTTATGTTGAGTACAATCATTGCCATTTAAATAAATTTTTATGAGTTTTTTATCATTTATTTATTAGAGCTTTGTTTGCCCCTGGCCTGGGGTACGCAAGATGGTTTAGGATTTTAGGATCCAACTTCTTGGCCACGTGTACGATGTGGCACAAGGTCAATTTTTAAGCAGGGTAAGGCTGTTTTGAACTCAGAGTTTTTTTTCTACTACTCTAGTTACCTTACCAAAATTAAAGAATTCAGTCTGTTCTGCTATTTATCAATAGATTGGAGGGGACAGATGGATTCATGCTCGGCTCGTTTCTAAGTATGGATTTCTCCTACCTCTCACCAGGCCATATTTAACACTCAGTAATTTCAATGTTGGGAAAGTGGCTATGAATGAATCGAGACTCATTCATAGCCATCACAAGGTTAGATTTAATGGTTTATCAACCCTTTAGGCTTTTTTCATAACAAATCCAATTATATAGGATTTGTAAGCAAATAGTTTTTATGTAACTTTATTTTTCAAGAGTTAGAGCTCATTTGTTTGCACACAGTTAAACGCTTAAACGTATTGCTATTTGACATTAGTAAATTCTGTTTATCAATTTTTCTTATCAAATACGAACAATTTGCGTATAACTATATGGTTTCAAATAAATAATAATTCTTCCCTGTAAATAATTGAAATGTTCTATTTTGACCAGAGTGGGGGCATTAACAAGCACTACTACCTCGCGTCAGTTTGGATCTTGGATAAATGGTGATTATGATGAGGTCTATCAAATTTCCCAACCTCTAAGACTGGAGCCTCACCGTCAAATACTGTTTAAGATCTTACCCAGGACACTAAATGGTTTCAAGTATTGCTATCTAACTCTAATGATTCTATTAAACATTTTTCATTCGTTTACACAAAATTAAATGGTTTTAAGTTTTCTATCTAATACTGGTCGGTTGGTTTGGCTTTTATGGCATGTTAACTCCTCAAGGTGATCAAATGCCAAATCCTCTTTATACATATATTTTAAATATATGATTTATAAAAAAATTAGTTTGTTTGCAGCATTTTAAACAATTCTGATGTCAGTTCTTTGATTACGGTTAAATGGTTTCATGTATACCTATTTAGTACGAATAATTCTGTTCTGTATCCTTTATTTGTTTGCACACAGTTAAATGGTTCCAAGTATAGAAAAAATTCAAATATTACTATTTGATTCATAGATGGGATCCTAATAGGTATTACCATTCCGGGTTACTTGATTGTATTTTACGGCATATCAACCCTCCTACGTTATTTAATTCAAAATCCTGTTCATACACGTATATTAAACATATATGATTAGAAAACTAATTGTTTGTGGGTAACACTTTTTAGATAATCCAGAACTCATTTGGTTGCACACTGTTAAACGGTTTCAAATATTGCTGCATAATACGTGTAATTCAATTTAACATAAGTTATTTGTTTGCACATAGTTAGATGGTTTAAGAATTGTAAATGATCAAATATTTTTTTTTGGCCCTTAGATGGGATCCTAACAAGTAGTAGTAAAAAAAAGATATTAAGCAATACCTAAAACTGGAGCCTCACCATTAGATTGTTTAGTATCATACCCAGGACACACGTTGGGAGGGTCTTTGCCCTCTGAAGATGTGCAGTCGGTATATTCTACAGCCCAAGCCGTCACAAAAAAATGCTTGATCCTATCGGCATTCCTCTTTAGGGGCGCCAAGCTGTTATCTCAGCTCTGATGAGCAAACAATCAACTGAATATCGTCAATCGTCGCAAACGTCAATGAGCCCTCTCAAATACATTCAAGTATGTATATAGCTTGATTAGAGAGAGAGAGAGAATAAAAATCAACGAGTTACGTTTGGTTGGTTGGTTGGGTTTTATGGCATATCAACCTTTGTTTGTTATTTAACGCCAAATGCATTTTTATGAAAATAATTCTATTTCAAATAATTCAGTTTAGGATAAGTACACAATTTAATTGTAAGTACAGTTTAATCATGAAAATTTCATTTTATTTCAAGCTATTAAGTTTAGTCAAACATTGCTAATTTAGTTTAGTATAAGTAGAGGCTTTGTTTACACACAGTAAAATGTCAAAACAGTTCTATAGTAAACAATTCAGTTTTGTGTAAGTACAGTTTCAATGTCAAAAGCACTTCCATTTCAAATAATTCAGTTTAGCATAAGCACGCAGTTTAAATGTAAGTACGGTTTAATTGTCAAAAACATTTCTATTTCAAACAATTCAGTTTAGCATAAGGATGCAGTTAGTTCTATTTAACCCATAGATAAGGCCTTATCAGGTGCAACTCGCCGGGCTAGAGTGGACCTGGGAGCAATGGCAATAAAGGGGTGCTACGCATTCCCCAAGCCCATAGCATCACTGGAATCTCACCATCATATTGTTTAGTGTCATATCGAGGACACTATGCAGAGGTGCAGTCGGTGTATTCTACCGCCCCAGCCGACTGGGCAAACACATTTCCGTAAAAGAATGATCCGCTACTTGTGTGTGTGTGTGTATGTGTACAATTTTATTTTCTGTTACAGAAATGTTACAATTGCATCATGATTCCACAGGTGGGAGGCAGGCGGATCCTTGATTTTCCATAGGAAAACGCAATCCACCTCGTCTAAGATTTGAACTCTGGTTACCGACTCCATTTCTTGAGACGATAACCGTTACGCTTTGTGCATCTATAAAAACGATTGAGAGTTCATTCTAACCCGGAGATCTTAAGTACCAATGAAAACTATATTTTATTATTTCTCAGATTGAAAAGTTTAATTTACCTCGGTTTTTAAAACTGGATTTCCTTAAAATTATTTAGACCGAACGACCATTGAGATAAAATTGATGACTATTTTGCTCTACAAATCATCACGAAACAAAGTTGCTAATAGAAAATAGAAATAGAGAGAATCATCTGTCTCTCCAAAGAAATACCAAGGGCGCAGTTATGTACAGTGAAACTGGCACGTATTTATAACGTGCAGGAGAACCATACAGAGAGTGAAAGGTTGATCCCAACTAAAAATATTTTTAAAATATAGTTTAAAACCTTTTCACGTATAACAAACAATTGTTGAAAGGTTGGTTGAAATCAGATATAAAATGGCGGAGTCTTTGAGGTAAAGACAGATGAACATTTTGAGAATTTAAGATTATTCGGAATCACACTTCATCTTAAAAACGACTTGTAGGAAACGTTGTTTTTCTGTGTTAATGTTATTTGATATTGGCGGGTTGTTTGGGTTGGTGAGTTTTGTAGCGAAATCCCTTGGATGAGCTTAACAGATTATCGACAAATCATTTTTCCTATACGATTCTCAGAAGCGAAACTGGGGTCAAGTAGCATTGATTTTTCTGCTCATTATCTTGCTGCATCTATCAGAAATAAATTTGACTTGTTTTTATGATTTTTATAGATTATATTTTGCCCAATCATTCCAAAGAAATATTTCTGAACATTAATAAAGTTTAGTTTCATTCGAAATCCTCTTAACATATTTCAATTTTTTTCTTTTTCATTTTCTTCTTTTCGTTATTCTACTTCAGAGTATTTTTCTTCGATTTTTTCATATTTCTGATCTCATATTTTATTCTGTTGATTAATGTCAAATATTCATTTTCTTTATATTTTATATTTCTAGAGCATCTTCTTTTCTTTCTCGATGTTTCCTTAAAACTTTTTCATTTCTCCTTCAGGTTCCAAAATAATCTACAAATTCTTTATAGGGACTTCAACCCACTTACCTAAATATTAAAACTTACTGCAATGATTTAAAAAGTCTTCTTTTAGATTCTACTTTTGGTTTTAGTTACAAAATAATTGCATCTATTCGTAAAAAGATTCTCCGTTTCTTAAAGGTAGTTTTATGCTATTTTTATGGTTAAGTAATACAAATGTATTCCGATTACGCTATGGTTGGAGAAATTTACGGTCTTCTCATTTATATTATCACCCTACTGGTACATTTGTTCATAAGTTTTGTTTATAAACATACCCTCCCTGTAACTAAGTTAGATATTCTTTCACCCTTCCCTCAATCAATTGGGATATTCTTATATGTCAAAGCATAGTTTGTGTCTAGGCCTAACTATACTGATAAAATACTTTTGGAGTTGTTTATTACACGAAGCCTTTCATTACTCGAGTATATATGGTAATTATTACCATTTGCAGGACTCCTGGAAATTCTGTCGAACGAAAGAACTTCTGAGCTATATAAGCAAGAAAAAAGATTTGCAATGAGTGGATTCAGTATTATATGGTTTGAGATAGCAGTAAATCATTTACAAATATACAAAGTTATCAAAAGGATTTATATGTAATAAAATTGAAAATTGCCATTTTTTAGTTAAATAGATCTTCTTGTTTGTTTTTGTTTTTCATTCTAGGCAAGGATCTTAGTGGTGGAGTAGAAATAAGGATAACTTGCAAAAACCTCTTTTTTCGAGGCATTCAAGTTGGTGCACTAAAAATTAATAACGATGACTATAGCATATAATTTACTTATTTCCTTAAGATCTTCCTTTTTTGGGGTGGTATCCTTCGGCAGGACACACTGACAGAGTATTCATGTCTCACTGACAGGGCGGATGTTCAGAAGAGATAAACCTTCCAGTTTATATATTTTTCTAACTTCCTAGTTAATAATTTTATACTTTTGTTTTAGTTTGGTTTTATGGCATTTCAACATATTGTAGGTTATTTAATACAGATTCAGGTATATTAATATATATTATATAAATATATATTATTTGTAAACATAAGTAAAAATTCAATTACCAATTAAAAATTTCTTTACACACAGTTAAATTTTCTATTTCAAACAATTTAGTTTTGCACGAGTCAACGAAATTAAATGGCTACAAGTATGTACCACTAAGAATTCAATTAAACATCAGTCATTTGTTTGCACACAGTTAAATGTAAAAACAGTTCTATTTCAAACAATTCAGATTAATATGTCATCAAAGTTGAATGTTTCCAATTAATTCTCTGCGTTACAAACACTTTAATTCAACACCAATCAATTGTTTACACACTGTTAATGATTAAATAATCTAATTCAGCATAAGTCATGTATTTGCATATAGTTTAAATATCAAACAGTTTTATTTGACTCATAGATAGACCCTATCAGGTTCTACCACTCCGGGAAGCGCAGAACTGGGAGCGATGGCAGACAAAGGGTAATCCACGTTCCCCACATCTCCAGCATTACTGGAGCTTCACAATCAGATTGTTTAGTGTCATATCAGGACACTCATTGATGGCGGTGTTACCTCTCTGCAGAGATGGAGTCGGTGTATTCTACAGCCTAACCGTCTGGGCTGAATTCTAATCTTTCTAAAGTTGTTCAGAATAATGCTGGTTACTTTTAGTGTAGCCAAGTTTTGACTGATTCAAAATCTTCATGTTCACTTTCAGTATCATATTTTCTAAGTAATGAATTCTTTGCAATGTTACACTCTAAGTTAAACCTCATTATACTTCAAGATTCTTTCGTCTAATCTGCCGAAAGAACGATACATAACTTTGACTTACTGCCAATTCTCCAGAATCGGTGGAGAACATGTCAGAAGACTTCTTTGGGGCCAAATAAAAGGCACAACAAGTAGTATCTACCAAGCACATCATCATGTCACGTCACCAGCACGGATCTCCAAAACCCTCTCTCGCCACCCGTCTCTACCGTCCATTGCTCCCGGTAGGTCTTCAAGGCTATTTCCTGTATCGGCACAGAGCTGTTGTATATAGGTTCTCGCTGATCGTCCTGCCTTTGCTCGTCCATGTGAAAGGGGCCAAGGAGTATGTCGCTTATGAGTTCGTCCTTACTTCTCCAACTGTGTCACGCATGTCTGGTTTATCTAACTTGGATAGTTTTCGTGCTGCGAGCAGTATTAAACCTAGCACATAAATGCGCCAAATTTCCCCTTGCTATTTCTTGTCCCTCAAGTGGCGCTTAGAAAACACTAATTACTTTCTCGACAAAGAAGACCCTCTCCTCCTGAAAAAATAGGTGTCTTGTGTCTGACATAGAACAGCATCTGATGGTGATCCTCGAGATCTGGAAATCTGCAGAGTGTGCAGCACTCTTTCATTGTCTTTACTAACTGATCTTCTCGGAATCGGAGCGGTAGTACCTGCTATGGTCTCATCTATGCATCGGATAGGTTTCAAAATTATTTATTTTCAATAGGAATACTTGATACCATTTAACTGTAAATTGTTTCAATTAAGAATAGTTATTTGAAACGCTGTCTATTTACTAAGGATTTTTATCATTAGCAACTTGAAGCCATATAACAGTTGAATAGTTGACTTCTGTAGTTTATCTAAGTCAGCACTCGGTTACAACAAGCTGAGATAGAACTGATATGTGATCTCCTGTATTCTGAAGAAGGAGTGTTATTCATGGCACATCAGGGCATTCCATTGTCCACATGGGGGCATCTTCATTCCATGGATGGTAATTGGACGCTGCCCGAGGAGTGTGGTCTGTATTTAGTTACAGCCAGTTTTATTATTGTCTGTCAACTGGACGCTAGTTCGAATCCCTGGGCCAATAAGAGCTATTATTATCATTGTTGTTATTCCATACATTAGAGTGGGGATCTCTATAATAACTTTGTGCTAACAAATGATTATTATTACAAAGAGATGATTACTTAAAACCATGTAATCGTTAGGTTTGGTTTGGTTTGGTTTGGTTTCTTTGTTTAATTGCATATTAACCTTTTGTAGGTTATTTAATGCCAAAGCCATTCTCCGAGAAGAACAGTCGTGGTACTATTTAACCCATAGCTGGGAGGATAAGGGGGTTCATACCTTTCCTAAGGGTATTTGCCCGAAAGTGAACATAATAGCGCGACTGGAGTACAAACTCGCTTACAACGATTCCACAGTCCATCGCTTTAACCATTATATCCCGAGGACACCCCCCCATGTAATCGTTAGTCTTAGATTGGCGTATCTGAAGTCATACAATGTTATGCAATTTATTTGTATTAGGAATACTTAATATCATAACTGTGAGCAGATAAATTATACAATTCTCAAATATCTTGACGTAAAATAACCCTAGAAGAGTTAATATGCCGTTAAAATTAATTAATCACTCAAATCCGTGTTTTGGACTGAAAAATATTTTATACCGTAAGTCAAATATTAATAACCAAGAATTATTCTACTGTCTATTATCGGCCCGAGATTTTAGACCCACATTGATCAGATCAGATATTAATAAATTGCTTTGTGTAATTACCATTCATAACATTTCTTTTCATGATTTGATGACGTACCTTTCTTTTAATGCTAGAACTATTTTTCTTAATTTTGTTAGTTCAGGTCAAGAGTATCTAATGGACAAAATAATAACAGTAAAACCGGTTTGCGTTATACACTGGCCTGCATAAAAATATACGTCAAACACTTTCGGTTCGTCTCGATTGATAAGCCAACTCTAATTATTCAGAGTTTGAGAATTAACAACACCAATGTAAAAAAAAAAAAAAAAAAGAAAATTAAAAAAAATAATATCATTCACAGACATCAAAATCGATCGCTAACGCAAATTAATTTTTCCTGTCACTAGAGAAATTGACCTACAGAAAACCAATTCAACTCGCCCTAATCAGATCAAACCACAATTCTAACTGTTGATATGGCATGGCGTACTGAGAGAAGAAACTTCTTTTACGTTTCACTTTAAATGTGAAAGAAAATTAATTCCAAATCCACTAATCAACTATTTCTCTCCGAATTGATCTTGAAACATTTTACTCATCTTTGCTTTCAAATTTAATCATGTTCTGGTTTGTTATAAATGAACAGTGTTTCTCACTGTAAAATACGTAATCGAGAAATGGGTTCAAACCACAGGCTGAGTTAATTCTATTCCCCTTCGATCTAAAAGCCTTTGGATTAATCCACTTACAGAGTTATATGCTTGGGGAGTTTTAATCTTGTAAATCTATGGTAATCTATTTTTTTAATGTTTGATGTATATGCTGAGGGAGTATTCCTAACTGCTTGTACCATGCATATATACACAGATCCTCCACCACGGTAAAGATACGACTAAAGGTATTTTTAAAACGGAGTAAATTTAGTTTTAATTAAGAATTTTCCTTCTCCTTGAGTGGTTGACAAGAAGAGAACCCAGTCTGCCCAACTATCTATAAATAACTGCAGAAGAAGAGATGGATTCTGGCCCAATTAGCTGGAGTTGCAGAATACAGAGAGAGACTCCCCAAATGAGTGTCCTGGATATAAAACTAAACAATCTGATGGTGAGACATGGGGAAAACGGAATGCCCCTTTATTGCCATCGCTTCCAGGTCTAGTCTGGCCCAGAGTGGTAACACCTGATAGGGCCCTCTTTATGGGTCAAATAGAACTGTTTGGCATTTAAACTGTGTACGTATGCAAAACGAATTGTTTGAAAGAACTATTTTTATATTTAACTGCGTGAAAACAAAAATGGTGTACTTATGCTAAACTGAATTGTTTGGAATAGAACTGTCTGAGCATTTAACTATGTGTCAACAAATGGCTGATACTTAACTGAATTGTTAGTAATACATAGCTATACTTTGAACCATTTAACTTCGTAAACATGTTCAACAGATTTTCTTAGAAATGGAAGTGTTGACGTTTTAACTGTACTTATGTTAAATTGTGTAAAATAGAATTGATTTTACATTTAACTGTGAGCGAACAAAAACTTAGTACTCATACTAAGCTGAATTGTTTGAAATTAAGTGAAACCATCTATGTGCAAAAAAATGATCTTCAACTGGTTATCGACAAAATGTGTTTAGAAATCATATATTTAAAAATAGGTATAAAAATGATTTGGCATTAAATGGCCTACAATGTTTGATATGCCATAAAACTAAACCAAGAGATGAATTCTTGCCTTTATGAAGTACATAAATACGAAGTCAAACGCGAGGAGCGTGGTTAGAATTTTTAGATTATTAAAAGGGTTTTGATATTTAGATCATTGCATTCCAACTTCTATCTTGGCTTTGTTATTTTTTTGCTTAATGACATAACATTCGTGGGGTATTAATTACAAATTCATTCTTTTAGTTGAACAGTAGCAGTACAATTAAACCCATATGTGGGAGATACCATTCCCAGTGGTGCTAGTCCGTAAGAGGACGTAATAGTGTGATTGAACCTCTTTTTTGACTTATGTTAGGCGAAGTCATGTTAAGGACTGAAACAACAGTCAATCATTATGAATATGAGAGACTTATATTGTAATCTGCCTGTTTATATATCTACGAATTTTGCAAGACATAGTTGAGAACAATATATATATATTTACTGGGAAAGGAGTAGCGCCCTTCCCTACACTTCGGTGTAGTAGCTATTGAAAAGGGAGCCTTCTGGTCGCCCTCGACTACGCTGCCAACTTTACTTTTACTTATATATATATATATATATATTTACCCAACTTCTTTACAACGGGTAGAATACAACTCAATTTAGTCAACTAATTTAAATTCAGAGTGTTCCTTATGATGGACGGGTTTCCTAAACAAGATTAAAGAGTCTAATCTGCCTTTTAATTTACCCAAACTTGAGACGAGAAGTGATATATTTCCGAAGGGCATTACCACCAAGGAAACGCAAACAGCCTCGTTGAAGGCTTGAACTCAAATTCCCGATTCCATCTTGAACAACTATAATCGTTTCACTGAATATATCTCCCCCGCAGGTAAATCTGCAAACCGTTGCAGAGTCGGGCGAATTTTACATTTGACTGAAGATATGCATCATTAAGTAAACCATATTATGAGAAATGACATTAATATGACGTCATGATTTGGGCGACAAATTACTCGGGAGACTACATTACTTACCCTCCTTTTTTCTCTTTGATTTATCTTTTTTTCCCCTCGACACCCTATATCAGTTCATTATTTTTCATTCACTGTAATTTTCTGTTCTTTTACTCTTTTTTTTTCTTTAAATTTTTCTTTCTTCTTTTACTCGATTGAGACTGACATTTGATATCCTATAGGCACCCAGAAGGGCCAATCTAAACGTAAATAACACCGTCATCAAAGACAGTGACAGTGTCCGAGTGTTTATAAAACTGAAGCTAATTACAAAAATGAGAAAAAGCAACAGATTAATTCGCAGACGATTTGATTGATTCTAACGGCATGTAAACCCGTAATTTTTTATGCTTAGAGTTTTGGAAATTCAAGTTCCTATTTTCCTTTTTAGTCTAGGTCTTTTGTAAAGATGATTTTTGCACACGGTCCTATTTAATACGAATAATATTTAAACAAATCAATTTGACACAAAACAGGACTCTCACGTGTACAAACTCTCCAGGTCATAGAAGACCTGAGAGTAATAGCAATGTAAGGGTACTGTAATGAAAACAGAAGCCAGAATAAACTTAAAGGTAAACTTTCTTCTACTTTGTCGGTACTTGTACACGAATATGGCAAAATAATCAACTGGCTTATATGCTTGACAAAAGTCGTCTATTAGGACTATTCCATTCATAACAAAGGAGTGAGATTAGTGCAGGTTTCTTTTACTATAACAGGCGCCACACACTTTTTAGATCTTCAGAAACGGGGCCTTGCCATCAGATGTAGTTTAATGCCACGTCTTGGAAACCTTTCTTGTGGAGGCACGATTTTACCCCTCTGTAGTGGATACCATATTTGCCAACCCCTCTGCTCGGGCAGGATATGACACAAGGTTAGTTTTTAAGCGGAGTTTAACAGGTTTGAATTCAGAGTTTTCCTTCTCGTAAACTAGTTGCCGCACCAAGGCTGAAGAACCCAGTCTGTCCAACTATTTACCCATAGCTGAAGGGAGAATAATTGGATTCATACCTTTCCAAAGAATATTAGTGCAATGTGTAATGCAATCAGCCTCGTCCAGGATTTGAACTCGTGTCGCCGTGTCCATTTCCTACGACGATAACCATTACAGCACGGATACAGCATATTCTAAGTCCTGCCGACGAAATGATTAGTCATTTTAAGAATCTTTCCTTGTAATTATAAAATATATAAGGATGAAAAACTTTTAAATCAAACTTTTGAAAGTCCCTTTTGTATTTCATTAATATACTTATATCGTTCAAATAAAAAAGAAAATTCCTCTGTGTTTTATCTTTAATATAAAATCAATATAAACCTTATTTCTTACCAGCATCCCACAAAAATCGTTAATCTTTCTACCAGTCACCTCTTCTCTGATTTAGTCTTCAATTACCAAATCTATTACAAACTCAACCAAATATACTTGGGTTAAATTATACCAAACTCAGTCTAAAAAATTATCACAGCGTTACGTTTTAAACACCAGTCAGTTATTTTTGGTAATTCAATATTCAATTGATTTGTTTGGGGTGAAAGGAAAATTAAATTTCGTTTTTTTCTTAAAAATCATGCGAACCCTTCGTCAAAATTTAAATAGCTTGGTAAAAGCTATAGACTTAAATAAAAATTAATTTCTTCAATAATTTACCGTTTTCTTCCGAGTTCAAAACACTTTTCGACTTTTGGGACCGGTATAAGAGAGAAAGAATTATCTAACAACTTCAGATAAACGTGTTTTTGACACCAACGAAACTGTTTCTTTCGACATTGGGGTAAAGTGGCAAATTCGAGGTTCTTTATCAAAGCTTTTTTACTAAGCAATCAACCCTGTTTATCGGGAAAGTTCAAATAGGAAGGAATAAGACTAATGTTTTAGATTGGCGCTTAGACAATTGGAAGCTAATCTTACCAGGCATACTAATATGCATTCATATTCATCAAATCGTTCATTTACTCCAAAGTTTCGTCTAAAGAGTGGAGATAGTTAATACATTACAAGTTTAGTCATAAGACATTAAAAACGTAATGGCTAACGTGCTGAGATCGAACTCCAGTAATGCTCTTTCGTTCACTTTCGGACAAATAATCTTTGCTAAAGGTAGGCCAATCCTTATTTCCACAACTATAGGTTAAATAATACCAGTGGCTTCCTTCTTTAAGGAGTGCTTTGGTATTAAATAATTCATGACGTTTGATATAATTTAAGTAAAGAACCCAAAGCAAACCACACACACACATATATATATATTTGGGGGGAATTATATCATCCAGATAAATTTCTTTCACACCTCATTTACTTATCACCTGAATGAAATAAAAGTTTGAATTTCCTATTTATCCGTCTATTTTGTTTAACTTTTCCTTTTGGATTTTTCCGGCTGCTTATTTTTTGTCATGTTGGATTTACTTTACGTTTTTATGACGTTAATGAATTAATCCAAATTATTTTATTTCTAAATTTTTGGCGGTTATCTTTAAATTAATTTTTTTAATTATTTTTTAACAATGTTATATATAATCGCTTGGTATTTGCTTTTCATTATGTAGAAATCTTATTTTAAATCGTAATGCGTTTTTTTGAAAATCTGTTGTTATATGTAATATTATAAATGATTATATATCAGGTTTGAATTAATCATTAATATCTTGTGTTTACATATCTTGATGTTTTCAGTCGACAACTTTTTAAGTCGATATTTTGAAATTAATACATTTTAAAAAATACTATTTTTGAAAATATATTTCATATTTTTCTTTGAAGTCTAAATAACACTTCAGCGTAACGTTTCTTATCACCTGTGTTATTTGAAAGAAATCCCATGTTTTGTTTTTGTATTTATCAATATTCAGATGCATTTGAATAAAACAGTGATGTTTTTCTTTTTAAAATATTTTTACTTGTTAAATTATCATTTAGGAATGACTAATCTAACGTTGAATTTATAACAAGAAACTCAAATAGTCAAGGGTGAATCAAAGACTAGGTAGGAAATAGTTTGAGGTGCGTATATCACCTGATCGAAGCAGTTCAAGCCATGGTGGATACCTACTGTGGGTGGTAGGATCATAACAGTTGGTGCGCTGACACATTGTGCATAGCTTCTCTCAGTGTGTGATTTGAAACCCATACAGAACCTATGTGTTAAGTGTTTGACCTGGGCCATAATACCACGAAAGCAACCAAAAACATTTATTGAGCGAAAGATGAAGACACAGTTTATCACGGTTCAATAGCCCGACGACAGAAGAAACTTAGCTCGAGTTACAAGAACCTCGACAATCAAGTAAGCCCGAAAGAGTGGATTCCGAGGCCGTGCACCAAGCCACAGAGATAAAGATGGGGAGAATCAAGCAAGCTCCGTATCTTACAGTTCATCGTGATTCTTCACCTTCATGACCTCGGAAAAGACATTTGGGGTTGGCAAATTCTGATTCACATTGCCAAAATATTGTAAAACGTTTGCTTCACCCCAGAAACATTTTGAACGAATTGTGTTCTCCTTGGTGTTAGGTTTTAGGAAAGTCTTTCACTCTCCTAAGCCAAGTCATCAAAATTTCATTAACATTTGTTAATTTTAATTGGACAATCTCTCTATTTATCTATTACGTGAATTTAGAGAATATGTATATCGATCACTTTGCGTAAAAAACCCTAAACAAACAAGGAAAAACCCAGTAACTACCCCACTAATCCCGACAAACATAAACAACCACAAAAACAAAAAAGATCTCAAAATATTTCATCCGATTAATCAATAATGAAGAAAATGTCACTTTTGAAGTTAGAGCAATTTTTAAAAATCTGATCGGTTGATTTCAATGACATGTCAACCGTCTGGTGTTTTAATGTCACTAGGTTGGGGAATTACGATCATTTTCCAATTATATTTACATTTTTTGGGGTAGTCATTCATCAGATTTTTCTTGGAAACAGTTAAATAATATCAGGAGTTCCTATCTAATAAAATATTTTACAAACATATCTATTTGACCTATCGATTGGAGCCTAAAAGGTACTAGCACTTCGGATCAGAGTGGACCTGGAGCAAATGGCGATGGAAGAGTACTCGGTATTTATTAGAGCACAAGAAGTCACCACGAGACAGAGCTTTCTGTCATATCCCGGATAAGTTTTTTAAAAAACTGTGCCGTCGACAGGTGTGCATGTAAGAAATATTTATAAAGGAAACTTTTAAATTCTTATTATTTCCGTAAGTAAATAAACTTTTAGAATAATGTTTAAATACATCGCAATATTCTCGGGTATATTAACACGGTTCTTAGGTGATACTGGACGGAAGTCAAAAGCCATTTATCGGCATTTTACAATCGGATGATTAAAAGAAGTTAATGAATACATATCTGTTTTTGATTCCCAGCCAGAAGAGTCAATATCTTTTGCTCGTCGGTAAAGTCTTCGAATGCCATTTTTGTTCGGAGGGGAAATTATTTCAGAAACTTATTACGTACCAACTCTTTAGAGCTGCAAGCCTCCAGTGGATGTCTAAATGCTAAACATCAATAAATCAACTGTTTCGCATCGAGTCTGGATCGAAAATCTCTTTTCGAATCTCTCCTAGTTTCAGATTCTGTCTCTCTTAACATGGAATATTTCTGTCACAACCAGTGCAGCTGCATACATCTTGGTTCCGTAGATTCCCGAATGGGAATTTTCATCAATTATATCCAACTTGTCAATCATAATTCCCATAGATATTTGTCTTTGGGGTCACATATCTGTTACACATGTTAGTTGCTTCGTTTGGTTGGCTTTTATAGCATATCAGCTATTGTTGGTTATTTAATGCCAAATTCTCTTTATACGTATATAATACATATAAATTATTTGGTTGGGTTTCTTTGTTTAATGGAATATCAACCTATGTAGTTTATCTAATGCCAAAGCCATTCTTCGAGAAGAACAGTAGTGGTCCTATTTAACCCATAGCTGGGAGGATAAGGGGATTCATACCTTTCCCAAGGACATTTCCCCGAAAGTGAACGTAATCGTCCGACTGGAGTTCGAACTCGCTTACTAGGATTCCGCAGTCTATCGCTTTTACCTTTACACCACGAGGACACCCCTATAAAATATTTGTAAACATATTTTGTTCATAAAGTTTTTAAAGAAGCCCAAGCTCATTATTTTGCACATAGTATTATGTATCACTATCATGTATCACTAGCAATTCAGTTTAACATCAATCATTTGTTTACACACAGTTAAATGATGAAACAGTTCTATTTCTAATAATTTTATTTAAAATCAGTCATTTGTTTGCACTCAATTAAATGTCAAACAGTTTATTTTGACTTATAGGTAAAACCTTACCACGTGCAACCATTCCTGGCCAGAGTGGATCTGGGAGTATTATCAATAAAGGGGTACTCGGCATTCTCTAAAGCTCAAGATTTACTGGATCCTCACCATGAAATTGTTTAATGTCATGTCAAGAATACTCGTTTTTTAGGAGGGGTCTTACTCCTCTGCAGGGTGCAGTCGGTGTATTGTACAGCCCCAGCCGACTGGGTGGATATTAGTTCCGTCCGCAACACTGACTCACTCTTTCATGGTATACATATAATACTACACCCTGATAAAATTATGGCGTTAGATTACATGGACGTTGTTTTATTGTATTTTTTTGATTAACATTAAACAGAATAATAATGTTGTAGTGGTTATCGTCGTAGGAAATGGACACGGCGACACGAGTTCAAACCCTGGACGAGACTGATTGCATTTCACATAGCACTAATACCCTTGGGAAATGTATGAATCCAATTATTCTCCCTCCAGCTATGGGTAAATAGTAGGACAGAACTAGGCTCCTCAGCCTTGGTGAGGCAACTAGTCTAGGAGAAAGAAACCTCTGAATTCAAACCTGTTAAACTCCGCTTAAAAACTGACCTTGTGTCATATCCTGCCCGAGCGGAGGGGTTGGGTAAATAGGGTAAACAGAATAATAAAATATGATGCAAAATAGTTGCAAGTTTCCGTTCTTGTCTTCTATTTTATATGCATTCCTAAAATTTAAAAAAAAAAAAAAATTTTCTCTGTACTTCTTGTCTATGTTCAATCTTTCCTAATCTAAACATGAAAAGCTGTAAATAAACTATTAGCAGATAAGATACAAAACATGCATATTTAATAGTTCAATATTCTGGCTTTATAAAAAGTCCCTCAGTAAACTTGTTTAGATTAGCAATATTAATGATACAATACTAAAAGAAAAGTGCTAAAATTATTGAATAAAACGTAATTCTACAAATTTCATTCTTTGTGATTGAGTGAAAAGTTTGATAAACAACAAAATTTACAAAATCTTTTCTTATAAGAAAAGGTAATAAAAGTTAGAGTGTAATATGACCCGAAACGAGCAAGATGTAAGTTAACAGCCATTTGCAATGTTTTAAAAGATCTTTGTGTGAGTGTGTCATTACTATATATGTTTGTAAACTGATATTTAAGTAAATGCAGCAGAACAATCAACACTAAGGAAATATGTCAGTAAAAGCTCTTCTAGATAAACCAGAAGAAAGTTTTTATTTGTGAAACATAATGAAGCGATGCTGAAATTAAATAAATGCTTGAAGGAACAGAATACTAAATTTTTACTCAAGAGAAATAAAGACTAAAGTTGAATAGAAATAGAAATTAATCTATATCTACTGAAATTTCATCTTTTTTGTCGCTTTATTTAAAAGATTAAGATAGGCTCCAAATTAGATGTTTTTAAAAATTGTTTTATTTGTCAATGATTCCCATTAGTTAAAAGTGTATTTTTACAATCTAGAAGGGGAAAGATTTCTTAAATTATCTTAAGTTTTGATCTTTCAGGATTTGCGAAGCAAAAAAATATTATCGACATTTATCTCAAATAATTTTTGAAAAGAGTGGTGTCTCAAATGAAGACGGTGATTGGTCAATAAATACAGACGTAAAAATAACAATTCCTCAAGCCTTTTTTAACAGAAAAATTTACACTTTTTCAGTATAGAAATTAGTTGATTTTCCATGCGTACACTTTGTTTTCTTATTTTATTTAGCTGTAAATAAAATAATAACAGATGAGACGCGGAACGTCTTTATTTAATAATTCAACATTCTGACATAATAAAATAGTCCTAAAACAAACTAAATGAGATTAAATGATTCAGATATTAGTTCTGGTGAGGAAGGGAACACTTACAGAAATATGTAACTATTATGAGACACCGAGGTGAAACACCAACTGAAATTATGTGTGACTGCTGGATGACATAGGGAGATAATTCCGGTGTGAGCATTTGGAAGAATGCTCCATTCTGATTAGGTGAGGAAAATCACCTGTTAAGAGAAACGGCAACTGGAATTTTCTTAGATTTTAAAAGTGAGTAGGGATCCAGACTCTCGACTCGAAAGGAGCAATTGCATCGTGACGCCCTCTAAGGTATCAAGGAGTTCGGAAACTATGGTGAAATGATTTTGTTAAATAATTTCTCCTTCGATAAAAATGACGGTTGAAAAATTAATTCTCGAGTCAAGTTGTCGGTTCTTTTGGTAAACATCGTAATTAATGAGGGAATTAAAAATATGAAAATTATTTGCTTTGACACCTCTTTTCTGTCGTGCAGGATGGGACACAAGGTCAATTTTTGAGCGGAGTACAGCTGGTTTGAATTCAGAGTTTCCCCTTGTAGATTGGTTACCTTACCAAGGTTCAAGAAACTAGTTTGCTCTAATATTTAACCAGACATTGAGGAGCAGATGGATTCATTCCTTTCGCAAAGGTTGTAGAACAAAACAAAATAAACATTTCCTTCTAAGATTTGAACTTGGGTTGCTCATTTCATTGGCCTTAAATATTAAGCAAGTCTCCACCCAGAAAATATCTTTTTTTAAACTTCTTTCTGTAGAATAACAATAATAGTATTATCAATAACACTTACCGTCCTAGTGTTCCTAACAAGCTTACAGTTGGCAGACAACAATAAAACAGGCTGTAACTCAATACAGTCCTTGCAAAACTGCTAAATTCAAAGTTTTGTTTGCTTGTTGTTTAAATGCATGGCAACCTTCTTGGGTTATTTAATGCCAAATTTATCCTTCTCGAAGAACAGTAGTGATACTATTTAACCCATAGCTGGGAGGATAAGGGGGTTCATAATTTTCCTTTGTCCCAAAGTGAACGTAATTGCACGACTGGAGTTCAAACTCGCTTACAACGCTTTTATCATTATTTATTATTACAGTCCAGTGCTTTAACCATTAAACCACGAGGATCCCTATGGCCAGGCATATACTAGCAACCAATCATAATCCAGGGAATGGAATCGCCCATGTGTGCTCGATATAATGCTCCTACAAGTCTTAAAGAACTCTCCTTTTTCAGAGTTCATTCGGAAGTTGACAGCTTATTACACAGCTGAATTTTCATTTTGATAACCCATCAAACTCGATACTTTCCATCAACCGATTGACCATAAATGGTTTCTAAGTTCTGTTTAGGATCAGCTGAAAAAATCCACTCACTGAAATATCAAACAAATGCAATTGAAAATTTACTTCATTACATACATCATTTGAACCTGGCACCTTAAGTACATTTTTTAACGATAACCATTTAGACACAAACTTCTCCTTTGCGTATATCTTCTTCCCGGGAGCCGTAACCTAGTGAGGTCACAAGGGAGCTACTTTTGGTAGAAATAGGCCTCTCCAGTTTTATGACTGGTTTTAAATTCACAGCTTTCCTTCTCTTCGGCCGGTTGCCAGTGCAGTCTGTTCTACTACTAATTTGCACCTTGTGATCCTATAACCTGCACCGACCAGCAGCGCATAAGTCTTAGCTTGTGTGTAACCACCATTCTCCTAAACCTACCTATAAAAAAGACCTTGTGTCAAATCCTACCACTTAGGAAGCAGAGTTAAATATCATATCATATCTTTCCGGTTATTTATTCATAGCGGAAGGAGAACAGATGGATTCATGCCTTTCATAAGATTATGAGCGCTCTGAGAGATGCTAGCAGCCTCATTCACGATTTGAACTCGTGTAATCTGAAACCATCACCTCACGAGCGCCCGATTTGTGTATATACCCATACGAATATATGCTTACATAGATTTCTAAAGACATATATGGTTTGGACTTATTACATTGCTTAATGGCACGCCAACTTTCAGAGGTTATTTAATACCAAATCCATCCTTGCCGAGGGAGAGTAATAATACTATTCAACCGAATGAAAATCAGGGGATACATATATATGAATCTAAAATATACGTGTGCGTAAGCGTATGAATTCATGTTTTAATATATACATATGTCCCGTCCCTAATTAAACTGTGTACATTCATAAAAATCAGATAGAAATAATAATGAGCAGGATATTGAAAAAAAAAATTTACATCCGCTTTCAAATTCTGTATGGCGGCATTGATCAAATGAAGGAATTAACAAAAGAGTTTGAAAGCTAAAAATATGTTAATGTCAAAAAATAATAATCAATAACAATGATGTGTAGAGACTGAATTATTATTTATTCTATTCATCGTTCCAATCAAACAAATGCGAGAAAAATACCTGATGATAGTCGTTTTAAAAGGTGAGCTTCAGTGACATAAAAGTAAAAGTAAAGTTGGCGACCCCCTAGTCGAGGGGGATGACCCGAAGGCTCCCTTTTCAATAGCTACTACACCGAGATGTAGGGAAAGGCGCAACTCCATTCTCTAAATTGCTCCACTTTATCGTTTATCCTTACCTTGTCATGCTGAGTGTTAAGCAAGGCGGCATAAAGTACCTTTTTTTTAGTCTTTGGTATGACTCGACCTGGGATTGAACCTCAAACACACTACTCATTATGTCAATGGCCCGGTCAGTGACATAGTTGAATCGAAATTATCATTTCCAGCAACGTTTCAATGTTTAATAATTGTATTATTTTCCTGTTTTTTCACATTTTCTTTATTAGCCATTTTTCAGGCAAAATGTTTGTGTCGTTTTTCTTAAAGGATTAACAGCGACATATAAAATTCTTCTGAACCGAAGACATAAAGATATTTATTATCTCCAGTGAAGCATCATGCAATCATAATAGAGGCGTCAATCCTAGCATAACGGTTATCGCCGTAAGAAATGGAATCACCGACCCGCATTTAAAACCAGCACGTGGTGATTTACGTTTTATTTCGCGCTAATGCTCTCGTGAAAGGCTTGAAACTATGTGTTTTCGTTATCCCCATCTATGGATAAATAGTTGTTCAGATCGGTTTCATCAGTTTTAGTTAGGTAACTACGGTGGATGCAAACCAGTTATATTCTGCTTGGTGCCCCATTTATACGGCCTTGTGCCACATCTAAACAAAAACCCTTAGTAAATTACTAGCCCGTTAAAGAAATTGACTGCATCAGCTCCTGCCAGTGAAGTAGGGGTTGCTTAAATACAAACATTAGGCAATCGTAGCGGATATTATTGGGTATTATTTATTACCAATTTCTACACTATTCAAAAATAATAAATAAGAATAATGGCATTGGTTTCTACTCATCATATACAAAGCTTTCCTCATGGTTTTCCGATTTCATTTAATCAGAGACTTCTTTTGATATAAACAAAAACAATGTTCTTTTTATATTAACACGTAGCAATTCTTTATATTAAGTTCCGAAAATTCTTTCAATTTTCGAACAAATAAGCTTGATATCTTGGGTTCATGCTAAAAGAGCTATCTCTAATCTATGTAAAAAGCCTCCAAAATTAGACCACCAGTTCACATACCACGACAGCAATATCACATCTACTGAAAGTGATGTCTACACAGGCCTGGCGAATGCATGAAATGCTATTAACAGGTTATTGATCATATGGGAATCATGTCAATCCGGTGAAATAAAACGGGTGATCTTTCAAGTGGTAGCTGTGTCAGTACGACAATATAGATGCACTACATGGACGATAACAAAACTCAAAGAGAAAAACCTAAATGAAAGCTACACAAGAAGGCTACGTGTTGTCTTGAACAAATCCTGGAAGCAACGCCCAAGAAAAAAGCAGTTGTACGGCCACCTGTTTCCCATCTCATAAACCATTTAAGTAATGCGAGCATTTAGAGCACTGTTGGAGAAGTAAGGACGAACTCATGTTTTCTAATGAACTGCTTGCCACATATGGAAGTGCTTGTGTTGGTTGACCAGCAAAGATCTACATGCATCAGCTCTGTACAGACACAGAATGCAGAGTCTCAAAGACCTTCAAGGAGCGATAGATAATAGGGACAGATTGTGAGAGTGGTTCATGGAACTCCGTGCTGTCAGTGTGACTTGATGATGTTATTTATACGGAGTTTACACAGAATATTACAGGCATGTAAACACAAAATTTTGGACCCATTTTGATTAATTTTTTATGTATTATCTATACTAAATTCAATAGTCCTAGAATTCTGCAATAAAAATACAATTGCATACATATATGTAGGGGTTTACTTTTTTTTAACTGTCCCATATTTGTAATTTGGTCTACAGAAGTAAAATGCTGAGATGATATCCGTTTTGGTTTCTTTGTTTAATGACATATCAACATTTTTGGGTTTATTCAATATAAAAGCCATCCTTGTAGAAAGACAATAATTCTTATATTTAATTAAAATATAAATAAAGTGATTCCTATCGTTCCGAAAAGTATTAGTACAAAGTGAAATTCTACAGGAATTCCAACTCGACAACTTCGATGGGGCAAATCCAGCACGTTACCCACCATGGGGACCTCCACCAGATATCCGTTTTGAAGGTAAAACATTTCGATTTGAAATACCAAAATTCTGCGATCTTAAATTTTTTTAAACAATTGGGAGTATCTATTAGAGAGAGAGAGAGAGAGAGAGAGAGAGAGAGTCAGACAGAGAGAGACTTGTACTTATTTGTGGATTGCTAGATTTTTAGTTATTGTTTTTTAATGCACAAAAATTGGGTAATTTATGAAGATAGAAGTAGTAGTTCTACAACTTATTATAATAATAATAATAATAATAATAATAATAAAAAAAAAAAAAAAAACAATAACAGAGAAAACAGATTATACAACTTGAAGAAATAAACCGAAAATATTGACTAAGGAAAGGAGACACAAAAGATGCCGGAACAGGATATAACAATACAAGCAAAACAGGACATTTCAAAATAAAGAAAGGAAATTCTACCAGCAAATCAATGGACAGAACATGAAGGAGAAAATTGATTAACCACATGAAAAAGAAACAAATTATTTTGTGTTGAAAGTATGGGAACAGGCCACGACAATAAAAAGACTGAATGGTTCAAGGACGTCAAAAATAAACTGGAAGGAATTGAGGAAAGTGCAGAATATGAAACACATTTAAAGTCACTAAAAATAATCCGGAACATATCAGCAAATTGAAAAGAACCAGGTCACGAAATGATCGATGAATTATAGTTAAAAAGATTCCCATCTATCAATAAAAGATTAACTCAGCAACTACATACATGACTACGAAAAACAAGAATTCTAAGATGAGTGACTAAGGGTGAAATTATTCTAATCCAGAAAGATTCTCGAAAAGGAATCCTAACAAGCAAGTACAAACCAATAATATGCTTGCAATTGATTCCGAAAATGCTAACTGTACAAATCACCTACTATAAATAGAACATGTATAGAAGGAAAAAAAAACAAGGATGAAAAATATAGCCTTAGCACGAATAGAAAAATGGGTATGTAAAATGACCCCATACTACGACTACAACTAATTATAATAATTAGCATACAAAAGAAATTACTTCTGAGGTGAACGGGGCATAGCTTACAAAAATCAACCTGAAGAGAGAAACTGAATATCTTAATAGCAGCAAAAATATGTCACAGGGACTAAATATATCAAAACAAAAACTGATGATATGCACAAGAACAGAAAATGTACGATATGTGGTGACAGTGATAAACAGTTAATCACACAAATGATTGCAGAAAGCAGGTTCAAAAAGATTATAAAAGTAGGCACGACTGGGCTGGAAAACTGAACCACAGGGAATTCTGCAAGAGATGAACCACAACAAAAATAACAATAACAAAACTTACTTGCCCTTGAATTCAAAGTAGCGTCCAGTTGGCAGACGAAAATAATACAACTCAATACTCAATACACTTCCTGATATTTGACAATCGCCCCACGTATGTTTGATTATGGCACATGGCCTTTTTTATTGTCGGAACCAGGTCCAAGATCATAGCGCACACATACGCGGCTGTTCCAAATTGCTTTAAGCTCATTCGGCACTCCACTAAAAAGAGGCGCCTCAGGCGCCAGGAGATAAACCAATCCCCTCTGGAGAGGGTTAAAGCCTGGGGACGGCTCTATGAGGCTTAAAGAGCCACACTCTCCGAGCATGTGACATGAATGCCGGAATCCATGTCAGCCTCGACCGACTGCTGCCGGAACCAAGACATACTCGACCTGATCCGCATTTCCGGGAACACGGCCGGCTGAAATGTGTCTCAGTCCAGTTGACAGAGCTGCGAGACAAGAAGACAATACACTTCCTGCAACAACACTGAATTGAAGTTATATTTATACGCTAATAAGTCCATGCATAGACCTGAAAACAAATCATAATCCAGGAAATGGACTTTCCCATGTGAGCCCAAAAGAATGGCATAAATAACTCTCCTTCTTCAAATTTCAGAAGTTTACACAACTTACTACGAAACTGAGTGCTGATTTTGATGACCTACCAAACCCAATAATGGTACATACCAAAAGAAGAATCTCTTAACGAAAAGTCAAAAATCCCCTGGCAGTTTGAGATAAAAACGGATCACGAATACCAGTGAAACTGAGTTTTAACTATCAAATGGAAAAAAATGTGGATTTTGTCGTTTCAGCGGATCATAGAGCAACATTAAAAGAAAGCGAAACGATAGAAAAATAGCTTTGGTCTTACTAGAAAGAGGAAAAACGTGGAACATGAAAGTAACAGTGAAACTAGTTTTAGATGGAATATTTAGAACCGTTTATAAACGCTTAAAAAGGGATTTGGTGAATTAGAGATTAAAAGAAAAATTGAGACTATCCAGATTGTTGAGATCAGCTAGAATACTTAGGAGAGTCCTGGAGACTTGCTGTCACTAAGACTTCGGTTAAAACTGCAAAGAAAAATTCACAAAGAGGAAGATAATAATATCGATTCTGAAATAATTAAATTCTCGTATCATAAGTTTAGATGAAAATTAACTTATTTTATAAAAATAAATGTTATGAGTGTACGTATTTCTGAGCGATAATGTTGCTATGGTTACATATGCGATATACGTCACTTAAGCGAGAGAAACCAGTCATAATTATTTGCTTCATATGTAAACTGCAGGTTATTTTATAACCGTCTGCAGCTGACCAAACACAATGGAAACCGTTTTGCTGAGAACAGCATTAAACGAAATTAGGAGAACGTAATTTAATCTCTACTGCTCAACGTTAATATTTAAAAGGAATTAAAATTATATTTTAATTAAAAAGAAGACTAGATGTCTTCTGATACGCATAATATTCTTTTTGGATTAACAAAAAAGCAACCTCAGACTTGATATATTTAACACACCTTCTATATACACACACATGCATGCATAACTACACGCATACATACTCATATCAATGCATATACACATACATATAAGTGCATAAAAACCTACATACAAGCATACACACGTTCATACATACACATATGGCCTCATACATCTATAAACAAAATTAGATACATACGTACATACAGGTAAATATACACACATACGTACGGATGCAGAAATTGCTACACATGCATATACACATTAGTAAATATATCAAGCATAAATACATAGATACACACATACGTATTTGCATATATATATATATATATATATACACACATACGTATATATATATATATATATATAAAATACACAGATATGTATATATATATATATATATATATAAATACAAATACTTATTTATATACATATATATATATACACACACACACGTATTTATCTATCTCTATATATATACACACATACGTATTTATATATATATATATATATATATATACACATATATACACACATACGTATTTATATATATATATATACACATATATACACATGCGTATTTATATACATATATATATGTACTTATATATATATATATACACACACACATACGTATTTATATATATATATATATACACAGACGTATTTATATATATATATACACACACATACGTATATATATATATATATATATATATACACACACATACGTATATATATATATATATATATATATATATACACACACATACGTATATATATATATATATATATATATACACACACATACGTATATATATATATATATATATATATACACACACATACGTATATATATATATATATATATATATATATATATATATATATATATATATATATATATATACCTACGGATACAGACCTATAAATACATACACATACATTTAATAAATATTATTTCGTATTTTTTTACTCTGTGAATAAAGAAATCATTTGATGGCATCGGAAAACTAATAATTAATTAATTTTTTTAACCATTTATATAGATAAACCTGCGTTGAAATTCTCAAGTATGGAAAAAAATTGTTTACAAAGAAAAATTCCGATTACTTAAAGGGAAACAAATTCCTGCCATGACTAAAGTAAAAGCGGAAATGCACGTGTCAAACTTTTGCTTGTGTACGCATGCGCAAGTCGTTGTTTACCGATACATAGAAGAAAGAATCTGATTTCTATTAAGTCGTCCAATATCAACTTGAAACCTGATCGCAACCACTGATATCAAAGTCGATTCTCCTTGAAACTGTGCACAGGACCAATAGCAGCAGAGTTCAAATGGTTTTAGCGATTCTTTAAATCACATATAGACAAACAAGGGCGAAGTTGATTTCGGCTTGTAGAGGGGTGCAGGGAAAAAATCTATCAAGAAGAAAGTAGATTTGTTATAGTAAAAATCAGAGATTGTCAGTAATAAATAGATCTGCCCTTACATTTTAATAAGACAAATATTTAAGCGCATAGTTATTCACAACATGTTTTTGGCTGTTTTAATGGCGTTATAACCCAATTCCAAATCGTAAAATTTAAGTTCCCTACTAAAACTACGTTCATCTGCGCAGCTTTCAAATCAAACACGAAATGAAGAAATGTATGACGTGTCACTGCAATGACTACGACGATATTTGCCAATAACAGCAGATACCTACAATAGCTTGAACTATTTCGGTTTGGTTTCTTTGTTTAATGGCATATCAACCTTTGTAGGTTATTTAATGCCAAAGCCATTCTTCTAGAAGAACAGTTGTGGAACTATATAACCCACAGATGGTAGGATAAGGGGTATTTGCCCGAAAGTGAATAGCTCGACTGGAGTTCGAACTCGCTTGCTGCGATTCCGCAGGCCATCATTTTAACCATTACACCACGAGGACACCTCCCGAAACTTTTTCGGTTATATTATTGACCCCCAGTAAACGAGTATGTTCTAAAATAGTGTAAAACTTTTGACTCATTCTAGCAACAGGATTGATTTGAGGATCTCACGTCTTTCATTGGCTAGCTAGCAAGGCCGGCAAATCATTGTTACTGATTTTGATTCACTGCGGGTGGTTCAATAGAAAATGCCGATGACCGAAGATATCCTCATGAACATGGACGATGTGTGCCAAGTTCATGTTTTGGACAAGACTGTTTACATTTTACTCCAGGCTGATATTACTGATAAACCTATGTACCCATCCATTCTCCCTTAGTCAATCAAAAAGTATCATAGTAAAGCATACTGGGTTCTAGACTTTTCATAGAGTAACCAGTCTAGGTGAAAGAAAGCACTGAATTCAAAACCTACAAAGTACTGTTTAGAGAATCTGTGGCCCTTAGGCGCGCCATTCTTTTGTTATCAGCTTATCCAAGAAGTATAGCCGGTTGTACACTAGCCTTTACCAAAATAAACACTTTGGAAGGACAGCCAGTGTAGGGGAAGGAAAAACTCTAAATTCAGAACCGAGGAATGTTGTTTAAGATAACCGATATGTACTTATACACAAATCTTCTGTTATCAGCTCATCCTGAGAGTTTGGCTGCTTCTACAAATGCTTCCATCACTATAAACAAATCAACTGTCTATGTTATGTTTTGACCTTTTGACCCGACCAAAAATGCCATTCCAAGGTGATGCACCGGAAGGAGGTGACACATTCTAATGGCAGTTATGAGAGGAAATCGGGTGGGCGGAAATTGGCTGATGAAATGGGACGAGCTAAAAAATTCCCATGGTACACTCATAGACTGATGCACCGGAAGAGAGTGACCTCTGAACTGCATGACAGCTATTTCCGCTTGATGACGATTAAACATTCGATTTCAAATATCGAGTGGGCGATCATGTAGGCGTTGAACTATTATATAACGCAGTCAAGACGGAAGTGGAGGCCAGTTGAGTTGAAGATCGGACGGGGTTATAGACAAGATGTGGTAGAGAAAGCCACATCAGGCCGAAGGGGCCCTCGGGAACCCCGATGGAGTTTGGGGACCAGAGAAGTTGCTGATAAGATGCAGTAAAGGAAGCCGTCATTCTGCAGAGTGGACCCTGGGCCTCCGGTTGAGCAGCCCTAGAGAACGAGAAAGACACAACGCTGACGGCCATAACTTTGGGGTCAAAATATTGCAGTTATGTTCGATCTCCAGCTCCCTCTCACACGCAAACCTTGAGTAACCCTTTTCGAACCCTTGCAATAAAGTGAGAGGTAAATATTTTGTTAAAGAAGTTTTCGCTCGTCTTTCTTCTTCGTTGTGTTGTTATGATTATGACAATATAACATCTAGTTTATTTGTTAAAAATGTGCTGAGTTAATGGTCGTCATCGAATTGATAAACAGACATTTTTAAAAGGCAGAAATCAGTTGATTATATGCATTTCTGCCAAACATTTTGTAGCTTTGCATACGTCTGGGTTTGTGGCAATCTAAGTTTTGTAATTGAATAGTGAAATCCGGACAGTGGAAATTATATATATATATATATATATATATATATATATATATAACGCCTAGACACAGAAGCATTTCTGCATTTCAATAACGTTGCCTCTGATAAGAAGTACACTTTGTCCCGGTCTTTTTATGTGCACTTTTTCCTTTCCTAACTTTAAAATTCCTTTTATGGGCGAGATATATGGAGGACCAACTGCCTACCAGTAGTTCCAAAGACACCCCGATCAATAGTTTCAACGGTGCTCCAACCAGTAATTCCAAAGACACCCCGATCAATAGTTTCAACGGTGCTCCAACCAGTAGTTCCAACGGCGCTCCAACCAGTAGTTCCAACGACACCCCGATCAATAGTTCAACGGTGCTCTGACCAGTAGTTTTAACGGCGCACCAACCAGTAATTCCAACGACACCCCGATCAATAGTTTTAACGGTGCTCCAACCAGTTGTTCCAAAGGCGCTCCAACCGGTAGTTATAACGACACCCCAATCAATAGTTCAACAGTGCTCGGACCAGTAGTTTTAACGGCGCTCCAACCAGTAATTCCAACGACACCCCGATCAATAGTTTGAACGGTGCTCCGACCAGTAGTTCCAACGGCGCTCCAACCAGTAATTCCAACGACACCCCGATCAATAGTTTGAACGGTGCTCCGACCAGTAATTCCAACGGCGCTCCAACCAGTAATTCCAACAACACCCCGATCAATAGTTTCAACGATGCTCCGACCAGTAGTTCCAACGGCGCTCCAACGAGTAGAGTGTTAAACGCTAAAACGAAGATTTGTCACTCATCTCACTTTTATAAAGGCCCCACCTACATAGAAATAAAAACAGCAGTTTCGTTTTTCTAGTTTTACAAGAAGTGTTTTTGTGTTGCTTCAACAAAAATGATTTGCTATGGTTTTTAATTCTCGATGAGGCTTTGACACTTTTGAATGACCATTGTACACTGGAACACACACACACACACACATATATATATATATATATATATATATACACACACACACACACATATATATATATATATATACACACACACATACCCCGCGCACACAAATACACACATATATAGATAAATGTATACAGAGGCATGTACTTATGATTGCAGATTTGTGAGGCAAATTAATATCAATTATTAGATACAAATTTTCAAAAGATTAAAACAAACAAAAAGCAACAACGAAAACCCGACAATTATCGTCATAAGATAAACGGTGCTGAATTTGTAGTTACACCAATCTAATTTACATGAATTCGAATGAAGTAAACGATATAAATAAAATAATATGCACATGAATTAAATAAAATTAGTAATATTTGTAAGATAAATATAATTGAATAAAATCTAAATAGAATCCTTTGACAAGAGAGTTTATCACATGAGGACTACTACATCTGATTCGAGTATGGCCAGAGTGTATTATCATTCAATAATAATTAAATACGCTACAAACAAATGCGGCTTTTAATCCATCAATAGTTTCAAAGTCTCTGCCACAAATTTCTCTCAAAAGAGATATGATCTCATGGCAAACTGTTGTGACATAATTTTTATGCAATTTAATATCTTTTAAAAGTTCTACCACTGGCTCATATTCTTTTTCCCAGGCGTGAAATATACTGGTGCAATTGGTGGCTTTTTGATAATCCACCAGTAATCTTTTTTCATGAGTACATGAATATCTTTTTAATTCCATTTCTACTTGGGCAGATCCTTCCGAAAACATCACCCTTCAAACAAATGTATTAAAAATGTTTATCCATTGAGTCGGTATCAACCATTAGCTCAGCTGAGGTATAGCAACTGAATTACAACAGTGCTTTGTTTCTAGTGGTGAAGGATTGTGTAGGACCAGCCACTGTTTTTTTTTTGGGGATAAGCTGATGACATAAGAATCTTTCATTCTAGTATCATAGATTCACCAAATCTCACGTCTCATGTTTGTGATTTCGATGACTTCCCTTCTTGATCCGTTACTTTTGGTTTGGTTTGGTTTCTTTGTTTAATGGCATATCAACCTTTGTAGGTTATATAATGGCAAAGCCATTCTCCGAGAAGAACACTAGTGGTACAATTCAACCGTTAGATGGGAGGATAAGGGAGTTCATACCTTTTCCAAGGGTAATTCCCCGAAGGTGAACGTAATAGCGTGACGAAGACACCCCCAGTTACTTGTTTACTAAAGCCAACGAACCTAATATTTCTTTATTTAAAGCTGCGGTGGAAAAACCGATTCGGACAATTATGAGCTTCATTAGCAGGAAGTAAAACTCCAACAGACCCGTTCAGAATTGGATTTCGACTAGTTGAGTCCATATGCTCCGACGATAACGATTAAGCCAATGTGCCTTCGCAGAGATGGATACATACATACAGAATTTCGTAAAGATATAATTTTTTATTTTATTTTGAACGACTGAACTACCTGCTATCCTGTAATGTATAACTCAATAGTCAATTATAGTATGCATTTAGTTTCAAGTATAAATTCTCTGGTATTAAATCGAACATTAAATAGTTGTTTTCTTTGAGAAAAGTCAATGTGAAACATCTTCATTATCTTTATTTTTTCAATCAATTTAATCGATGTCAGGTTTGGCTTTCACTTTAACCAGTACATCCAAAATTAAATAATGTCAGAAAAAGCCGAAGAGTAAACGACCAAAATGCTGAGGGTCGATAATAATCGAGTCGAGGAAAATGGTTTTATCATAGAAATAGAAATATTAGGCTTGAATTAGGTTTCATGCCTTCATAACATATCCATATTTATTCTGCTCTGAATCTGTAGAATCTTGTGATTATCAGAGTCATGAATATTCCTACGAATGCAGGCATCTACAACAAGAAACGGCGCAAATAGCAGATTTATAAATAGACGATTCAATATAATCTCGAAGCTTTTAACGAGCGTCCGCTGATGGCGTCCAGGTGTCGATTAGAAAGGATAGTATCTATCTCACGAATCTCAAGTTATCCGTCCGTAGAAAGTACGGCTGAACAGACACGAAGGGAATGTCTCGCTATTTGTTCTAAGTGTTTAAGATGGTGGCTTTGAGATGCAGCAGACCTGCCTTCAAATTAGATCATTGTCAATCTGCCCGATTCATTATGGTCGATGCAGTGCAGACCGCGCTCTTTTCTGCTTTCTAATCCTGTGTTATTTTACTTTTTGCCTAGAGAGACAATTAGTCGAAATAGAAATCAGCTAAGCAGCATTTGGGTCCTTGGGTCACTCAACCGACATGAAGAATTCACGTAATGTAATGTTCCTTCGCCGCCACTGGGGTATATCTGTTGTTGCCAAAACCAAAGAACAAAATCATTATGTATCATAAAATGAGGTATGTTCTTTCTATCATAAAACGAGATTAGACGATTGATGTTTTCTTAGTTTCGTTTCAATTTAGTCTACGGATCGGCTTACTAACGCACAAATAGAGACATACGCCAACTGCCAGTCAAGTCATACAGAATCGTTTTTATTCACAGATTATTAATACCTGGCATATGACCTTCATTAATGCTGACATTTTTCCCAGTCAGCTGGGCTGTAGAATATACCGACTGCATCTCTGCAGACGGGTAAGAGCCCTCCACCAACGAATGTTCTGGATATGACACTAAGCAATCTGATAGTGAGGTTCCAGTGATGCTCGAGCTTTGATGAATAACGGAGCACCCCTTCATTGCCATCGCTCCCTGGTCCACTCTGACCCGGAGTGGTAAAACCTGATAGGGCCTCATCTATGGGTCAAATAGAACTAAGCAGTGCCCTTATGCTAAATTGAATTGTTTGAAATAGAATTGTTTTTGACATTGAAACTGTAATATGCTTTACTGAATTTTTCGAAATAGAACTGTTTTGACATTTAACTGTGTGTAAACAAAAACTATACTTACACTAAACTAAATTGTTTAAATTAGGACTGTTTGACCAAATTATATAGCCTAAAATAAAAATGTTTTTGACAATTAAGATGTGTTCTTATGCTAAACTGAATTGTTTGAAATAGAACTTAATTCGTATAAAAATTGATTTGGCATTAAATAACCAACAAAGGTTGATTTGCCATAAAACCCAAACAAACAAAAAACGTTGAAATTTCGTCGGAGAAGACAATACAAAATAATTTTCTAAGAAGTCAAAATAATTTGAGTCTATTTCAAGATAAAAATCTTATATATTTTTTCACAAAAATTGAAAAAACTATAATCACCGACCTCTTTCTTTGTAGAGAGACCGACTTGTCATCCAAAATTTATTTTCAACAATTTTTTTAGATTTGTAGCAAGTGATTGCATTGTTTTTTCCTTTCTTTCTTTGAATAAACTGTATTTATAAAACCTTCTCGATAAGTAACTTTTTTTTTATTTTCACTACTTTTAAATATAGATTCACCTAAAGCTAAAGTTTTTATTGATTCTACGAAAAAGCTGTGATATTTGTGAGCGGATTTCAGTTATATCGAAAAAGGGGAGGGTATTAATAAAATGATATTTCAGTCACAGAAAGCAAGCAAGATTTGTAGAAATATTCTTAAGTTCCGGAAAAGATTTACCGACAACTTTTTGAATCCATGTCAACGCGTAGAATCCTCGTTCACCTGACAATTGACAATACGAAACGGATTTGTGAGTTTTTATCCTTCTATTATCTAATTTTAAACTCGAATTATATTGTGATATTTCTCTGTATTTTCGTCCACTGTAAATACTTTACCGATCAAAAACGCTTCGGGTGTTAAACCGGTTCACTGGCCTAGTGGGTAGAATGTTCGTCCGGGAGACCGGAGTTCAATCCTTGGTCGAGTCATACCAAAGACTTAAAAATGGTACTTAATATCTCCTTGTTTAACACTCATCTTAATAAGGTACGTATCAAGGGTAAAGTGGAGCAAACCAGAGAAAGGATTAGTGCCCTTCCCAACCCCTCGGTGTTGTAGCAACTGAAAAGGGGACCTTCGGGTCACCATCGACTACAGTCACCAACTTTACTTATAAATAACCTAACTAGAAGAAAACTCAAACCGGGTTAAATTGTCATTATAAATTTATTTCGGCGAAGAATATCAGTATACACTTCGTCTCTTCAGATGAATTTACACACTTAATTTGTAGGTAAAAAACAGTAAATATGGATTTCAGTATATATCTATGAACGAAAAAACCTTTATAAATTTAAATTTTCAGGCGAAAGGAAAGGGGGTTAAAACAATATTAGAAAAATTAAGAAACCAAAAAATGTGTTCTTGTAAATTGATCCATCCTAATTTGAACAAATGCTAATTTTTTTTTGTTGCCGGTAGAATTTTTTTTTATAATGTAAACTTGCAAACTAGATTATTATCTTTAAAAAATTTGTTGTTTATCCCTTTTACATGTGTTAAATCCCAAATAACAGCGGTATCATTCTATTCATAAAACAAACAATAAAACAAAAACAAATGGACGTTTCAGTCCCCAATAGGTACCTGTAATCATGTTAATATTTACCCAAAATGGTCAAATTATTACTAACGCTTTGAAAAATTCTAAAATCCTAATTGCAAATTAACTTTAAGATTTATTTTTATTTTTTTCGAGACTATTGGTTATTTTTCTAGTGTCGAGATCAAGATGGTAAAAAAGTGTCCCATATTTTCTGCCCAAGCGCTTTCGACCATACTTTTGGTCGTCATCAGGAGTAGAGTAGTTTTGAGTTGACTGTTGAATTTTTAATGTTTTAATAATTTGTAGCATTTTGTTTTAAACTTGTCGGTTGGAACGTTTTCAGCGTTTTGTTAAAAACGTTCGATTGGGAAAAGGTTTACATATAGAGCTAGTGATTTTTAGTTATTAAAAATAACTCACTTCGGAAGATATAAGTTGGTTAGTGCTATTGTTGTGTTTTATAATCAGGTGTTGTTTAATGGCGCTATTTTCAATAAAGTCATAAATGAGACGACAAGATAATTTTATGGTGGTATAGCCAATGTTAAAATTAATTTTTTAGCCAATGTTAAAATTATTTTTTTAGCCAATGTAAAAAATATTTTTGTTTTTCGGGAGGCACTCTCGAAATGGACATATGAATTTATAAACTAGATTGGTTTGGTTTAGGTGTAGTTTAGCGGAGTTGCTGTTATTCTTAACAATACGGTGTAGTAGATGATAAGTTTTATTTCTTTTTGTTTTTTAATAGGTTTAATGTGTCTTTTTATGATGTTGGTTATTGTTTGTTCCTCTAATTTGTAGTTATAGAGCATTTGATTTCTGTGATATAGATTAATTCTGTTTGCGTTGTTATTGTTGGTTGTGTTGTTATTTTGTAGATATTGTGAAGATATAGATATATTTGCTGATCACCTAATTTATTTAGAAAATTGTTATTAACAAGGGTTTGTTTTATGTTCGTAAGTTCTTTGTAAAATATTGACTTAGATAAGGAGATGTAAAATGTTCTATGAATAAGATTTTTTATGATTGTTATTTTATATTTTTGGCGACATTCACTGTAGTAGGGTGCAATTGTCGTTGGTAGCCTTTTTATATGGAGATTTTGTGCATTTGTTATTATTAGTGGAATCTGTAAGTACCTGAAGGAAGGTTTTTTTTAATTAATGTTGAGTTCGGTGGTAAAGTTTAGTACGGATTTTTTTTCTCCCTAGAGTTTGTTAATTTCGTCCCAGGAGTGGGTTCTGATTATATATATATATATATATATATATATATATATATATATATATATATATATATATATATATATACTCCGTTTTATGACATATTTTGAAGCACAGTATACACAATAACATTGCTATCGCATACTGAGCACTCTATAAATATTCATGATGTAGAATGAAATATAAAATAGAACATCCAACACCTGGGAGTATTTATGATGGCTCCACTGTACGCCAAAGTTCCTAAATCTTAATGCCATTATAAAAATAATGGATCTAATAATTTTGAATTACCCATCCGCAAAATACATTTTGATGTGAAAAAAAAGGAAAATTATGTTTTTTTTATTGATTAACGAAACTCGATTCTCTATTTTAAGACAGAAATCTAAAAAGTCTACTTTGATATATTTAGAAAATCACTAAAAAACGATTAATTGCCAAAAGAATGCAATCTGGAAAAAAATATAAAAGGTAGTTTCTAATTGAATTTTTATTATTACTAATTATATTTCCAACGTTTTTTTTTCGTTTTATTTTCCTTTATTTGTTTTGCTTAATTTCACAGCAACTGTTGCGGCACAAAATGAGCTTCATTAATTTTAAGGTGTCTAAAAATCGATAACATAGTAAGTCAGCATTTTCTGTAAACCGATTTTCATAATCAATATTAGTGATATGAATCTTTGCTCCCAGGTGTACAACTAGGTTAAAATTAGTTTGTTATCCCAGGAGTCTTCTCTGGATATAATCTACAATGTAAATGACTAAAACCCCAAACACGCAGTGTTAATTTTTTAAATTTATTTATAAAGCTTGCTGAGAAGGGGACATATTTTCCCTTAGGTTGCTTACAGTTCCAAACTGGTCACCCACCTAATTACTTACTAAACTCATGACTGCTAAAATTATTCTTCATTAAAATTTGCTTAGATTAGCTCTGTTGTGGCAACCCATAACCACCTTTTAGCCAAGCAGTATAACCACAAACAAAATGTCGATTACGAGAACTCTCAATGTAGATGCGATATACGGTCAAACAGGAGAATTTAAAAAAAAAGGGTCTGTCAATTACCAAGAGAGCAACAAGTCACGATTTAAATTTTGACGCTAAGAAAAACCACTCTAATTAGGGTGGGCTACGATTGGTGAAAGAATGGATATTTCCTGATCATTTAGAAAATACCGCTTCACTTTTATTTTTGAAACCGGTTCAGAGGATAGATCTCATGTCAATAATAAATTAGGTGTAATCTTTCAATGATAAAGTGCCTGACTTTTCTTTATATAAAAATTCTTTAGTACCACAGCTCACAGGCCTTAGGTTGTTTATAGTAATTGCTATTACGTAAGCGTCACTTACCTAAATATTGACCAAGCTCATCACTGCTTAACTTATCTGTTACGCTTTGCATATTTTTGCAAACAGGTTTTAAAAACAGCTGCTACTGAAAGCAACCTAAGTGGCCCCGCATTCCAGAAGAGGTTCATGCTTAACTTTGATTATCTGTCGGTAACCTTAGGATTTGATCCTAAGTCACACAATATTTGAACATTTTTTGTATTAAATAAAACACTTGAAATCATAACTGTATGTAAAGCGTTTGTATTAGGAATAATTTTTTGAAGTTACACTTCTTTACGTAAGATTGGTTTGATTTTGTTTTATGGCATATCAACCATTGTTGTTTATTTAATGTCAAATCTTGTTTTTACGTATATATCAAATATATGATTTGTAAACTCATTTTGTAGATACATACAGTTAAATGATCAAACAGTTCTATTTCTAACAATCTAATTTAGCATTAGTCATTTGTTTGCCCTCACTTTAAATGCCAAACAAATCTATTTGACCCATAGACAGAACCGTATGAGGTGCTACCGCTCCGGACCAGAGTGGACCTGGGAGCAATGGCAACGAAGGAGTACTCCGCATTCACCCAAGTTTCAGCATTACTGGAACCTCTCAATTAGATCGTTTTGAGTTATATCCACGACACTTGTTGGCAAGGGTGGGGTACTACCCTTCCACAGAGAAGCAGTCGGTGTATTTTACAGTCCCAGTCGACTAAGCTGTTTTACCAGAGAGTTTTACCGATTAATTATTAGTTAATTATTTACTGAAACCATATAACTATAAAAAGAAACAATTATCATCAAACAGAAATCTCGAAACTTGTAATCATTAACGTGTGTGTAAATTATTAGTATTAGGTAAATGTACTTAAATTATTTATATTAGGTCATCATCATCATCATGTCGCGCTATCAGCACGGATATCCCGGACCCTCTCTCACCAACCCTCCCTATCGTCCATTGCTTATGGCAGGTTCTCAGGGCTACTTCCCGTATCGGCACAGAACTGCTGTGCATAGGTTCGAGCTGGTCGTCCTGCATTTGTTCGACCATGTGAAGGTGTCCACAGGAGTACATCACTTATGAGTTCGTCCCTACTTCTCCTGCAGTGTTCCGCATGTCTGGTTCGTCTAATTTTGATAGTTTTCGTGATGGGTGGTAAGTGGCCGTACAGCAGCTGCTTTGTATGGTATTGTCTCCAGGACTTGTTCAATATTGCTCACAGCATTCTTGTGTAGTTGCCGTAAAGCTTTTCCTCTGTACGTTTAGTTAGCGTCCATGTAGTGCATCCATATCGCAGTATCGACACGACCGCTGCTTGGAAGAAACTGCATTTCTTTTTATCGGTCAGGTCTGACTTCCATATGACTAATAGCCTATCGATAGTAGTCCATGCCTTTGCTAGTCGCGTATCGATGTCTGTCTCGGTTGATGAGACACTGCTTCCTAGGTAGGTGAATTTGTCAACTAGTTTTAGAGAGCTACAGTTTATTGTGGAGATGTCACCTGTTTGAAAAAAGCACATATATTCCGTCTTGCATGCATTGACATGGAGGCCGATGCCTGCAGCGGCTCGTTTCAGACTATGTAGCTGGGTTTCAGCTTGGGCAGGTGCATTTGCCAGAAGCGCTATGTAGTCGGCGTCGGTAATTGTTTTTGCAGGGTACTTTCTCTTTCTTTCTTTCTTTTATCTTGAAGCCGTTTTCTTTGATTTTATCGATAGATGTTCTAAGCACGTAGTCTAGACAGATGATAAAAAGGTATGGGGCTAATGTGTCTCCTTGCAGTACACCTGCTACAATTTCGAAGTAGTCTGTGTCTCCAGTATTAGGTAAATGTACTTAAATTATTAGTATTACGTAAGAATACTTAAATTTGCATTATTGTGAGAAAATTATTTGTATTGGACTACTTGATATTATATAACTGTGCAAAAGCTCTCTTAAGAAATTTAGTGTTGAAAATGGTTAGTTTCCATAACACTATAAATGTTTTGTCAACACAAATAAATAACGAAAGTTCTTTTGAAACAACAACGAAATGCTTATTATTTTAGCAGAAGTAAAAGAGTCAGAATGAGAAAGGGTTCTTTTGGTATACCGTTAGTATGTTGGTCCTTGAGTTTGTAGGAAGTGTGCGTCACTGTAGCAAATAGCTCGTGTGACTGACCGCAAGGCTGGTTCTTCCGTGTGTGAAGCTTGCTAGTAGCAGTGTGTTCTTCCATGAAGGGGTTCCATGTGAAATGAACGTAGCAGCGGATGCGAGAGAGGTCTGTCTTGGCTGCTAACAAAGTGCTCACTGAACGTCGGCCGACTACCAAAAAGGACTAGAAAGATAGTTCTAGAGAGGAAAAAGGAATCAATGCGCTCTGTCCCTGATTGGTCAGTGTATAGCCAAAACGTTTGGCAGGGGTATTGGTTCGCAAAAGGAAATAGATCTGTTACTGCTACAGAAACAACTAACCAAAAAATCTAGATGTAAACGTACAATATAAACGTTTCCCTGACTTTTTGGTATAAAATAACCCCACATGGATTATCATTTGATAAAAATCAATCTTGTTATTTTGTAGAAAATGATCTGTTCAGCTCGACAACAGCATCAGAAAATGACACATATCAAAATATTGACTGATAGAAAAAGACTGAACTCCAAAGTAACCTTCGCAATTTTGTGTTCGAATTAAACTTTTTCTCAATAAACGGACGTTCTTTTACTCAGGAAATGAATTGCTTACATTCTTAAATCATTCATCTTTATCAATAATCTACTACTACTACTACTACTACTACGACGATGATGTCTATTGAAATCGTTGCCAGGCTGTATTGAATTTGAAAAAAGCACGATATACCATCAGAGCATCCAAAAATTGGATTAACGTTTCTTGATGAATACAATCTAAAAAGGAGTTAGGATTATCTTTCAATTTTATGTGCCCACTTGTTATAAAAGGGATTTCTATGTTTGATTTTAGATATATTTCTAAGGGGAAAATGGCTTTTGGGATTCAGAAGCAAACAAATGACGACATACTTTTTCGCAGTTATGTCAGCTGGGGCGACAGAATACACCGAATGCATCTCTACCGCAGGGTAAGAACAATACCCCGACCCGCAATGCTTGAAGACATGAGCTTACAGAATCAATATTCCATGATCCCAAGTGCTACGTAGGCACGTGAACTAAACACTTCTTGGGCTATATGTTGGGCCTGAGAGGCTCGATTCAATCAATCGGCTGGTCCCAGCACTTACATGATTAAGTCCAGACCGTATTCTTCAAATTGCTTTCAAGATAAACAAACACCGAACCTTTTTTTTTAAATCTTAGATGGCGGTGGCTGAGGGTGATTTGCGTTGATAGAAACAATTAATAAACATCATTTCTTCCAATATATCAATAGACCAGAAAACAAATGTACAAAATCAAGGTTAGGCATTAATTAGCCCACAAGGATTGATTTCATTATACAAACTAATCAACAAAGAAAGTTGGCACTTCATATTGTCATGTTCAGCAGGATAGACTTGCCAACCATTGTTAAGAAGCTCGGTTCTCGCTGGGCACGTTATACGAAGTGCATACAATAAGTTTCCTGACTTTTTTCGTATGGGCACCTTTATTGATAGTACCCACATGAAACTCTAGTCCCCTTCGAAGTAATCTCGTCCAGATGCAAGGCACTTGTTGTACTGTTCCAACAACTTCTGGAAGGGCTCATGGAAGTCCTCTTGTGTGAGCGTGTCTATGACCTTCGTCACGGCCTCTTTCATCTCCTCAATTGTCTCATAACGACAGCCTCTGAGCTTAGGGAATAAGCAAAAGTCACAAGGAGCAGGGTCTGGACTATAGGAAGGGTAAGGAACTGTCTTGATGCCCATCTTCGTCAAATAGTCTGTGACAAGGATGGAGTTGTTGATAGGAGCATTGTTCTTGTGGAAATGGCACTGACCTGATTTGAAGTGTGCTGGCCTCTTCCGACGGAATCCCTTCCTGAACTCCCTTAAAACATCAACATAGTAATCCTAACCCTTTGGCCAATCAACTCTGGTGTATTAACTTCCTTACTCCTCCCATACCTCTCATCATTCCTCACAGACTGCCTGCCTTCCCTGAATCTCTTATGCCACTCAAAAAACTGATGCTCGATTCATGCAAGATGGTCGAAAAGCAGTCTAAAGCATTCCATACGGCTCTGTGGCATTTTTTCAAGTTTAAAACAAAATTTTATTGCATATCGTTCTTCTAAATTGTCAGATTGCATTTTTGAAATTCACCAGCTGTGTAATCAGGCTTTAGTAGGGTGTACTCCAATTGCTGCTGTAGCTGAAATCTTAAAAATTGGTCAGTCAGCTCATAAGATGTATAGGAATAACATACTGAATTTTCAAGAGTTAATTGCTAATGCCCATACGAAAAAAAGTCTGGAAACTTATCGTATGAACTTCGCACTTCTGATTTTATGCCAAACTAACCTAAACTTAGTAATTGTATTATTTATTCTGAAAAGTTCTCATGTCGAACCATAAAGCGGATGGACGTTTATTTTTTAATTAAATTTGTTTCATCAATGTTGAGAGAAGTCAGAGAAACGATGAGGATTGCGCTTGAAATTTCATTTTAATGATCTGTTGTTCTGCTTTTGTTCTTTTTTCAATCTTTCCCTTTCAATGAGGCCGTCCAACAACAAACACGTTACTGATATGTCACAATGCAAAGGGCAGTAGTTAAAATTTGAGAAGTTTAATCATAATAAAGCAATTATTTAGAAAGCTTCAAATGACATGTCTACCTCTTTTTCTAACTATCACCGTCTTTTCATATCTAACCCAGTCTCTTCATCTCTCTCACAAACTTACATCGCTATAAGATATTCACGTCTTGATCAATGTTTCTTATATATATATATATATATATATATATTGTTATCCACTGACAGACTGTTTCGATGCATCACAACTCTTCAGTGTGGCTAGACACGCAGGACGCTTTATATATAAGTGTGTATGAGAGAGAGAGTTTATCTTTGATGCAACCTGAACTTACTCCCTAGGAAAGAGAAAATCCTTAGATAGTTGTTATGGTGATTTACCCACGCACGCATGCACTCTCCCAGTTATGAATAGCCGCAGGTATTTCAGCAATATTCCAGCTGACATCCCTGACAGTCGGACCAAACAGTTTTGCTGTCATTTGTATATGTTATATCACTGTTCTTTGTTAATATATTTGTTTAACTCATTTTCCTCCATTTTGTCTTCATTTCTGGCATAAAACGAGTCCACAACAGCAGTCTAAGGTAAATTATTTACTATTCGACAGCAAACATGTCTCTTGTCACAATAAGTAAATAACTCATTACTCATTCGAAAAATTAATAATGCTAATGTATTGTAAAAAGCTTCGTTATTAGCTTCAAAGAGTCTAAACATGAAACATAGTTTTTGCGATGGTACCATCGGATTAATATATGTTTGATGAACATATTTTAGTAGTGTTATTGGATCAAAATATCAGAGCACGTACATATTTAATATGGCCCTATTTCTCCCATAACATAACAATTGTCAACTATTCTTTTGAGAAGAAAATAGTAGCATAAAATTTTATCAAAATATTTTCTGGTTTAAGTGTTTGGTTTTACGGTATTTCAGCTATTCTTGGGTTATTTAATGCCAGATCATGGAACACTCATTCTCTCGGTTCCTGTCCTCGGTGTTTTACGGCGTGTGAACTTTCGTTGGGTTATTTTATTCCGAGATCAGTTTTCTGCTAATAATTTTCTAATAGGCATTATTATCTTGGTTCAAAGCAAATCAGGGACTAATGTGGGTAACTTCACTGTCCCGGATGTAGTTAAGTGCCGTACTCATGACCCACTTTTTTTTTTGAAAGTCTTACCCCTCAGCAGAGGATGCAGTCGGTGTATTATAGACCATCACAACCACCGCCAGGGTGAGCATATAAAGCAATTCACAGATCAAAGCTAAATAAAGCAGACATTTTTCAATCGATTCCCAAAAGTATTTGTTCTACTTACATCAATGTAAAAAGCAGTTCATTTTTGACGACAAGTATAAAAGCAAGCACTGTAAATGTGCAAGAATTTCGTTCCCAATGATTCTGCATGTTCTATCGATTTGGCAACTAGCCATTTGGAGCTTGTAGTTCCAAATCACAAACTAGTTCTTCGAGGTAGAGAGAATGTGACGTGCTTGTTTGATTAATCGAACGATAATTATATGGCTGCAGTTAATTTATTAGCGTGGTTTCTACTTCATTTAGAATTCTAGTTGGAGGACGATAACTTAGTGAAAATAGTATGACATGTAAAATAATGCATCTGGAATTGTTGCTTCGAGCCCCCACCCCCACAAAAAAAAAGAGAAAAAAGAAAAAAAATAGCATAAATGCAGTGTAATCCAGCGTTAATCACGTGAAAGTTTTATTTCGGAAAGACAATAGCTATTTTTTGTGATAATGAACACCACTCCTAACATCCTTCTCCCACGGATTATTTTCTTACTTACTAGTTTCCTGCGTGTACATCACATGAGCGAAGCTGTTCAAAGCGTAATGGAATCCCGCGGTGTTTCAGTTGTATCATGATCGTTGGTGAGATTTGTAAGCCACACAGATGAACGGGTAACATAATCTAATCTGGCGATTTGTAAGCGACGAGTTCAAACTGAGTCATAACGCAGTTGAAGTTACCACAAACAATTGGTTTGGTTTGGTGGGTTTTATGGCATATCAACCTTTGTAGGTTATTTAACGCCAAATCCATTTTTATGTAAATAATCTGTTCTATTTAAAACAATTCAGTTTAGCATAAGTACATAGTTTAATGGTAAAAAAAAATTTCTATTTCAAACTATTCAAGCAGTTATTTTTAACAATTCAGTTTAGTGTAAATACAGTTTTAATGTCGAAAAACAGTTCTATTTCAAATAATTTAGTTAAGCATAATCACACAGTTTAAATGTAAGTACGGTTTAATTGTCAAAAACATTTCTATTACAAGCAATTCATTTTAGCATAAGTATGCTGTTCTATTTAACCCATAGATAGGGCCCTATCAGGTGCTACCACTCCGGGCCAGAGTGGACCTGGGAGCGATGGCAATGAAGGGATACTCCGTATTCCCCAAAGCTACAGCACTGCTGGAACCTCACCATCAGATTGTTTAGTGTCATATCCAGGACACTCGTTGGTGCGGTCTTACCCCTCTGCAGAGAAGCAGTCGGTGTATTCTACAGCCCCCCACCAGCCGCTAGGGCAACACAAACATTTGTTGTGCGAGAGGTAAAAACGCCGTTGATCAAAGTGCCGTAATCAGATGGTTAAAGAAATTTTACACTGCTTGTAAGAACATCGACGATCAGCCAAGGTTAGGTGGGTCTGAAAACCTGGATTCTTAGGGTGCACTTCCAGTCAGTGAAGCAAATCAGGCAAGTAGCGTTCGGAAAATATCAAGCAAGCTATGAAGCAACAGTCCAATAAATGGCACTGTCGGCTGGGGCTGTAGAATACCCCCCAAACAACGAGTGTCCTGGATATAACATTAAACAATCTTCAGAAATACTGGAGCTTTGGGGGATGTGGAGTACTAATTTATTGCCATCGCTCCAAGGTCCACTCTGGCTCGGTTTGGTAGCACCTGATAGGGTTGTATTTATGTGTTAAATATAACTAAACTGTGTACTTATAGTAAACTGAATTGTTTGAAATAGATCAGTTTTGACATTTAACTGTCGTAAACCAAAACTATACTTATGCCTAACTGACCAGTTTGAAATTAAATTCGGCGTTAAATGACCCGAAAAAGGGTTGATATACCGTACAGCAAGATAACTGAACAAGCTACTAACGAGTCCAATAAAGTTCATCCCCTTCTCACGAAAATCATTCAGAGTTGTCGAACTGAAACAATTTTGAAAGTTATCTGAAATAGTTCTTCCCATATTTAGCAAAAAATCATAGAGAAAAGATTAAATAATACATTTTCCTGGTTAATTTTATATTTGAAAGAAATCATCTGGAAAAAGTGATTGCCATTTTCTGGTGTTCCACGGACGGTTCTTCCCGAAAATTGTCTTGAAAAGGTATTGAAGACGAGGATATTATCATTTGATCTCGGTGGCAAAAGAACAAAAACTATTACAAAAACCCATTCACATTTATTGGGGATGTTACAATTTTTAGACCCGTCTCATACACTGGGAGATGAGTAGAAGATTTTGTTCAGTCGACAATGGAAGGATCAATTTTATTTTATAAAACGTAGCCCACTACCAATCGAAGATATAGTCACTTATGCTTCAAAATATTCATCTGTTTTCATTGGCATTTAAAACCTCCCAACATTTTTTTAATCTAACGTTTAATTCACACGAGACTATCTGCAATCACTAACGAGAACTACTTCGATTTTTATGCTGTTCTTGCAGATTTTCATTTCAGGGAATTAAAGTTTGACCCGCCATCAGTCAATCACTCCTACCAGAATGTTTGCCACAGCTGGTAGGTAGTGGAGAGAGTCATTACATAAAATTTGGTTGATTCGAATCGAGAACTTAATCTAGCTATTTTCGTTTCCTTTAAAATGTAAACAAGTCTGAGAATTTAAACATATGCAATCTCGGGGGAAATCGGGTAATGATAACAAACACAAAAGTTTACCTGGTCTTTCCTAACAAATAGACATTCATCAAGAACTTCCCAAAGAAATACAAATATCTGTGTATACAGGGATGTTTATTCACATAAAAAATTCTTCCAAATACAAATATAAGTATATAAAATTCATAAAAAAACAATGTATGTGTATATACGTTTGTATACTAGCATGATTCCTATTTTTGTTTACATAAGAATCAGCAATGACAACAATGATCAAAATGTAGTATCTGTGCTGGATATCTAGGTTCAAAGTTGTACCCTTCGGTATTTATGCCTATGATCAACATGTAGGTGAAAATACTGGAAAGTTCAAACTTAAATCGGGTATCCTGATCAAATACTTCACTTTGAAATAGTTTTTGTATGGTTGAATAATTATATTTTCATAAATTCAGTTGCTATTCATTAAAAATTAAGATTAATAACATTAAAACAAAAATTTTTTAAAAAGTATTTTAAAAGTTAACTTTTTTTGTGTTTGTTCGATTAAAATTTTTATTACAAATTCTGAGAATTTTGAAACTATATAATTAGTTTTTCATTTTACGTACGGAATTTCTGATTATTTTATCGGTATGACCAAGTTGTGTTATGAATAGGGTGTTCATAAAGTCTAACTGAAGTTTTAAAATTTAATAACTAATATTTTATAAACGATAAAAACCAGTTCGTAAAAGTTATGAAAATTTGATTCTTGAAAATCTAATATTGGAGTTATTGATAATTTCGATTAATCATGATCACTATCTTTGTTGAGAGATTTTAGAACTGTTAAAAGACTTTTGGACACTATATATATATATACATATATATATATATATATATATATATATATTACTCTAAGTTTTACGATTTCGATCATCTGCTAACTTTCAGTAATACCTAACGGAAGAAAGTTCAACATTAATAGTACTTATTATCAGGTCGTGTATCTTAGAATAGTGAATTAAGTGATCTTTTAAACTCTGAATATCATTCTACTTGTTCCACGCTATCTTCTGCTCTGTGCACAGTTTTAAGAATATTTCTAAATTCCAATGTTGTTTAATTTTCTTTTCGAAAAACAAACCAAAAAAACAACTAAAACAACTAAAACATTGGAATTAAAGCAGTCACGAACTCGTCGTAGAAAATTAGAAATTTGATTTTTTAATTCTTTTGAGTAAAATTATACATTTTCAACCATTAAAAAAATCAATATATGATTTCTTTTTATTTTTTTAAATTTATTCTAGTTTCATTCATCGCAACTATTCAGGCCATCTCTATTGGTCCTTTAGTAAATAATGTCAATCAGAAATCAAGAATAAAATTCACCAAAAAAACAATAATTACAGATAAATCTTCATCGAATAATAAGTATTATATTATCTATCATACGATGTTTAATTCTTAATTTTAAAATTTAATATAAACATGAAAACATATACACAGTTGAGCAACTTATATAATAAAGATATTTCTAGCTGTCTTAAAGTATGGGAGACAGTGCCAGTTTTCGATGCTTTCTGATTAGCAGTCTTTGGCCATACACTGAATGGTGCAAACGCAGCAGTTTCCATAGCAACCAAATGTAGTTCTATGTGACTTTTTTAGTTTCCTAAACCAAAAATTAATTACAGATTTAATATTTGAGGATTTGGAGGACATTATAAGAAATACAACTTTACGTTATATCAAAAGACGTGATTTAAAGATGCTTCGACCAACGGAAACCTCCATGGAATAAGTGTTGAACGTTAATGGGAATATTGTTAAGAATATTAACATTTCATTTACTGTTCAGTTTGCGTTTGATGATAAAGCTTCAGTCACAGTATTTAAAAACATTTTTATATAAGAGTGGTCGGAAAAGTTCTTATGATGACGTATCTGCAGTTAAAGTATTTTTACCAATGGGATCTAAGAACTGCAACACGAATGAAAGATGTGAGTAGACCTAAGGGGAAACTATATGGAAAATAAATCTCATTTAGTCACATTACATAAGAGTATCTTGGTCAGGTTATGAACTTTTCAGCCGACCGTCATGTTAAGTTGTGAAATACAGGCGTAAAGATGATAAGATCCATACATAGTATGAGTGCATGAATATTTATTGTATCCGATCACCGTAGACTAAATTCTGATTTCATTTTGATGTTGTCAAAGACTTTGGCTCAAATTGGAAAAGAAATACAGAACTCAATATTAAGCTTAGCTGCAAAAAGAATGGAAGCCAAAAAAAAAAAAAATCTTGTTCTAGTTAAACGTTCAACCTACAGAAACCAAGTTACCGAGATGCCCCCTATTGCTCTGTTGTTTTTTCCCATTATTCGAAATTCTGAAATGGATCATGGTTTATTGTAAGATCGAATTCCTTGAGGTTTCAGGTTAAATGCACTGCTGTGAGCCTGTAAGTTTTGTAAAGATCTGTTTGGTCATTTGCCAGACAGATGGAAAGAATCATGGAACATGGCCAGACGCAATAGTCAAGCACTTCTTGAAATATATCACAACCTTTCTCTTATGTTTATTTGTATTATGCATTAAATACACTTGTCAGAATTAAGTATATCATATACGGGTGGTAAAAGAGCCCTTATTAAAAATAAAGAAAGTGGAGTTACCTGTCCTAAAGTTTAGGATAATTGTTCATATTTAAAAGGAATTCATCTTGCTGTACTTAACCATAACACATACAGTTTGTAAGATGATAATTGAAATAGAAATGAGGTAGCATCACTTTTATTAAATTTTAGGATAATTATTCGTATTTAAGGAGGTAAAATTAGTAATACTTATTCATATGCCAAATGGATTGTAAGATGATCTATATTTCAAATAAAGGACGTAAAGCCACTTTTATTAAAGTTTTAAAAAAGTATTCGTATTTCAATGACTTTTTCATTTTATCGTTTATCAATTACAATTTATTGCCTTAAGACGTGAGTGGTATACAGATGACAGCACTGAGTTCAGTTTCTAGGCTTCAGCTATTCCCGAAAATCTCTAAAAATTAAAATATCGATAAGTTACAAGAGCTGTTTGATAAATAAGGTGGATTTTGCCTAAGGAATTGGCAATAGAAAACACTGTTTACAGATGCACCTTTGTCAATTAAATTAATACTGATGAGTCTTTTTATGTCCCAAAAGACTGTCAGCATGATCATCTTTTATAAGATATTCGCCTGGATTTTTTACCCGAGTGTCTTGGTTTCTCCATAAGAATTTTTGGACTAAAACATGATTCTGCGAACATATCACACAATCTTTAGTAAATTACACATAGTTTGAACTTCTCAACCCGCAAAACTTTGAAGAAAGACCTCTGTTCAAGCCTGGAGAACTCTATTAGATTTGCCGCCATATTGTATAGCCTCAAAACATTTTGCAGAATAAGAACAACTTTCGCTATAAATCAATTTCAAACAATGCAGAACTTACTTTTTCGAAAAAAATCTGAAAAAATACCAATTCAGCTTTTTTTTTCGGAAAAATTCCTCTTATTAACAAAATGGCCATCTTATAATTTGTTTAACAAATCCTACAAAAACTAACGTTCTGAACCTTTCAGAAGCAATAAAAATTCTTCCAGAACATTGAGGTGCGAGGGCTTGACTGAACGAACTCATTGTTCGGCTCTGGTTTCGAAGACCGTCCGTTTGCTCAGTAAAAGTTAAAGTAGAGTATTGCAACTTTGGTGATAACTTCGGATGCCGATCACAGACTGTTCCAGCACCTAACACCGGAATCCTGTTCTCAAGCATTATGAGTAACTACCAACCAACAGTGGCCACGTTGGAGCGGTCTTAACCTTTTGTAGAAATGCAGTCGGCGTATTCTACAACCCAAGCTGATTGTGAAAATATGTTGATATAGATAGATTATACTGACAGTTTTCATAATAATGTTAAACAAAGGGAAACAATAACGTGATTAGTTTTGTTGGACATAAAAATCAACCAAAAAAACAAACAAATAAAAACTCCCCAAGATCATGGCTCAGACGAATAAATTTCTAGCTGAAAAATAATAGTGCGTATATTTTTGTTAAATATTGCAATCAATTTTACCGATATTTTTAATTTGCGATTGAATAATGTGACAAAATGTAAAAAAAAAAATTTAAAAAAATAGATGAATAAAATAAAAAAAGAAATGAATAAATACAATGGAATATGCGTCTAGTACAAAAAATTAAAAATTTTTTAATTTGGATCCATAATGCAATGGAGTAATGACATGAAAACTAAAAAGTAGGAACATGACTGTAGAGATTATGTGTGAGTGGATATTTACCCCCGGAGAATAAAACGCATTTCAAAATTGAAAACACGTCAATCGTTAGGGCATGCTACGATAACATGCAACCAAAGCCAGATATTTTGAGAGATGAGAAAACAGTCATCCATCACCTAACCAATGTTGCTTTGACACAAAAGAGAAGGTCCAATTCTCTCAGAATTTAATTGTGATAAAAGACACAAACATCAGATGAAACTTTAATTAATGGATTTGTTTCATCACTCTGAGATACACAACTAAAAAGAAAAAAGAGAAAAAAAATACGGAAACAAACTAAATAAAAACATTTAAGAATATTTCCTTGTTCTTTAACGAGAAAAACTATTTTAAAAATAAGTCTAACATGATTTTCCCATTTTATTAACAATATATATATATATATATATATATATATATATATTATATAATTTTAACAATGGAAATCAGGTATTATTTTTCAAACCATATCGAGTGTGTATTTATTGATATATTAAATTACCTGCAGCACCTAGGAAAAAAAATCTTATATTAGTTATATGATCATCAGACACATGTAGATTAACATGCCATTCATTAACACTTAGGTTATTCAATCCATTTATGACACAAAATCATAAAACCTTTAGTAAATTATCGACAGCAATTACTTGATCACAGTTATTTTAATAAAAAATAATATATTTTAAAATAGGAAGGTCCACGAAGAGATTTGTATTTTTTTAATTTATCTATTTTGTTCTTACATGTGTGTTATATATACGTGGATCATTAAATAAGTTTTCAGACTTTTTTCGTATGGGCACTTTCATTGATAGTACACAAATGAAACTCTAGTCCCCTTCGAAGTAATCTCCTCCGGTTGCAATGCACTTGTTGTACCGTTCCAAAAACTTCTGGAAGGAAATGCCACTGACTTGATGTGAAGAGTGCTTGCATCTTCCGACAGAATCTCTTCCTGAATTCCCTTAAAACCTCATCATAGTAACCCTAACCCTAACTAACCCTTTGGCCAATAAACTCTGGTGTATTGACTTCCTTACTCCTCCCACACCTCTCATCATCCCTCACAGAATCACTACCTTCCTCGAATCTCTTATGCCACTCAAAAAATGATGCTCGATTCATGCAAGATGATCGAAAAGCAGTCTGAAGCATTCCATACATTTCTGTAGCATTATTTTCAAGTTTAAAATAGAATTTTATAGCATATCGTTCTTCTAAAGTGTCCTCACGTCCAGATTGCATTTTTATGAAATTCACCAGCTGTGACAATCAGGCTTTAGTAGGGTGCATTCCAGTTGCTGCTCTAGCTGTTCATTTGAATCTGAAATCATAAAAATTGGTCAGTCATCTCATAAGATATATAGCAATAAGATACTGAATTTTCAAGAGTCTACGACAATTTTAAATGCCCATACAAAAAGTCTGGAAACTTATTGAATGCACCGCATATGTATGTTTCCAGCTTGTTGCTTTCGTCAGAGAACGTGAGGCTCAAGGCATTTTTAATGGGGTACTCAATGAGACTTTAACTCACTCTTGTTTCCAGTATAAATGACCCTTTTTAGTCAAACTGGCTTATATAGGGGTCGTTGTTCCTCTTTCCTGGAGTGTGTTTACTTTGTAGAATACACAAAATAATCCCTGATAAAAACCTAAGGGGGTGTCCTCGTGGTGTAATGGTTAAAGCGGCTGACTACGGAATCGTAGTAAGCGAGTTCGTACTCCAGTCGCGCTATAATGTTTACTCTTGGACAAATACCCTTGGGAAAGGTATGAACCCCCTTATCCTCCCAGCTATGAGTTAGATAGTACCACTACTGTTCTTCTAGGAGAATGGCTTTGGCGTTAAATAACCTACAAAGTTGATGTGCCATTAAACAAAGAAAGAAAGATAAAAACCTAAAAAAACACGCTTCAAAGAACTACACAAAACCCTACACCAGAAAGGATATACAACAACACTAATAATTAAAGCGTTGGGATTAGCAGAAAAAATACTTCTAAGAGAATTAAGGAAGCCGAAAAACACAACAACAAAAAACCACGAGCATATGTCGCAACCTACAACAAAAATAATCTAGAACTATTCACAGAAATAAAAAAAAATATGGAGGAAAATGAAAACAAAGACAAAATCAAAGAAATACTAGACACAACAAACATAATTAAAAGCCAGAGACAACCCAAAAATATGAAAAGAATACTTCTACATTCGGAAATAAACACAACACAAGGAGTTACCAAATGCAAAAACACACACACAAACGGAAACAAACATATATATATATATATATATATATAAACATAAATAATTAAAAACCATTCAAACTACACACACTAGTTAATTAAAATCTCATTTAATACCCATTAACTAGACCTTATGCCAAACATGTTCTCAGACGAAAGAAAAAACTTAAAACACACACACACATTCATACACACACATATGTATACATATACAAAAAAAGGAGAAAGAACTACCAGTAAATTTAAAACAACCCCCCCCCCCATGATACACACTTACACACACGAAAAAAAGCCGTTAGTGAAACCCAAAACCACTCCTACGCCAACACACACACACACACACACACACACACACACACACACGACTATGAACATATCAAATATCAAAGACGAGTTAAGCTGACCAAAGTAAACACACTCCAGGAAAGAGGAACTATGACCCCTATATAAACCAGTTTGACCAAGCACGTATGTAAGAACAAAATAAATTAATTAAAAAAATATACAAATCTCTTCGTGGACCTTCCTATTTTCAAATATATCCTCATTCTTTCTTTGGACCTACAACAACCATCTTTATATATATATATATATATATATAAATTTTGTTACACACTTAAATGTAAAAAACGGACATGAATCTGGCTCTAAAATGGATTCGAAGCAGCGCAGATTCATAAGTGCAGCTAAGCAATTAGACCACCGACAGGAGATTTCAGAGTTGCCTTGGTTTCGTTGTTTAATGGCATATCAACTTTCGTGGGTTATTAATGTCAGTTGTTGGATAAGGGGGTTCATGCTTTTTCCAAGGGTTGTTAGTCAGAAAGTAAACCTGACAGCACGACTGGAGTTCGAACTCGCGTTCCAGCAATTTCGCCCCAAGGGTCTCCTCCCAGCTGGAATCTAAAATATAGAATATGTTTCTATGCACCGAAACGTCCACCACGGATAGAATACGACACGAGTTCAATTTTCATGAGTAGCACCTTTGGTTTGAATTCATTGTTTTATTTAGTAGAGTCCCCATGGCGTGATAGGCAAATGTGCTGGGATGTGGTCTTTAAGTTAACTAGTTCGAACCAAAGTCGCTTTCACACTAATATCCTTGAAACTCCTTATCGCACCCACAATGGGTTTCACGGTTGTTCACCTACAAGGTCAGCTTTGGCATTAAATAACTCACGAATATGGATATGCAATTAAACAAAGAAGCAGAAACTGAAAAAAATCTTGCCTTACCAAAGCTCGAGAAACGTGTCTGCTTTAATGTCCAACCTTAGTTGGAGGGACAGAAGATTATTATCTTTTTCTGTGACATTTGCGCCAATTTAAACACAAACATCTTCGTCCAGGAATTGAACTTGGGTAAATGATTTCCTAAGGAGATAACCGTTATGTTAAACGCACATCCGATAAACGATTTGTAGATAGTTTCGGTGATTCGGTTTTCGTGGTCGAATCACAGCTTACAAACCGTTTGTAAATCACACTGAGAAGTCGCAACATTTGTATGAAATCGAGATGACATTGACTTGTTGCGCAACGGATCAAAGAATTATTTCCCGACAAGTCAATTTTTCCTTTCACTTTCGGAGACAAAGGGAAGAGTAGTTACTGAAGAAGAGGAGGAGAAAACTAATTGACTAAATGCATGTCATGTTGGCGGTCCTTAGAACACGCTACCAAATCAGCTGTTCATGACATGACGCTAAACTGTGTCAAGTGGTCATGCTTCAGTTCTGAAAAGTTTGGGAGTCTTGATTATCCCTTTTTTTTTATTACACGTAGGTGCACACCAACCCGTTGTGATAGACCGGCTTGGGTCCCAGTTATCGGTCTGATATGTCAGTTTAAAAACTATTTGTATTAGATGGGAATACTTAATGCCATATAATTGTGTTCAAAAGTTATATTAATTAAACAGGAATAGATACATTAACTAATATTGTTATATACCGTACCTATGAACGTTAGTGGGTATGTCCCATGCCTCAAAAATACGTTGGACGCTATTGTTACTCAAAACTATATAATTCTGAATAACCTATTTGTGTTTGATAGGAATACTTGAAACCATTCAATGATGTGTAAACAAATGATTATAGACAAATAATGATTGTTAAAAGTGCAGTTTTAAGCGAACACGAAGGAACAACCACAATAAAGATAGAAATCAAGCATTTAGAAATGAAACAAATTTCAGCATTAAATTACCCACTAAGGAGTTGATTAGCCATTGAATATATAACCTAAACTAGACCTGAACATGTGCTGGAATGTCTGCCAGTTGTTTTTGTTTGGCGAGGGGATGGCTGCAAATGAGCGAAGGACCCTTCGACATGTTTTATGACCGCCGAAAGTGTCGTTTATAGAGAAATTTTGAAACGTTTCATGATCCTAAATACAGAGACGCTTTGCAGTGAAAAAGGATTTATCTTCCAACCAGATAATGCTTCGTCGCACACCACCAAAGACATTTGGAAATGGTTCGGAGATCATAATACAAAACTCTATGGACTGGCCAACCAATTCTTCCAATTTAAATTCCATTGAAAAACTCTGGAGGATCATTAATAAGCGGTGGAATTAGATGCACCAAGCAATAAAAGAAATAAATTGAAAGAATCTTTAAAAAGAGAATGGTGTGACGTCACGCTTAAATTGCCACAATGCCACGATCCTTAATGTAACTGTTATCAAGATCAAATGCGGATCGACAAAATATTTTGAATAATCAAGTAGAACTTTTTATTACTTGATATTTTCATAAACATTTATACTAAAATCTAATTGATTTAATTCTTAACATCTCTTAAGAAAATGTATAACTTAAATTCAAGTTATTCATTACATGAAGTAAAAAAAAACAGTTATAAAGATATTGATATTTTTTTTAAATAATTAAACATTGAATTCATGCATAAAGAATTCGTCTAATATTTAGTACATAGATCCTCTCTCTCTCTCTCTATATATATATATATATATATATAGATTGATAGATATGTAACCCAGTGATAGGTAAAGTTGTATTTCAGATTTGGATCTCAAGCATTGGTAGCGTCACCGGCCTAGGAGAAATAGAAACGCTGAATTTATTAAGTTTGAAGTGCTGTTCAGTACCGTCAGCGGCACATTGGAACACGATAATTCTGTTATAAGCTTATCCAAGAAGTGTAGTTGGTTCTACACAAATGTTCACACTTATTAACAAACCACTTGTGTTGCAAGTCAAACAAGTCCCATCATTAACCGAACTGATTATCCCACAGATTTCGAAATCTACTGGAGAGTTTATCATATATGTGAAGGTTAGTGGAGTATCCTGAAAATATTTTGGGGTAATGAAATAATATTGTTTTGATCGTAGAAGAAAAATAAAAGACAAATTTAAAGAGTTTGTCTTCACTACTATAAATCTCCAAGAATAAATTACAAAAAAAAAAAAAAAAAAAAATCGAACTGATTCCAAATAGATGATCATATTGAATTATAACAATTTCTATCTAAAGGACTTAATAATTTAACTTAATGCCATAAAAATACAATACTATATATATATATATATAGTAACAATGTTGGTTGTCACTATTTTACTTTTTGGGTTTGTGGCAAACCAAATGTGATATAATTTGGAGAGTGCTCAATATATGTGATAGAGCAATGATATAATGATAATAAGAAAATATATATCCATATTTACCAACCCCTCCGCTCGGGCAGGATATGACACAAGTTCACTTTTAAGCGGAGTTTAACAGGTTGGAATTCAGAGTTTTACTTCTAGACAAACTGCCTCACCAAGGCTGAAGAACCCAACCTGCCCTAATATTTACCTATAACTGGAGGGAGAATAATGGGATTCATACCTTTCCCAAGGGTATTAGTGCTATGTGAAATGCAATCAGCCTCGTCCAGGATTTGAACTCGTGTCGCTGTGATCATTTCCTACGACGATAACCATTACACCATGGGCACCTCCTCTCTCTATATATATACTTTAAGAAAAACAACAAAACCGGTCACATAAATTTATAAATTTATTTCCATCCAGTTAAGCATTTTTGAAATTTCCAAAAACACGAAAAAATTAACAGGACTTCTTCAGATCTTTTAGGTAAAAAAACTAGAATAGACACAGAAAAAGTGGGAGGGGATAGAAGAGGGGTGAAGAGTTATCTTGCATTTCAATAATTTAAAAGTAACGAAACTGCCACAGAGAGGTAAATAAACATCCATTTATTTTAGTTTGATCTACAGGCCAATCTTGAGCACTGTTTTGATTTATGAAAAAAAAGAAAAAAAAAAAAGAAAACGTTTTAAAATTATATATAGCAATTGCCTAATCTCTTTGAGCTTACTGCCGTCACTCATTGTCTGACACTTCCTCTCTCAGGATCCTTTCAGTCGTATTCTCCCAAGTGACTCATCAGTCCTGCCGCAGGTCTACAAAGTTTGAAGCAAATGTGACATACGAAGAACCCTACCTCTCCATGACATTGATTTGATCAGCTTGCGGGATTTTATGCTTGTGCATCACTCTATGCCTCTTGAGACACGAAACAGACAAACTTTATTACATATTGTGTATGTTACACTGTCTGTTCAAGAAGAGAAAACTGTGTGCACCAATCATCTCATAATACTTTCAATGATTGACATTATATATATATATATATATAAACACACACATATATACACATAAATGTATACAAACATAAATACATATACATACACTCCTGTATGTGTATAGACTTACACATTCATATGTAAGTCTAATTACATGAACATACATAGCTATGTATGCATACACACACAGACATGTATACATATATGAAATCAATTATGCACATATTTAAACACACATATTTATACACTTGTATATATATATACACACATATACATGTACTCATACATACATATACACATATTAACACACACTCATATACACATATTCACTCACATATACACATAACACACACACATATATATATATATATATATATATATATATATACAATTATGTATATAAGGACTGTGAGTGACATAATACAAGAATAAACGCCTTATTTTCTACCTAGAGCTATGATTAGAAGATTCATTTATAAAGATTTTTGTTTTTTATCATTCAGGTGTTTCAGACTATTTTCTACATCTTTACTGTTATATTCACGACGTTTCGGCAGGTATATTCTCCGGCTTTCTTCAGATGTTTCTTGTCGAAGGCTACACGGAACTTTGAATAAAGTCCTTTTTTTAATCCACAGGGGTCGCTTGTTCCGAGTCTGTTAATCATAACCGGGTAAAAGTGATAAGTATTCCTGCATTGTTACTCACCTGTAGTCAGGATTGAACCTGCAACCACCAAATGATAGTCTCTTTAGAAACATCAAGCTTCATCTCAGAAATTCACACATCTAAAGATTTTTGCATTTAAGATGTATTCATAAAGAACAATAAAAATGTGTGCATATTGAATATGCAAGATGAAACAAGTGAGAAGTTATGTGCATTACAAAAGTTAATGTTGAGCATACTGGTTTTGTAGAGATATGCTATATTGTCATTTGCTCGACTCTCCAAGTTGTCGGTTGTAATAAATCAAATAGTAAATATTATACTGACTCACAGGTGTCATATTTAATATCACCATTTCAAATTGATGGCTGCGATTAATCTGATGTGTCACGAACAAGAAGAAGCCATTAACAAATAAATCCGTTTATTGACTTCTGTAACTTACATCATCGATTCTAAAACAACGCAGGGCTAGTTAGATTACATATAATTAGTTTTAATATATCAAACAGATGTGCCATATAGTGTCTTTCGGCTCAAGAAAGAGAAGCCTTAATCTTCTCTCTTGCCGGCCTGAAATCACCCGCCAAGGTGCCAAATGTGTTTGAACAGATTCCGGGTATTTTGACGCAACTGAATCTAATTACGATATTCAAATTTTCAAAATAATCGCTGTACCTTCTGTGTATGAGTTCAGGGTTGTTTTGGTTTGATTGCATATCAGCCATTGTTGTTTATTTAATGCCAAATCCTGTTTTATATACATATTAAATACATGATTTGTAAACAGATTTTGTAGATACACAGTTAAATGATCAGTTATATTTCTAACACTTCAATATAGCATGTCATTTGTTTGTACTCAGATTAAATTTCAAACTTCTATTTAACCCATAGATAGGACCTACCACTCCGGGCCAGAGTTAACCTCGGAGCGATTGCAATTAAAGGATACTCCGCATTCTCCAAAGCTCCAGTATTGCTGGAGTCTCACTATCAGATGATTTAATGTTATATCAGGAAATTCATTAGGAGAGTGGGTTGTACCGATTAGCAGAAATGCAGTGGGTGTATTCTCCAGCCCCAGCCGACTGTACGATGTATGAGTTTTGCTCCAAAAGAACTTATATCAGCTAATATATACAGCATATTTTGGCCTTTATTTCACTCTTTAACATTTTATGCCCTGTCAGCGGGGATAGAATAACATAACTATATCTTACAGAGGGGTAAGAGTTCCCCTCCGAGAACATGGAATCCTAGGTATGACACTTAACAGAATCTGTTAATGAAAATCCAGTTTTAGAGCTGGGGGGGAATTGAGTGCCACTTCGTTGCCTTTACTCCCAGGTCCACTGTGGGTATTACCATAATGGATTAAGATCTCATCTATCGGCCAAATAGATCCGTTTGAAAATTACTTGAGAAGATAGGAATAATTGATATCATATCTGTGCGTATATATATATATATATATATATATATATATATATATATTCCTTTTGCTGACAATCTGAATATGACAGTTGTTAAGAATTGTTGCAAAAGATACTGGACGGTTTTTAATGTTTTGGAATCATATGAACCACTCTCGATAAACAGTTGAAGAGGTTGGTTGTTTGAGTTTTATGGAATATCAAGCTTTTTAGGTTATTTAATGCTAAGTCCTTTATATACATATAAATTCAAAGTATATGATCTATAAACGAATAGTTTGTAGGTATCCTTTTAAATAAACCAGAACACTTTTGTTTGCACACAGTTAAATGGTTTCAAGTGTTGCTATTTAACAGTAGCAATTCAATTTTATATCAATCTAATTTGTTTGCACATAGAGAAATGGCTAAACCATTCTATTTGATTCATAGATGAGACCATAATATGATCTGCCCTCCATATCTCTCTGGGACTAATGGCAATGAAGGAGTACTCCACATTCCCCAAAACTTCGTGACTAGAGCCGTCTTATTAGATGCTGCTTAGGGTCATATGCAGGACAGACGCTGAGGCGTTCTTACTCCTCTACTGATGTGCAGTCAGCGTATTTTTCAATCTCAGACGATGGGGATCCCATCTAAAGTTTGAATTTGAGTTTTGTTTAACGGTATATCAACCTCTGGGTCATTTAATGCCAAAAAGATTAGATTTGGTTTTGTTTTTCATATGTTTTAGGATTTAGGATGTGGCTTGTTTTTATATGTTTTATTATATTTGGCTAGATTTTGATGGAGATGTTGGTTTCTTTTGGAAAGCTGAAGATTTCATCTGGTTTGATGTTTTTGAAGAGGTCCTTTAAATTGTTTGTGTGGTAGTATTTTCGGGGAGTTTGTCTAAATCTTTCAGAGTTTATGTGAATGTGTTAAGCTGTGAGGGGTTACTTTGCACGTTGAGCATTTTTGGAGGGTCTTCTATTTTTAGGAGGTATGAGTGGGTAATGTGGTTAATACGAAGTCGGGAGAGCATCACTTCTATTTCTTTTGTAGCCTGCCGGGCCTCACTTATTCTATCTTGTATACGGTGTCCCATTTAGAGAAATTTCTAAGGAACTTGATTAATTTTAATGAAAATCTAAGCATGAGTTTAGTGCAGACAGACAAGGGCCTGTATGCTAAACTGAGGAAAATAAATAACAAGCCTTCATGGTGAGGTTCTGTCAAGAAATAAAGGTGATAGACAAAAGGCATTAACGTGTATTAAACAGGCACATGAGAATAATCGACTACTGTAAAGAGAAAAAATAGCTTTAGAAGCTAAATCACATCGACTTCCTTTATTTTTTAAAAAGATTATATCCAATTGAGTTCCTTTTCAATTATTCCTTCAAATATAGGCAAGGTTTTATCTTTGATTATCCCCATCCTTAAAACAGTCATGTAGGCTAATACGCAAATAGGTCTGGGTTATCAATAAATAAATAAATTTTAAAAAGAGCTGCCGAAAGAAAGATGAGTTGAAAGAATTCAACATCTTTTCTTGTTGTGGACCAGTAAAGGGCCCGGATGAAAGACACAGACTCGGGTTTACGTGGAACAAAGTATATTAACGAAAATATAATACAAAATAGGTAAAAAAGTGTTGAATATCAGTCTGACTACCAAAGTGTGAGGCTGGAATAAACTTCACCTTTATTTCTTGTAACGAATACAAGAAGGCACGAGGCCTTGTGGTTTTGGGGGAGGGGAAGGGAGCGGTCATGCTTTAACTGTATTTTCTATGGGGAACCTAGCTAGCCACATTCGCCGACCCATTCAACAATACAATATATAATCACTCGTCCATCGCCATACACGCAGCAACCACCAAAATACCGCTTTTGCTCTATGAAAAATTCCTACTTAAAACCCGAAACTTATGCATGATTTTATTTACAATGTACGATTTTGATGGATATGCTGGGAATGGGAGAAAGGCTGGAATAAACTTCACCACCGAGATGAATATTCTCCCGATATTAATAGCAACAGGAAGAGTTCATTACAGTCAGTAGTTTGGGTACCATAACACTTCTGTTAGATGTCAGGCTTTATCTAGTCCTTTTTAACTCTGTCATTAAGTACTGATGTGACTGGGAAGATGTCACCCACTCAAAGCCAAACTAGAGGTAGGATTTTCAAAGAACCCATATATCACGTGTTTTCATGATTCGCTCGCTCGTTTTCTTTGGGGGTGATTGAGTGGTATGAACACACGAGACAAAACTGTCCCTCGAATGACTAAAAAGCTACGTGTTCTCCCTGATCCCTTACTTCCAGCTTCCGCTGTCCAAGCGAATGAACAGATAGAATTAAACAATAAAATATTCTAAAAATAAAAAGGGAAGTTCTTTTTTATATGCGTAACTCTACAGATAACAACAAGTAGCCATTCTCAGCAGTTGCCTGCTGCCTATACCTCAGGCATTCATTTGCTGCCCGTGCTACAGATATACATTGGGAACCGCAAACAACGCCACAGACATTCATTTGTTGAAAACGTCACAGACATACTTGGGAACTACTAAGACCTCCACAGACATTCATTTGTTAACCACGTCACAGGCATACATTGGGAATCGCTGACAAAACCATAAACATTCATCTGGGTGACAACACAACAATAAAGGTTTTAGTTGATTGGTTTGGTTGGTTTGTAGGGTTTTATGGCATATCAACCTTTGTAGGTTATTTAACGCCAAATCCATTCTAATGTAAATAATCTGTTCTATTTCAAACAATTTGGTTCAGCATAAGTACAGTTTGTCAAAAACATTTCTATTTCAAACTATTCAAGCAGTTGTATGTAACAATTCGGTTTAGTGTAAGTACAGTTTTAATGTCAAAAAACAGTTCTATTTGAAGTAAATCAGTTAAGCATAAGCACGCAGTTTAAATGCAAGTACGGTTTAATTGTAAAAGTCATTTCTATTTCAAACTATTCAGTTTTACTCAAACAATTCATTTTAGCATAAGTATGCTGTTAATTCTATTTAACCCATAGATAGGACCCTAATCAGGTGCTACCACTCCGGGCCAGAGTGGAACTGGGATCAATGGCAATGAAGGGGTACTCCGCATTCCCCAAAGCTCCCGCATCACTGGAACCTCACCATCAGATTGTTTAGTGTCATATCCAGGACAATCGTTAGGGGTGGGGTCTTACCCCTTTGCAGAGGTGCAGTCAGTGTATTCTACAGCCCCAGCTGACTGGGCAATACAGAGTTAAAAGTCAAACAGTTTTATTTCAGATAATTCAGTTCAGCATAAGTACACAGTTTAGACGTCAAAAACAGTTCTATTTCGATAATTCAGTTCAGCACTAGTACGCAGTCTCAATGTCAAAACAGTTCTATTTTAAACAATTCAGTTTAGCATAAATACGCAGTTTAAATGCAAAACTCAGTATAGTGAAAGAAGCACGTAGTTCTATTTAACCCATAGATAGGACCCTATCAGGTGCTACCATTCCGGGCCAGAGTGGACCTGGGAGCGATGGCGATAAAGGGGTACTCCGCATTCCCCAAAGCTCCAGCATTGCTGGAACCTCACCATCAGACTGTTTAGTGTCATATCCAGGACACTCGTTGGGGGGGGGGGTCTTACCCCTCTGCAGAGAAGCAGTCGGTGTATTCTACAGCCCCAGCCGACTGGGCAAGGCTTTAGTTGACTTTATTTTTTTACGTCAAAACTCATTTTCAATATTGCCACGATTAAGCTTTTTCTTAGACCGGTTACCATACCGAGGTTAAAGTGCACAGTCTCTTTTACTATTTACCCTTAATTAGAAGGAGAATAGTCTGATTAATACTTATCCATTAGGATTAGGATTTTATGAAATACAAACAGAATCGTAGAAAATTTGATCTCCGTTAGCTCAGTCCACTTTTTAGAAGAAGAGAACCGCTATATCACAAGCGCCTCCATAAAAAGTCTAGCTTTGCAAATCATTAAAATCTCAGTGAAAAGTAAATTCTTCAAGAATTGACTATGTAAAACGATAGATTTATTGCTTTAATCCAATAAAATTAATTTAAAGATTTCTTTTCTGACAAAAATATGAATGAAATTGTAAGAATACTTTTCAAACAGATCTATTTGACCCATAGATGGAACCCTAACAGGTGCTACCATTGTGGGTTGGAGTGGACCTGGAAGTAATGGCAGAGAAGAAGTAATCCACGCTCCCCTGAGCTCCAGAAATTAAGCTTTGCCACTGTATGGTATTCAGTGTTTTCCGCGAGGCACAAACTAGAGGAAACGCATTTTACCTCTCTGCAGCAGATACTGTAATTTGAGATTTAAATAACTGATTAACTTTTTTTAGTCTAGGCAAATTATATTGATATACAAGATGATCAAAAATAGGGATATTCATTTTACGTTATTTTTAGAGTTCTCAAGAAAGAACCTTATGTCATCTTCAGGAAACAAGTAAAGCACAAGATCTATTCTTGTAAAGAAAGTTATTTTCTGCCATTCAGGTTTCTTTATTTGACTTTCCCATGACCTTTGCTATCGTAGACACCAGTCACTGGGCTCTCCATTTGAGATCTTCTGAAGTGGAAAGAGTCAACGTATTCTAAGCCCCTCCTCGAGTGAGTTCTAGTCTCATTGGGTGCCACTTTCATATAGCCTTGTGCCACATCTAAGCAAAAAGCTTAGTAAATTACTATTCTAAGCCCCTCCGATAGGGCAAGTGGTAGATTTAGTTTGGTTTACTTATTTGGTAAACCTTTGATGGTTATTGAATGCTAAATCCTATATATATATATATATATATATATATATATATATATATACTCTAAGATACTTAAAAAAATTTTAAAAAAGGAACCCTTCCTTTCAGATATTTTATAGAGAAAAATACCGTGATAGACAAGTAGTTTGCTACATCAGTCGCACTAGTCAAATATTGAAAGTTAGAATGAACTAGCAGATTCCCTCTTCTCTCCACAAAAAAAATTTGGACTACTCTGCGGTAGCGAGCTATCAGAATTCCTCCTCTTCCATTTGGCGACATTTACTTTACAATCCGGCTTGCTTTGCCGCTTAAAACCCCACAAAGTTTACTATCCGGGAAATCTCAAATAATGAGTTCCACGTATCAGTGCTCGAGACCCTCCTCATCACAATATTTCAACTTATGTGGTATATGCAAAAGCAATTTTACACATTACTCTTATTTAACACAACTCTTCTTAATTCAATCAATCCTAACTTAGTACCAGAAGAAAATAATATTGTCCACACCTATTCATCAGATTTACGATATTTTTTTTCGTTTAGTTTTCTTCGTCCCATATTTTTCCACAGTCACAAACCCTTACCAATTTCCCCTTCACTACTTGTTTGTCACGGTATTTTTCTCTTACGAGAAGTTAAAAAGGATTTCTTTTTTAGAATTTTAAAATATCTGAATGTATTCTATGATGAATACGCTTTTTAAAGCAGTTTTAAAATTTTGCACGTACCATAAAATCTTTCTAAGGTTTGTTAGCGAATACTTTTTTGGTAACTTTATTTCTAAACGACTTTGTGCTCATTTGTTTTCACAGAATTAGATGGTTTCATGTATTGCTAACATTAATTATTCATTTAATTATTAATCGTTTGTTTGCACACAGTTAATGATATTAATCATTTGCTGGTGCACAGATGAATTGTTTTAAGAATTGATATTAAGACAATTCTGTTTTATATCAATTATTTGCTTACCCACAGTTTGAATCGAAGTATTGATCTCTCAGCGTAAATGACCCTCAGTCACCGCCTTCTCGTACTTTTTAGATAAAGTAGAGTTAGGCACTTGTTTGCCCCAAGAGCAACTTGAAGAATGTTGTCGGGAAAATCATATTGATACTAGGGCTTGACATGACCTGCTGATTAATCGGTTTTGGTTTCTCAGTCCAATCATCTAGCCCATTAAGTGGACTGTTGTAAATCACGTGACCATTGGTTTGTGGTGTCACAGACTGCTCAGCCACTAGCATCCAATTCTGAAGCAATACGTGTCACCATCCACAGCCAACGGGTGACCTCCTTTGGGCGGTGGGGGGGATCTTACCCCTCTGCAAAGGTGCAGTAAGCGTATTCTAAAGCCCCTACCGATTGGACGGTTGTGGTATTTTGAAAATCTTTCACACTCACATACAAATATATATAGAATTACGTACAATTTATAGCGTATACGTTTTTGTGTTTGTATTTGGTGTGGTAGAAGGGAGATCAATTTGTACAGTAAAGCTATGCTCCTCTTAAAATGGCTAAATTTTGTGCTGCATTTAAATAGAAACACTTAGTCTTATAAACGTTACATTGTTTACTATCTGTTAATCATAGTTTAGATATTTACACACTAAAAAAAAATGGTCTTTCAATCGAAATTTCTACTATCTTGACATTTGACAAGTAATTCGTGCGTGCTAAATTAATCGAAATAAATTCATATAAAAAAAAGAAGAAAAGAATCAGATAAAATCTTGATAAAAATGTATTTAAAGTAACGTGTTGAAAACCCTACTAGGTTTTCATCACGATACTTCTTATAGTCAGAATTGCTCGGAAGGAAATTTTACCTGTTAAAATGAGATCATTTTCACAATGTTCATTTTAACTTTCATAGACGGAAAGTTCATATCAGTGCAAGGGACTCCAATCGTGGAATCAAATCATATGCTTTTTTTCTTGATATAATAAGATCCTGGGAACTGTGTGTGATGTATGATGTTCAATTGACAGGATAAGATTATTCTCGATCAACCAGCAATCAAATCAAATAATGATTTCGATTTTTTCACTGAAGGAGTATAATATTTGTTGTCATTTTTCTCCGTAATTATTTAGAATAGTACATTAATCCGACAGAGAGGGTTGCAACATTACACATATACCTTCTGTCTCAGTGTCCTCGTAACATTTCTGATATCCATCCAAACTTAATTATATATTCAGCATATAATGAAGTTTATATATATATATATATATATATGCAAAATCCCTCAGCCATGAGCAGAATGGAACACAAGTTCATTGTTTAAGCTGAATACAATTGGTTTAAATTCAGTTTTTCTTTCCCTGTATCTACTGGTTTCAGGAAGAGTTTTTCGCCAACAGAATAGTCACGTCTCCCAGACAAGGCGGTAAAATGTCATTTTCGGTGGGTAGTTATGTCAGGAAGTTATTTTTCAGTGAGATATGTTCGACAGTGGTGGCTTGCTAGCAGCAGACACAGCCTGCTGCGAAGCCCCGGGAATTGGCAAACAAGTACGTTACCTTCCTGGTAGCCGAGTGAAAAAGGGATTCTTTCAGTACTAGCGTTGAAGGCTGAAGTGAGAACGGGTTTCTCTTTGGTGCTAGTAAGTCTATCTTTCAAGCATGCGCGGACTTCGTTTCCTGTCAAAGTCTTCTGGAAACTGCTACATTTTAAAAATTTATCTTATTTTTCTATTTTCCTTTTATTAATCTCCACTAAGGCTCCTTATTCCCGTGAGTTCTCGGAACACTAGCTTAAAATTGAACTGTAAGGTCTTACTAACCCAGAAAGCAAATACAGTTACATTATACAGGAGCCCTCTCTCACGTTCACGCAACGACTTGGCCTTTTAAAGAAAATTAATTACGCAGAAAACATTAGTAGAGAAACTAAATGTGCTTTAGTATAGTATTAGTAAATTTAGTAAAGTATATATTTTAGGCAACGACGGGTTCTTCTCCATTTGAAAACTTTTTAGAGAAGGTTGGAGTTTCCAATCCAGTTTGGAAGCAAATAGAAATAGCTCATCTAGATTATTAGAATTTATTATCAGAATAGATTAGTTCTGATCTATTCACAAGTATTCATTATATTGATTCTATACATAGACTATATTTCGTCCTAAATTAAAAGTGTTCTTTTTAGCACTGCATGATAAACCTGTAACTTTGTAAATGAAGCCATTTCTAACCCAATTTCACATTTGAAGAAATAATTGTGTAGCGTTGTCATTCACCTTCACTTCGATCAGAATTATCGATTGAAAGGTAATAATTCTTGAATATTTCCATTGATTGATTTATTCATGATAAAAATCCTATAATTAAGGTGAATGTATTCACCCAACCTCTTATTCATGGGGTGTTTTTATGAAGTAAACTTAGTTTGAAATCAGTTTTCCTTCTCCTGGACTGGTTGCACAACAAAAGCTAAAGGACCCGGTCTCTCCTAGTATGTACCCATACCTAAAGCGAAGACCAAATAGATTCATGCCTTTCCCAAGAGCAATAGCTCGTAGTGAAATGCTAGTAGCATTTAGATTTGAAGTTGGGTCATCGACTTCATTTCCAGGGACGATAACCACAACGCTATAATTAAGTTGTTACTAAACGTTAAACTGAACGTCTACCGAAGATAGCTTTTAAGTTATATTAACGCAATGATGATATTGAATTACGCTTATGAGGTTCCATCTACTTTTTAAATGACGTATACCCAAGTCATTCAGGTAATAAAATTTACCTGTGATAGCTACAGGTGAAAAAGTCAGCGAATCTTGATGTTCGTCTGTTATTTTTGATAGAAGCAGAAAAAAAATAAAAGACAGTATTTATTCTGACCGGCACTCGGAGACTTGTTCTTTTTACCAAGGCGCTATCGTTTTTTAAACCTGCATTAGCATATAAAGGATTCATTCTACATACTTTCTGAATAAGGCCATAGAATTTCACTGACTCTTTTGTTATTAAGAAAGGTTAAAGTGATTCCTTTCCCCATCAAATGTGGCAACCTATCTAAACTGTAGAAATGTGGAATAATGGGGAAAAAAGGACAAATGCACACAACTTACTGATGGAATAAAACTTCTTTGTTACCGTGCAAAGTTGAATTCTCTGGCGTTCTGTTTAGATTTTGGCTTTAAAGTTTTTTTTTAATTCTTTTCATTTTCTTTCTTTTTGTTTAAGCTATTTTTATGTCAGTGGCAATGAAGACTTTTTCTTATTCTTTTAGTGGAAGTAAAATCAAACTTACAAGTTTTGTAAGTATTTTTCTTGGACACAATTTCTAATTTCTGAGTCTACTATGGTATTCAAAAAATAAAAAAAAGGACAGAACATTTTAGAACATGTACATGTAGGTAGCGGTCTCTTATTTTCATCAAGTTCGTCATTAATTCTTAATTTCTTTTGTTAATAATTCACATGTGTGAAGAATAAAGAAAAGTGAACAATTCAAAAAGAAAAAAAGAATCAGATGCTGGAAAAGTGGTTTTTATTCCCGGAAATCGGCGTCCCATTCAGGTTCAGAATTTGCGCAAAGCTGTAGAAACATTATTTCGGTTTAGATTTTCGGTGATTGGTTTTATTTCTCTTTATCAGAATCTCTCAATAATTTTCTAAACTAATATTACTTTAATACTGAGCTAAGTCTGATTGTGTTGCATCAGTATCTCATGTAATTAAAGTGTACTCGTCTTAAGAATCAGCAGTAAAACCAGATTGTATTTTTACCTAGATTTAACTCAATGTGAAATATAACTATCTTAACAACCACTAAATCCTCCCTCATAGGGCTTAAAATATGCGGAGTGGGAGTGACCTGGGTGTGACATTAAACTCCGCTTAGTGTTGTAAATTTGTGGTAGAGCTTTAAGAAACCGGAAATACCAGAACCGCCGTTGTGTAAAGAAAATAGACGTACCGTGTGTCGCCATTGTTATTTATCAATAAAAAGGTGGTAGGACTCTCTCTCTCTCTCTCTCTCTCTCTCTGGAGCAAATAACTGGATACTTTTATCAAAATAATCAATTACCTTTCCGAGCAATTGGGAGAGGTAGGATAATGTGAAATCATAACTGTGAGTAAATTATCTATATTCATTAGAAAGATTTGAAAGTTTTTAGTTCAGAGCACATAAAATATTATTCGAGGCAAATTTTTAAAAATGGGTGATTAAAAAAGATTATAATGAAACGGTGAAAATATAATCAAACATTTACAAATGTATCAAAATTCAGCTTTAAATAGCCCATGGAATTTTGATATGCCGTGGTCGTTCTTTTGTCGGCATTATTAAAAAGAGAGCAAAGGACAAAATTTATGGGAAGAATAAAGTTTAGAAGGCTATATTAAGCTCAATTAAAGGTTTTCTTAGGTTATTTTCACTAATTACTATCACACCAAGTTTAAATGTAAAATTTCCTTTCTGATCTCATATATTGAATATCAATTATCATTCTTTTGTTGGTTCATATATTTAGCTGATGATGCAGAGATAAAATATTCCTTTGTCTTCTCGCGTACAGAAAGTAAAAGATGGATGAGACAGAAGTAAAAGTTCAAACTGAATATATACATCAGCGTACGACGTCAATTCGGGTAAACATCTGAGGTGACGTCTATCTGTGTGTCAGTGGTGTGCCGATTCTTTTTCAGGACTTTCAAAATTAAAACCGAAAATTCAAGTTGAAATATTCTCTAAAATCAATCGGACATAAAAACAAAATAAAGTTTAATGAACAAAGCGAATTTATAAACACTTACTTGATACTTGATTTTACATATAACCTTGTTCTATAGTTAAAAGAAAATGTTATTGAAACATTAAACTTATTCATGAGTTCTCAATCAAATGCGTGAAGTGAATCTTATATTAATGGTCGAGTTATTGAACTAGACTTGAATCTTGGACCTTGTCGAGGCATCAAACAAAACTTCTCGCAAAACAGCGTGTCTTATGAACGGCACCGGACCAGCTTGTCGCTATTATCAGAACTCGATAAGCACACTCCAGTTTGACCACTTAATGACGAAGAACAGACACTGCTTGTCAAAGTGATTGTTAAGTCTGTGAGATGTTTCTCTCAGAGTTAGCATCAAGGGAGCGTCTTCACACGCACAAGGCACGAAGCAAAATTGGATTGTGGTGCGTATGCTTCAAGTAAAATTGTTGTCAAAAACAGGAATAAAAATAACGCCATTGACTTAATGAATACTAAGTGCTAGGTTTTTGCTTTGGAAAAATAACGGATAAAAAAGAATATATATATATATATATATATATACGTATATAATCACTAGAACAATGACTTTGATTATCTTGCTGCTCGAAAAAATTATGACGATTTTCAAAGAGGAAACAATTATTTTGTTGTTGATATATGTAATATTATGATTCTCTCTCTTAAAGCTTGCTCTCCAAAATAGTGTGTGTGTGTGTGTGTGTGTGTGTGTTTGTGATATTAGAACTTGACTCTCTCTCTCTCTCTCAAAACCTGCACTCTAAAGTAATACACACACACGTAGATCATTTAATAAGTGAAGGGACTTTTTGGCAAAAAGCAAAATCCCTTTTTTAAGAATTTATTTCCATAAACTGCATTATTTGGTCGTCTGGGGCTGTAGAATACACCGACTGTGCCTCTACAGAGAGGTAAGACCCCCCCCCAAACGAGTGTCCTGTATATGACTAAACAATTTGATGGTGAGGTTCCAGAGATGCTGAAGATTTGGGGAATGGGGAACCCCCTTCATTGCCATTGCTCCCATGACCATTCTGGCCCGGAGTGGTAGCACCGGATAGGGCCCTATCTACGGGTTAAATAGAATTAAGCTGTGTACTTATGCTAAACTGCAGAGTTTGAATTAGAACTATTTGACTAAACTGAATAGATTGAAATAGAAATGTTTTTGACAATCTATGTACTTATGCTAAACTGAACTGCTTGAAATATAACTTTTTGATATCAAAACTGTGTACTTACGCTATACGCTAAAATGAATTGTTTGAAATAGAACTGTTTTTGACATCGAAACTGTATTTATGCTTAACTGAATTGTTTGAAGTGGAACTGATTTAACATTTAACTGTGTGTAGATAAAATCTTTTCTTTTACAAAACCGAATTGTTTGAATTAGAATTGTTTGACTAAAGTGAATAGTTTGAAATAGACATATTTTTCACAATTCAAGTGTGTACTCATACTAAACTGAATTGTTTGAAATAGAACTATTTGTTTAAAAATGGATTTGGCGTTAAATGACCAACAAAGTTTGATATGCCATAAAATTCAACCAATCAACCAAGCATTATTTGGAATTAGTTTATAGGAAAAACTATTTTCATCTCGCAAAAATACTTGTTCTGAAGTTTGTCAAAATGATTGTAAATCAAGCAGACTGTTTCAGACTTGAAAAGAGTTCTGTCATCAAAAGTTTATTGCCTGAAAAGTGCAAACCATATGAAATTTACAGAAGAATGTGTGATGTGTGCGGAGAAGCACGATGTAGTAAAAAAAAAATAAATGGGATAAACATGGGTTCGCCACAACGGTCCTGAGTTGAAAAGACAATCTATGGTGTGAAAATATTCTGACTCTCCGGTAAAGAAAAAGTTCCGGATGCAGTGATTAGTAAAGAAGGTCATATATTTAAGTGACAAGTCATTGGTTAGAGTACTGCAAGCTCAGAACATTGACAGTTGGGTTTTCCGTTGGAATAGGATCCCTCCTCACCCAGTGTCCACAACAGTTATTCACATGAAGTGTCTATTTAGGCTGAAAGATAAAGTGTTACATGCCCACAATCACGGAGATAAGCCAGAAAAGTGAATAAAAATTGTAATACTTGTGTATTCTTGAATTTAATTTTAATTCTTTGTGTAGTCCACACACAACTTATGTAGTTCCGATCAAAATATGTGACCTTTTTTCTCTGAATAAGTACAGAATGTAATTGAAGTCGTTTAGATTTCGATACTGCTGAAACTATCTCTTTCATCCTAATCAAAAACCCTTTGTCATTGTATTTTAGAAATAACCAATTCTAATATCAAATGAATCCAAATCAAATGAACAATTAATAGTTAGGGTATTGTCCGGTTTACAAGTTGGAAGGAAATATTTTTAAAGTCAAATTTCACATCTTTTGTGCTTTACTGATGCTAACTTCGAGCAACTAGATTAAATATTAAATGAGAAGTAATGTCTATTAAAACATATATTTATTGAATTAGGTAAATTTACCTGGCAGGCATCAGATACATTGCCCAAAGAAATTATTCCAGATAAATTTCATGTCAAGGATTCCAACCAAATTAATTGTGTGATTTTTCTTTCTGTATCGAACACCAGAGAGATAACATCTGATTTGATTCGACTTGGATATCAGCCAGTCCAAGGTTACTTTTAATAAGTATTCCATTTTTTACTTTAAGCCAATAAAAATTAATTTAATTTTAACCTGAAAAATCTAGGAGTTCTTTTTTAATAACAAGGTGAATGAAAAACATGTAGCTATATTTGGCGTATATCTTATTATACGAGGGTTCATTTTTATTCAAATGTCTTTTGTGTTTTCCAAGAAACAATGAATTAAATAAGATCCCTATACGCCAAACATATATTGTGATTTACTCAAGATTGGTGGTAAATGTAATATTGCTGAAGTACATTAAATTTATACAAATACATATCAATATATGTACAGATGACGAAATGAGAAAGGTACCAGCAATGTTTCAACACTATACTGATACACTGCATATTCTCTTTGTATGTAAGAAAAGATCCGTAAAGGATACAGGGGTGTGTGTCCCGGCGGCATAAGAGGTAAAGGGCTGAACTGCAGCCTCGAAGTTATCTAGTTGTATTATTACTTTCTCATTTGGACTAATATCCTTTGGAAAGCTGCGATTTCACTTATCCCTCACTTATGGGTTAAATTGTATCACTGCTGCTCTTTAAGAAGAATGGCTTTGGGATTAAATAACCAACAAAGGCTGAAACCAAAGCAAACTTATACAATACGATGCAATTATGTGCGTGTTAATATATCACAAGATGGTCAAAGAGTTATGAATTTTATCATAATATTTACTATTCCCAACCAAGTCGATTTTGTATCCAGGACAAAATAAGCATGTGGCTGGATAGTTTGCAGCTCGCCTGGTTTCAGCTTTTAAACAACCTCAATTTCATGTTTGCTTGTTAAATAAGATTAAATGTCGTAGATTTTGGTTGAAACTGTTTACGTCATGGTTCACCTCAACAATGAAAAAAAAAAAAGAAAGAAAAAAGATTTCCAAACAACTCAAACATTTTCATTTTTATTCACATTTCTGGTTTAATATGGTGGGAGTGGACGTCTGAAACTTTGCAATATGGATTTAAGCATTGAGCTTTTTTCTCATCTGTTCTGTGTTCAAAAGACAACTGTTCTTTTACTAACTGCTACCGTACGGGCATTAAAAACAAATATTTTCCTCCTAATTGTTAAATCCTTCCTTTACTGTTTATTATCTGCCTACTCCTGTATTTGCACACACACACACAAATATGTATAATCACTCTCTTCGATATTTTCCTTTTATCAATAAAAACCCAAATTTTAATTTTTCGATTTATAATGAAATTAGTTTCGGGAAACATATAAAATGGATAGTCAACGCACTGAAACTTACTTTTAACCTTTAATATATTAAATGTACATATATGTACATATAGGGTGACCAGAAGGCTCCTTTTTCAATAGCTACAACACCGAGGTGTAGGGGAGGGCGCTACTCCATTCCCTTGATTGCTCCACTTTACCCTTGATGCATACCTTTTAATGCTGAGTGTTAAGCAAAGAGGTATCAAGTACCGTTTTTAAAGTCTTTGGTATGACGCGATCTCGGATTGAACCCAGATCTCCCGGTTCATTAGTCAACACTCTACCCACTGGACCAATGAGCCAGTTAAATGTAGATATAGAGTACATTAAATTAATGAAAGTGTCACTATTTAATGAAATTTAATGAGATTATTTATTTTATGAGTTAACGCCTCGTCTTGTATTCCTATTAAACACTAATAATTCTATTTAATATAGTTCGTTTGTTTGAAATTATTTCATATATTAATAAATATATTTATGAAATATTCCTATATAACAGAAATAATTTACACGAATATATGGTGGTTTTAAATGTTTAAAAATCTTTCATTCTATTGAAGTAATATTTAGTGTTTTCATATATATATATATGGGGAGAAAGAGTTAGAATTTTTGATAAAAACATGACGACAAAATACATTTAGCAGATCCACCTCCCTCTTCTCCCCCCAAGTGATGTGACTGTTTTTTTTTTAAGTGACAGTGATGCCTAGAGCAGGTTGGAAGCTAAGCGAACCGGTGGGAATAAACTTGAAACGTGATTAATAAGGTAAACACGCCTCAATGTTTCTGGATTTCTCTTATTCGTTGATATGCAGAAATTCTTGTTTGTTTCTGAATATTTGAAAAAATTGCAGACATACTATCGAAGTAAAATTTAATGTTTTCCTTTTCATATTTGTATATGTATTGAAACAAATAAATAAAAAAACCAATAAAAACTAATAATATTGATGAAAATAAGAAAACAAAAATTTTGGGAAAATCACTTTGTTCCTTCCAAGTTACGTGACTGGAATTTTTGTGACAAAAAGGCGTTAAAGCAAAAGTGACTGTTTAAAGTAATTTAGAAAATATTTAAAAAAAAACGGTGTGCAATGATCGGGCATTGTTGAAAATCAGAAATGGCTCGGGTTTGAACCACTAAACTACAAATCCACAGACATTTTAGCAGCTAAAGTAAGTAACGAATGACGATTTAAACTGAAAAGGTTTCAAAAAGAGCGTGACCGTTGAACTTAAATTAAAACCTAGTAAGTTTAAAAGCAGCGAATTTGAAACATTTTTGTGGTCCACTTAAGTGTCCTCTTTCTTGTAAGAGTACCAAATCATATCTGTGACAAGACCACAGATAATAATCAACCACTTGGTCAAATACAATATAAAGTAAAGTTGGCTATCTTAGTCGAGACCGACCCGAAGGCTTCCTTTTCATTAGCTTAAGTCTTCTCTTGTAAGAATATCAGATCACATCTGTGACAGGAGCACAGATGTTAATCAACCTCTTGGTCAGGTACAATATAAAGTCAAGTTGGTGATTGTAGTCACGGGTGACCAGAAGACTCCTTTTCAATAGCTAATACACTTCCCTAGATTGCTCCACTTTACCCTTGATCTGTGCCTTATAATGCTGAGTGTTAAGCGATGCGGCATCAAATACTATTTTTGAGTCTTTGTTATAACTCGATGTGGGATTGAACCCCAGTCTCTAGGGCGAACACTCTAACCCCTAGGCCAATAAAAGGTTGTAGTATAATATACAACCCATAAAAATACAAATCTATATCGACGTAGGACCCATAATCGGCAGGTGCTCCTTTGATAAGAAATATGGAGGACTCAGTCGACATCTTAAGAATTTTGCTGTTCTAAATTGAGGTACATGAACAAAGATCAAAGCAACTTCTCAGAGACACCAAGAGAAAAATTGTTCTTTATAGCTATGTTAAAAGTAATCCTACCTAAAGAGGGTAAAGAAAGAGATTGAAAAAAATCTTGGTTGAATCCGCTAGATTTACATCAAGCGTAAGATAATTGACTAATCTTCAATGATAAAAAAGGTTGGTTTTATAAAACAATGATGTAAAAGAAAAGTTGAAATACTAGAAACAGTGAAGGACGTGTACAAGATACCCCAAACCGAATCGAAACATCAACTTATTATTAGAATTTTCGTTCGTTATTTTGGTAAGTCCTGATTTGTTCGGGTACCTTGAAACACCATACTCTTCCCCAGCAACACAAAACAAATGATATCACAAGAAGACAAAATAAATGTACAGTTAATTAAAAAATCATGACAGAAACGAAGACTACATTATTTTCCCTTGAAAACCGAGATTGGAAAAATGACAAGGTAGAAAGCAAAAACTTAAATAAATTACTACTAAATATCCCAACGGGTAACATCACTAGACTAAATGAACAAACTTATGCAAGAGCAACACTACTCTGTTACTCAGAGGAAATGGAACTGAAATACAAAACCTGGATGGGAAATTAGACTAAAATGACATGTAAAAAAAATAAGACAAGGAAGGAAAAACGCGCTCGGATAACTTTGGAGAGACTATCAAAACAAAACAGATGGCAAATCTGACGATTCATCTTGAAGAGATAAATCAAAAAATGTTGGTGAAAGAAGGGAGAGTTAAAATATACCAAAGACTGTCAAGCTACACAAACAAATCAGGACTTATCAAAATAACGAAAGAAAATTCTACCCACACGTTGATGGAGAATACACGATGACACACCAACAATAGTATAAAGAAAACATAGCTATTTCGACGTAAAATACGGAAACGGGAAGGACATAACCGAATGGCCAAATGGAAAAATAACATGGAAAAATATCAGTTATCTAAATTTCTGAGACGAAGCTTGTTGATTTTATTCATTAAGGGTTTTCGGACTATTGTCTTTATCTTTATTGTTATTTCCCTATGTCAAAGGACTAGCTGAAAGGATCCAAAAGATATATAATCCATGTGACATCAGGACAGTATTCACAAGTGGTTCAACTCTCCGGAGGTATTTCTTCCGGGTCAAGCCACCAACGGAATTCAACATGACCAAGAACTGTGTTTACTCCATCCCTTGCAGTTGTGGTAAAATATACAAAGGTGAGACAGGTCGCTCACTATAAGTAAGGCTAGAAGAACATCGGGAGGCAGTAGTACGAGGCGAGATTGAAAAGTAGGGTATGGCGGACCATATATGAAAGGAAAAGGGAAATCATGTGCCCTTATCGGATAAAGTTGAAATAATTGATAGGGCTGAACATTGGAGGATTAGACGCCTAAAGGAATCAGCGCATATGTTGGGCTACAATGACCTGCTGAGTAGACCAAGTATAGAGTTGAATACAATATGGGAACCGATAATTAAAAAGGTTAGATGAAAGAAAAAATCTGAATAAGAGCACAGGTAAAAAATCATTCATAATAATAAAGATGAAGACAATAGTCCGAAAACCCTTAATGATGGAAAAATAGTTACAAAGACTCGACAGAAGTCCTGTAATCTCATTGAATAACACTCAAGAACGAACCGAATTTAAAAACGATTGTCTAAGATGGCATACATTGATACTGGTTTAAAAATTCATCTATGAGAGATGGCTGCTGAACAGAGTAGATGCCTTGGAGAAGCAAGAATACCCGAACGGATCACAAAGGTAAAAACTACCCTGATCTAGAGAGATCCCGTAAAAGGATTCATCCCACCAAGTGTCAAGCTATGACGTAGTAAACCCAAACTGCAGAAATTTGTGGGGAGGAGATTTATAAAATCACCTGAATGCCGCTGTTTCCGAAACAATAGAAAGGACACGCCTCAGGAGGTCAAGACTAACGGGTGACTAACACTACATTGATCGACACATCCTCTTGGAAAGCAAAATGTGGAGGCAACATGTCGCTTTGGTGTGGATTGATAATAAAAGGGTCTAAGATATGGTCCTACAAACCTGGATAATAGACTGTCTGAAAATGTACAAGATATCCCACAAAGTCATAGACTTCATAATGGAAGCAATTCAAAACTGCAAAGTAGATTTAATGGCTGTAGGAAAAACTTCAACAGGGGTAGAAATCCATAGAGACATCATTAAGGGATGCCCCACTCAATTACATATTCAGGAAATGTTCTGGGGGTCACAAATTTACTAAATTGCAAGAACATGAGCAGAAATAAGCGGTTTGCAAAAAATGAAAAAGAACTGGAGATTTTTTACAGGCAATAAGAATATAAAATGAAGAGTTAGTAATGGAATTTGGCAAAATAAAATGTGTCATCATCAAAAAGTGAAAAAAGAGAAAGAACGGAAGGAATGGAACAGCCAAATCAACAATCAGTGAAAATACTAGGAGAAAAGGAAAATTACAAGTAATTAGAAATAGAGGAAATGGACACCATCAAACAATAAAGAGATGAAAGAAAAAATAAAAGAGTACTGCAGATGAACGTGAAAGTTTCTTGAAGCTAAGTTCTACAGGTGTGAAATCTCATCAAAGGGATAAACGCATGGACAATTCCTTCTGACAAATGAACAAGTGAACAAGAAAGTTGATGATGCACTAGGCGTTACATCCAAGAGATGACATAGATGATGCACTAGGCGTTACATCCAAGAGATGACATAGATGATGCACTAGGCGTTACACCCAAGAGATGACATAGATGATGCACTAGGCGTTACATCCAAGAGATGACATAGATGATGCACTAGGCGTTACACCCAAGAGATGACATAAATGATGCACTAGGCGTTACATCCAAGAGATGACATAGACTCTATGCGTCAAGAATAGAAGGAAGAGGATTCGCCAGCATTGAAGATTGCATACATCAATATGAGGACTTGATGACAATATAAAAAAGACCAAATAAATAATTATTACAACGGGCAGTAAAATCATTGATAACACATAAACAAAGAGAACAATAATAAAACTTATGAAACAGAATTGAGAAGAAAAACAGCTGTATGGCTTTTTCAAACGATAAACTTGAAAAGGAAACCCGAAGAGAGAACTCGAATCTCTACCAATAGCTGCAAAAAATGGTGGAGGTGCCCGTGGTGTAATGGTTATCATCTTAGGAAATGGACACGGTGACACGAGTTCAAATCCTAGACGAGACTGATTGTATTTCACCTTGGGAAAGGTATGAATCCAATTATTCTCCCTCCAGCTATGGGTAAATAGTAAGGCAGACTAGGTTCTTCAGCTTTGGTGAGGCAACTAGTTTAGGAAAAGGAAAACTCTGAGTTCAAACCTGTTAAACTCCGCTTAAAAATTGACCTTGCGTCATATCCTACTCAAGCGGAGGGGTTGGTAAATATAAATAGCTGCAAAAATACCATAAAAGCCAATTATATTAAAGCTAGAATAGATAATACACAATAAAATGGCTTGGGCGGCTGGTCATATGATGACAAAGATGAAACGATTAATAACACAATAAGCGAATTTAGCAAACAAGCACAAACAGAGTATTAGACATCTTTCGATGGGGAAGGTGATCCGCACATGGAAATGCGCAAGAAACTGAAATTTGACAATACTAGATGCGCAAACCAGAATCTATTCTAAAGAACGAGAAACATAAAATTATGTGGGATTTTGAGATGCAATTTGTCTTGAAAGATTTGGTTTTATGTCATATCAATCATTGTAGTTTATTTGATGTCAAATCTTGTTCGTACATATATATTAAATTTATACATGATTTGTAAACATATTTTGTAGATAACATTCTTAAATGAGTCTGAGGTCTTTTTTGCCTCTACTTAACATGGTTTCAAGTATTGCTATATATCAGTGACAATTTAACATTTGTCATTTGTTTGCACACCGTTTTTGTTTGACCCATAGATATCACCCTATCAGGTGGTACAACTCAAAGCCATAGTGAACCTGGGAGCAATGGCAATGAAGGAGTACTCCGTATTCCCCAAATCTTCAAGGCTGGAGCCTCGCTTTCAGCTAGTTTAATGTCATATCCAAGACACTTGTTTTGGGGTAGGGTTCTTACCACTCTGCTGAGATGCAATCAGTGAACGCTACAGGAAAAAGAACTGGAAGAGCTGGAAATTGGAGGATGAGTTGAGATCATTCTGGCGGCAGTATAGTTTAGATCAGCCAGAATACAGATAAGATCCCTGGAGACATGAGATTTGCTATCAGTTGAATACAGTTAAAGTTCTTCAGCCAACGCAAGTACGAAAATCTTTTGAGGTGAATAATAATAATAATAATAATAATGTGACAATTATACCAATTGTGATTGGTGCTTTTGGCACGGTAACTAAAGGATAATTAAAGAGCCTGGAAGATTTGGAAGTTGGCGGACGGATAGAGACTATCCAAACAACAGCATTATTGAAAACGGCCAGAATACTGAGAAGAGTCTTGGAGACTTGCTGTCACTCAATCTCCAGTGAAAGACCATCAGCTTACGCTGATGTAAAAAAACACTAATGAGTAAAAAAAAAAAATAATATGGGACTTTGATATAGATCACCTAATCTCAGCCAAAAGACCAGACCTTATAATAATCAACGAAAAAAGAGAATTTGCAAAATTGTCGACATTGCTGTCCCGGCTGACCACAGAATAAAACTGAAAGAATGTGAAAAGAAGGATTGCTAGAGAATTAAAGAAGCTGTGGAACATGAAAATGACGATTGTACCAATTGTGATTTGTGATTTGGCACAATAACTAAAGAGTTATTAAAAGGGCTGGAGGACTTGGAAGTTAGCGGACGGGTAGAGATTATCTAAATGACAGCATTATTGAGAACGGCCAGTAAACTGAGAAGAGTCCTGGTGAGAGTGGAGCTGACAGCAGGAGGAGGAAGCATAGCTGAAACAAAGATCCAAAGAGGCATTTTCCGAGGAGATGCACTATCACCCTTATTATTCATAATAGCCATGATGCCACTGAACCATATAGTCAGAAAATGCGCAGCCGGATACAAACTCAGCAGATCGCAAGAGAAGATCAACCACGTAAAGTACATGGATGACATTAAATTATTTGCAAAAAATGAAAAAAAAATGGAAACTCTCATACACGCCGTTAGAATATACGGTCAGGACATAGAAATGGAATTTGGCATAGAAAAATGAGCCATGCTCGTCATGAAAAGTGGCAAACGACATATGACTGACGGAATGGAACTACCAAACCAAAGAAAAAATTAGAACGCTCGAAGAAAATGAAACCTACAAATACTTGGAGATCTTGGAGGCTGACACCATCAAACAAGTGCAAATAAAAGACACGATACGAAAAGAATATCTCAGGAGAACGAGAAAACTACTCGAGACAAAACTCTCCAGCAGAAACTTCATCAAAGGAATAAATACTTAGGCTGTGACCCTAGTCAGATATTCGAAACCCTTTCTCAAGCGAACCAGAGACGAACTTAGACAAATGGACCAAAGAACAAGAAAACTAATGACCATGCATAAGACATTACACCCTAGAGACGATGTTGACAGACTATATGTATCTAAAAATGTCTTGCCAGCATCGAAGACACCGTTGACGCATCCATACAACGGCTCGAAGACTACACAGAAAAACACGAACGAGGACTAATTACAACCATCAGAAACGATACGGACAACACGATAGACGAAAGGATGACAACAAATAGAAAACAAAAATGGGAGGGAAAACAACTCTATGGCCGCTTTAAACGTCTAATAAACAACATCTCACACCAGAAAACCTGGACCTGGCTAAAAAAAGGAAACCTTCAGAGAGAAACAGCAGCACATGACAACGCCATAAGAACCAATCATATCAAAGCGAGAATAGATAAGACGCAACAAAACAGTAAATGTAGGCTATGCAGTGACAGAGACGAAACAATCAATCACATAATAAGTGAATGCAGCAAATTAGCACAGAAGGAGTATAAGGCGAGATACGACTGGGTCGCCAAGGTAATCCACTGGGAAATGTGCAGGAAATTTCAATTCAACCATACAAACAAATGGTATATGCACAACCCAGCACCCGGCATAGAAAATGACTCGCATAAACTCCTATGGGACTTTGATATACAAACGGATCACCTAATCCCGGCCAGAAGACCAGACCTCATAAGAATCAACAAAAAAAAAAAGAATAGAATTTGCAAAATTGTTGACTTTGCTGTCCCGGCGGACCACAGAATAAATCTGAAGGAAAGTGAAAAGAAGGATAAATACCCCAACTTTGCTAGAGAATTGAAAAAGCTGTGGAACATGAAAGTAACGGTTGTGTCAATTGTGATTGGTTCGTTAGGCACAATAACTAAAGGATTATTAAAATGTCTGGAGCACATGGAAGTTGGCGGACGGGTAGAGACTATCCAAACGACAGCATTGCTAAGAACGTCCAGAATCCTGAGACGAGTCCTGGAGACTTGCTGTCACTCAAACTCCAGTGAAAAACCATCAGCTAACACTGATGTAAAAAACTCTAAAGGTGTCAGATAATAATTTTTAATAAATGTTTTAACAGTTCTATTTGACCCATAGACGGGACCCTAACAAGTACCACGAATCTGGGTCTGAGTGGATCTGGGAGTAATACCAATGAAAAGATGCTCCAATTTCCATAAAACTCCGGGAGTGAAACCTTGAAATCTGATGTAGTTTAGTGTCATACCCAGGACAAAGTGTGTGAGTGTTTTACTCCATTACAGAGTTGCAATCGATGTATTGCACTGGCCAAGCCGAGAATCAAACACACAAAGAAACACTCATAACCACAAACTCACAAAGAGAAAGAAACACAGTGAGAAAAACACACAAATACAAAAATATGTGCGAACGCAAAAATCCCCTGCTAAGCAATAAAGCCTGACTTTGTCAATCAGTGGAAACAATATTACTTCATGCAGGGTTAGGGTAATAAACAAAGCAGATGAAAACATTGGCAATAATTTTCAGCACATTAAAGGAAATATGAATAACAATCAGGAGACAAGCGAAACAGGAAAAAGTTTTGGTCACTACGCAGAATTATATCGGCGTTTATTTTCCCCACTTGATTAAATAAATCCTGTTAAGTCTGTGAAATGTTATTGAGAGTTACAAGTAAAAGAAGCGAAATTCAAAATAACGAGTCTATGAAGTTCTGTATAGAGACGAACATTTATAGATGGCAACTTTAGCCGATCAGGGTGACTGAAAGCTCCTTTTTCAATAGCTACTACACCGAGGTGTTGGGGAAGGCGCTACTCTTTTCCCTGAATAGCTCCACTCTACTCTTGATCCTTACCTTATAGTGCTGAGTGTTAAGCAAGGCGCCATCAAGAACCATTTTTTGAGTCTTTGATATGGATTAAACTCTGTTCTTCCAGACCATTAGCGAACACGTTACTCATTAGGCTAATTTATTGAGGGATTTAAAAATATTATACAAAGCAAATATTAGCAAATATTATGAACATTTTATTACGAATAGATAACATCTTACTAACCGGGACAGAAATTATGGAATTCGCACATTTAGAGGATATGTTCTTATCTAGCAGTAAATAAACTAATAACAGTTAAGATGCAAAACATCTTTATTCAATAGCAGAAAGTTCTGATTGCATAAAATACTCCATCAACAAATTAATTAATGGTATATTTTTTCTAAGCTACACAGAAAAAATATTAAACAACCCAATACTGAGAAATAATGATAGAATTTATTGCTAAAAGAATTAGAATCAATACTTAGTTGTTCGTCTTCGAACTTTTATAACAGACTAAATTCTTTAAAGCCTGGATTTAACTAATGTAAAGAAGTATTTTTTAATCAAAGTGGTTTCAATTTTCCCGAAGAGGAGTTTATAGATCTTTAGCTGATAACGACTTTACATGGACCATTTCAATCATAAATTTTCAATAGGACTTAGATCCAGACGGTTGGCTCTCCATGTCATTAAATCTATGTGTCTTTTCCGAAGAAAAAAAAATTAATCCACTTTGCTTTGAGACAAAATGCATTATCGTCCAGAAAAATGACTTCATCAACAAAATAATTTTCTATCGATGGAATGAAAAAATTATTTAGGATTTTAATCTACAGACGTGAATTGATTGATGAGGTTTTGCCTCCCCAACTTGACCTTTAAACGATAAACAGCAGCATTTTATGAAGTATTCGTTTTTATTTTTTTTATTTTTAGAAGTCAATAAACTAATGACAGAAGTTGCGGAACATTTTTCTTTAAAAGAATTTAACATCTAAAATGTTCCTTCCATAAAGTGAATAATTTAAATTAATGGCATATTTTTTCAAGGCAATACAGAGGAAAATATTACGGATAAATCCAAGGAAAAAAATTATGGAGTGGTATTGTAATTTTCATTCCTAAGAAATACCAGCAGAAATGTAAATATGCAAAGCAGTCAATAATTACAGTCTTTAAACAGTGGTTGGTTATACTAATTAAAAGGAAACATGACTCCAATAAAACCGCTAATTGACAGATTGAAATGGATTGTAAAATTTATTTAAGAAGGAAATCCCTAATGAAATGTAATGAAAGATTTAGGATGCTCCTTATCAAAAATATGAGGCGTATATTAAATGAGCTATTAAAAAGGAAGACATAAAGATTGACACATCAAGACAGAAAACTCAACGTACTATGACACGAAAATAGTAAATGCTTTTTGTCTTATCTGTTATTTGTTTATTTACTTCAAAGTAAAAACAAAAGTTGAACATTATGCCGATTCCATAATTTTTGCTAAGGGTACTACGAATACATCGAATCATTAACTAGTAGGCAATAACACGCGCATGTGCACATACAGACGAGGAAAACCACAGCATAAAATTCAACACTTAATGCGAAAGTTCATCTTTTAAAAAGTTAAATATGTCTTGCTTCTTTTCAGTACAAGCACCAACATTTTTTAGACTTAGCCATTTTGTAACTTGACAGGAGGGGTTTAAAATCAAAGGAAACTTCCAGTATTTAAAATTTTGTTCTTGGTTTGTAAAGTTATAACGTAATTATAGAAATTATGAAAGTTAAAATGATAAAAATGAAATATCTAATTTGTTAAATCTAACTGAAATAAAAAAAATCGAAATGTTTTCTAAGCTACAGGCCAACCGAAGAAAATGCATTGCAAGTTGATTTATAAAAAAGTTAGTTAAAGGAATTGAAATTGGAATCAAAGTATTCTAAATTTTGCATGTGGTTATAGATATTGCTTGAGTGTTTTATATATATATATATATCATAAAACACATACAAATGTCTGATGAGTGCATTGTAAAGAAACCTACAGATACCAAGCCACAGTGAATCTGTATTTACGGTACCTGCCAAAACTCATTTCATCCCAATGAATGAATCCTGTTCAGAATAGGCAGACACAAGGTGTTCGCTGTATTTAATTAAACATGTTTAAATGAAAAAAATGTTAGCTTAAATACACACACACACACACACCCTCTCTCTCTCTCTCTTTTTATATATATATATATATATATGTATAGTGTAAAACCTTGAAAGCCAGATCAATCTACCCGGTTTCGCCGATTGGATCTTCTGTGAGATCTTATATACACACATATATATATATATATATATATATATATGCAAATCTAGTATATATAAATACAAGTCAAATTGTATATATATATATATATATATATAATTTTGTGTGTGTATATTTTGAAACGCAGTTTCTTCCAGGCAGCGGTCGTATCGATACTGCTATATCGATGCACTACATGGACGCTAACTAAACGGCCGAAGAAGAAGCTAGATGGCAATTACACAAGAATGTTGAGAGCAATATTGAACAAGTCCTGGCGGCAACACCCCACAAGGCACCAATTATACGGCCACCTGCCTCCCATCACGAAAACTATCCAAGTTAGACGAACCAGACACGCAGGACACTGCTGGAGAAGCAAGGACGAGCTCATCAGTGATGTACTTCTATGGACCCCTGCATATGGCCAAGCAAAAGAAGGATGACCAGCTCGAACATACATACAGCAGTCATGTGAGGATATGGGGCGTAGCCCTGAAGACCTGCCAGAGGCGATGAATAATAGGGAGAAGTGGCGAGAGAGGGTCAGGGATATCCGTGTTAGCGGCACGACATGATGATGATGATGATATGTTGAAAAAATAAACGGAAGAAATATTGGTGTGGATAAAAATCCATTTTCTTTGCCGAAACGTGTTTCGACTAAGATTTTTCCTACATACAAGTTGTACTATTTAAAATCATCTTAAGTTGAAAAATAAGAATAAAATAATGATAGAAATTGTAAACCGTTAACAATTTCTCAAACCGTAAAACGATGTTACCTTTTGAAAAAAAAGGATTCCATTTTATGACGTAATCAATTTTGAATATATTTTCCTGAATAACTGCTTTTTTTCTAAAATTCAAAACATTTGCCTCGAAGACGAATTTTCACTTTGCATGCTTAGCATATTTTCTATTCTTATTATTGGATTCGTATTTTCACATTTGAAACAATTTTAAGTAGAATACCTTGTTTATAGGAAAATCTTCGTCGAAACACTTCTTGGCAAAAATAAAATTTCCTTCTCACCAAGTATATATCTTCTGTTTATCTTTTCGACATATTTCTCTGAATCATTTCATTTTTTCTCTCACTAGCATGTATATATATATATATATATATATATATATATATATATTGTTCGTCTTCTTACGCCGCCATGTGCCTAGTGGGCTTGCAGGGTGCTGTACGTTCCCGCCAAGTGCACCAGTTAATGCCGGGGCGCAGACGTTGGCTGTGGTCTGCCGAACGCTATTTAGTGTCACAGATATCACCAACTCCCGAGCGGACAACATTTTCAAGCCACTAGGCGAGTTATAGGTGAATAAATAATAGTCAACATAGCTAACTGGTAAGCTTTCCCCCTCAAATACAATTCTTCCACCACAAAAAGGACTCTGAATTGCCGTGTTTGGGTTAAGAAGCTAAATAAAAATATTCGTTTACTGAATAAATGAAAGAAACAAAGACAAAAAAACCAGTTCAGGTAAAAGTCAGGAGCGAGAAAGACTTTCTGTATCTCGGAAGGAGCCTCCACTAAAATGTCTGTATCCCGAACTAAGCCCTTCATAAAATATCTTTATCCTTGGACGAGTCAGGCATAAAATATCTGTTAATGGCGGAAGGTGAGAAGGTAGTTCGACAATGGTAGACACGGTCCGCTTTCCTTCAAACTATGGGATTTAATGGCAGAGTACGTGCTCCAAATCTCAAGTTTATCATTTCAGTACGAATGCAGCAGGATAAAGTTGAATATACTTAAATTGTATGTTCACTTACTTGGAGTTCTATGGAATTTATTCTCTTTTCTTTTTTCTTTCGTTATTAGGTTTCCATAACACGTTGCTAGGAGGATACACGTCTTATTTCGGATAAGACCAAGATTAATAATTGTTTCTTTCCTCGTGGACAAGTCTTTCCTTTAAGTATTCGTTTAACGAGGCTTACCATACATCGGGGTGCTGGTTCATTCAAAAGATATGTTCTTACTTTTCTCTCAGGGCGGCATTATTTTGGAATTTGGGTTTCTTCCTTATCCCAAATTATGTCTTCATTTTCAACGAACAAAAGGCAACTGCTCGTGTTTTCACCTTTGGCTACATGGCGACCCTTTATGCGTCATCACCATTTCATATAGCACTAATACCCTTGGGAAAGGTATGAATCCAATTATTCTCCCGCCAGCTATGGGTAAATAGTAGGACAGACTAGGTTCTTCAGCCTTGGTTAGGCAACTAGTCTAGGAGAAGGAAAACTCTGAATTCAAACCTGTTAAACTCCGCTTAAAATTGACCTTGTGTCATATCCTGCCCGAGCGGAGGGGTTGGTAAATAGTATCACCCTGTGATGAATGAACGGCAACTGACCTAGTTTCCCTAGCTTGAAAATTCACCACGTGTTGATTTTTTTTTTGGCGGTCTCTTCCTCGGAACGAATCATGGTCGAAGCCCTGCCTCCCCGCCGAAACACACATGGCTAATAGAGAGTGAGGTCCTCCCATGCCTATCTCTATCTATGATAGAGATGGTGGGGGAGAGAGAGACAACCTCTCTCCCTACCACTATCCAGTAATTCTTGCTTACTACTATCGTCTGCTGGCGATCAAATGTATTAGGCTGTCATATTTCCTCGTCACAGTCTGTATAAATATTTACATATACGAAATTGTGTGTGTTGCTGATGGGATGATGTTGTATACCTACACACACACACATATATATATATATATATATAAAATTGTGTGTGTATACAACATCATCCCATTAGCAACTGAATCAAATTCTTAACACGAGAAATTTGGAATTCTCCATCAATGGATGATGATTGTCAAATTTCTCATGTTTGAATTCAGAATTGTCCTTTTTGATTGGTTAGCTAAACCAAAGCTAACGAACCCCTCCCACTACTACTTACCCATTGCTGGAGAGCAGACAGGTGGATTTATGCCTTTCCGAGAGCATTTAATTCAAATTCAAGTCATCATCCACAGACAAAGAACCAATATAAATCTTTAATACAATAGAAAACTTTAAAAATCGCCACTATTTTGAAAGTCTTCTAAAATATCCACTACGCTTAGAATCTGAATTCTCTTCTAATATGAAACGAACGACTACTAAAATCACAACATCCGATTTTGAAAGACTTCTTAAAATCTTCGCCCACTTTCTTGAGACCAGCATCGTTGACTGAACCTTCACCTTTTAACATTTCAGAGGAAGACATTTCCTCTTCATGAGACTTTTACACTTCAAAGTAACTCAGTTTTCATTGATAGTCTGAAAAAACTTTATTTGATGAAGATTTTAAAGCGAACCAAGTAATATTTGCACAAACCTTTCTTTGACTTGCACTCATGAAATGCTCTCAGAAAGGCATGAATCCACTTGTTTGCTCTCCAGCAATGGGTAAGTAGTAGTGAGAGGTGTTCCTCAGCCTTGCTTTAGCCAACCAATCAAAAAGGTAAACTCTGAATTCAAACCAATTTTACTCTGCTGGTAATTTTACCTTGTGTCCCTTCTAACCCATAGCGGAGGGGTTAGGTAAATACATAGCAGCATTTTCAGTATTTTGAAGAGTTATTTTTTTTTCGTCTATTTATACGAGTGTTTATCATAAGTGATTAGTATTCCTGTTCTTTTGAGTCTTGCTATTCTTGTTTAACAATGTTGATCTAAATTTATCTTTTTGTTGTCTTGTACGTTTTTATATACAGTTTTTATGCAATTGTAATTTATTTATTTATTTTTTCACGTTGTTATATTGAACACAAATAATTTTATTTGTTTGTTTGGGTTTTATGGTATATCAATCTTTGTAGGTTATTTAATGCCATATCCATTTTTATATAAATGAACAGTTCTATTTCAAACAATTCAGTTTTGCATTAGTACAAAGTTTATTGAAAAAAAAATCCATTTAAAGCTATTCGATTTAGTCAAACAGATCTAATTCAAACAATTTAGTTTAGTATAAGAATAGTTTTCGTTTACACCCAGTTAAATGTCAAGACAGTTCTATTTCAAAGAATTCAGTTTGGCATCAGGACGCAGTTTAGTTCTATTCGACTCATTGATAGGACCCTATCTGGTGCTACCAATCCGGGACAGATTGGAGCTGGGAGTGATGGTAATGAAGGGGTACTCCAGATTCCCCAAAGCTCCAGCATTACTGAAATCTCACCATCAGATTGTTTAGTGTCATATTCAGGACACTCGTCGGGGGGTGTCTTACCCCTCTGCAGAGATGAAATCAGTGCATTTTACAGCTCCAGGCGACTGGGCAAACAAATAATTTTAAACATATCTACTAAACCTATTGATGGGAATCTAACTTTTAGGCATAAATTAACGCTAGGCAATTTGACATGCCGTTAAAATCAATCTTTTTTTCACTCTTTTTTTCTCCTTTTATCTTTTCAATATCAATATTTACCAATGTTGGGAGACCATAAATGGCTTCCTTGCATATTGTGGGCGTGTCCACTAGTCACATGGGAATTCTTGTTCTCTTTCGTTCCCCGTTCTTTCGTTGAATAAATAAGAAAAAACTTTGACTCGCCTTCTGATTGAAATGTTGACCTAACATAGCTAAGAACATCCCAAACAATTGTTTTGTACCCTTTTCATATGCAACTTGTTCATGGAACAATATATGTATTGTTGATTTTTGTTAATATTTCTTGCGTATTAAATGTGCCGATATTCAAATTTACCAACCACTCCGCTCGGGCAGGATATGACACAAGGTCAATTTTTTAAATCAGGGTTTAACAGGTTTGAATTCAGAGTTTTCCTTTTCCTAGACTAGTTGTTTCACCAAGGCTGAAGAACTCGGTCTGCCCTACTATTTACCCATAGCTGGAGGGAGAATAATTGGATTCATACCTTTCCCAAGGGTATTAACGCTATGTGAAATGCAATCAGCCGCGTCCAGGATTTGAGCTAGTGTCGCCGGGTCCATTTCAAGTGACGATAACAATTACACCACGGGCATCTCCAATATTAGATAATAGATGTTCGAGTATGAGTAGCTGGTCTTCCTTTCGTTTATTTAGTGTTAGTATATCATTGGATGTACTAATACAAATATTAGATGTTCGAAAGAGGAGACGCTTTTATAGATCTAAAGTTGGCAACCGTAGTCAAGTGTGATGTGAAGACCCCCTTTTCAATAGCTACTAAACCAAAGTGTAGAGAGGGCGCTACCCCTTTCTCTGTATTGCGCCACTTTACCCTTGATCCGTACTTAATAAAGCTGAGTGTTAAGCAAGGAGGCATCAAGTGCCATTTTTTGAGTCTTTGGTATGACACGACCTGGGATTGGACCCAGGTCTCCCAGGTGAATGGCGAAAACTCTAACCATTATACCAATAGGACAGTCTTAGATTAGACCTGTAGATCTATTTTGTACTAACTACATCAATATCAACAATGATAAAGTCATCATCTTCTACTCCTTATCTTCTTCTTCTTCTTCTCAAGTCTGTTTATTAAATTTAAGTTGTTCATACACATGTTTGTTTTTTCTACATACACAAAATTCTTTCCCACTTTCTCAGCTTTATCGCAATAATCTATTGGTTTACTCTTGGTTTTTTTTTTGCTTTGTACTTTCACATAATTAATATTAAATTCATCATCATTATAAATATCCTTGATGCAACTGATTTTGGTTTTTAAAAGGTTTATGTTTCTCATTGATTTTTCAAAACGATATTTAATATAATGTCTTCTTCAGAAAAATAAATATCATTTTGTAATGTAATGACTCAACTAATTCTCGTTTCAATGATCGAAAATGTCATCAGTACGTGTAGAAACAACTCAAAATTTCATCATGATGTTTTTTTTTCAGGTTTAGAAATGTTATTCACTCGAAAAGAAAAGACGTTTAATCATTAAACCAATCATTTCGAATTATTTCTACACAGGTAGTGAAAACTTGAGAATATCTGAATAAGAACAGGTCATGTGGTTAGATTACAAAATGATATCAGTTTTTCTCAACCCCCTATTGATATCAAATGACATTGTTTAAAAATAACCCGGTATTTATACCAGGCAGAGTTAAAAATTTGGCAATACTTTGTTACGTTCTTGATTTTGATGTAAAAGAAGGTAGTAGGTGGTAGTTGGTGTGCTGACAACTTGTGCATTGCTTCACTCAGAGTGATTTGAAAGCTGCACGAATGAACGTACACGTAGTCTAATTCCAGAATTTAGACTTTATAAGTTCAAACTGAACAATAACGTTGTGGAAGAAACGATAAACATTTGTAGAGCAAAAATAAAATGGCACAGTTGAACATGGTACAGTAACCAGATGAATAAAAAATTTGGTCAGGTTGTAAAAACCTTTCGATCAGGCAAAGTCAGGTAAGATTGAAACCGTGGATTTTGAGGTCGTGCTCCAAGTCATAGAAGCAAATCTGGTGAGTGGCACTCAGAGAGTACCAGGCGAGCTTGGCATCCCACAGTGTTGTGTAGTTCGTCACTTCTTTGTGCAAAAGCCAAAGGTGCAGTTGATCACAGTACAATAACCAGATGCTTTTGGAAACTTCGCCGATCAGGTAAGATCAGATAGGCTTAAAACCGTTGATGCCGAGGCCGTGCACCAAGCCAAAGAGGCGAACTCAGCACCTCAAAACCCAGTGGAGTTCGTCATCTTTACTACAAAAGTAAAAACCTTTGAGGCTCTATCTAATTGTGCCTCATGTTATGAAACTATTGCAAAACATTTGACTCGTTTTCGTGTTCACATATTTATTTATTATATCAACATTTAATATATATAATATACCCATTGGTGCTCTGGTGATTAATTGGTGGCATTCTATCGTTAATTAAAAAGATTTTTATTAATTTTGAACATCTTAATTAATATCAGTGCAAATGTAAATATGAAATCAAAATTTGTTGTTTAATATTTTCCTACGACATGAAGAAAATGAAACGCCTTTATTTCCCAAGACAGAATCTAATAATGTGCAATGCAGTCACTTATAACTAGCTATGAAGTTTTGTCATTATGATTAAGCGAGAATGGAAGATGAAAGGCTGTAAAACTGGTGAGTCGCGTTTAATTTTCCGTGTCCCTTCACAAGAAATTGAACGAACGTGAGTTAATTACGTCTACAAACAGAAATGCCTAATTTAAATGAACGAAAGTTGCTGGCACTTTGGCAATAGAGTTTAGTAATCGATAATAAAATTTTACAGGTGTAGTTTATATAAATAATAGCGACCTTCATATTTTAGTAAGTCACAACCACACACACACTCACACACAGACAATGAGGCATTGTTTTGACTTCGTTATTTAAAAAGTAATTCAATTATCAGAATTTTTTTAATTTAAAAAGTGTACAGTGTGAAGCAATGAATGACCAAGTCAGTTTTAATTATGTTCAAATATTCATTACTATAACTGGGCCATTGGCCTAATGAGTAGAGTGTTCGCCAATGGTCCGGGGGATCGGGGTTCAATCCCCGGCCGAGTCATACCAAATACTCAAAAAGTGTTTCCTTATGCCGCCTTGCTTAGCACTCAGCATTATAAGGTGAGAATCAAGCGTTAAGTGGAGAAATCCTGGGAATGGAGTAGTGCTCTTCTCTACACCTCGGTGTAGTAGCTATTGGAAAGGGAGCCTTCAGGTCATCCTCAATTAATGTCGCCAACTTTACTTACTTTACTGTTCATTACTATAAACATTGCAGCAAATACAAAATAATTTTGAGTGAAAGATTTCATGGAATTTTCTATGTCTATAACTCCTATTCATCACAATGATTTCAGGCTTCCTTTAAATTAGATTTCTTTGACATTTGGTAAAAAAAAAAAATGGTGTTTTCACAGACCCTGTCAAATAGGATATTCTTCCAATTAGCTGGGTCTGAAGAATACACAGTCTGCACCTTTGCAGTCCCACTCGAAAGAGATGTCCTGAGTATTAGACTAAACTGCATCCGATGGTGTAGCTTCAGTTCTGGAGATTTGGAAGAATGGGCAGCACCCCTTCTTTGCCATTACACCCAGGCCCACTCTTACTCAGAGTGGTAGTACCTGTTCTGTTCTCAATAGAACTGTACCATCATTTACTATGCAAATTATTTATATTACATAGGGATACTTGATAAATAGAATTGCTAATGTTAAATAACAATACTTGGAACCATTGAACTGTTTGCAAGCAAATGATCTATATTAAATATATTCATTAGTACTAAGAACACTTAAAACTATTTAACTGTAAACAAATAAGATCTAACAACTCTTTTAAAAACAAAGTCACCAACAAACTATTCGCTCATATATATGTACATCAAACAGGATTTGGCATCAAGTAACTCACAAGGGTTCATATGCTACAAAACAACCATCAAATATGGTTTTATACCATGTTATTGAAATATTATCAGCCGTTAAGCGTAACACTATATAAATAAAGTTCCAATCAGTCACAACTACACATAAACAAAGCAATATTTAAAATTTGGTATTTTAAAAGAAAAGCAGCCATTAGTTTTTAATTTAGGGAGTGAATATTGAGATGTAACCAAAGAAAAAAAAACAGTTTTAATTATTTAAAATTGATCATGTCAACAATAATAACCGTATATGCAATATAAAATGATTTTAAGATATGTCAACGAATATTTCATGAAATTTTGTATATATCACCAATTCATCACACTTACTAGAAATTAGATTTTTGTACCCGTTTTGTGAGAAGATCGTAAAAGTTTAGTGACATTTTGTAATTTTTGGAAGATTATCAGAGTATTTATTGGCTGATTAATTTTAACGACATGTCAGTACGTCTAGGGTTATTTTATGCCTAAAATTTAAGGAATCCTGCACATTGAATGTTCATATGTTCATTTTTTGGCAGTTCCTTAATTTTTTTTGCATACGGTTATATGATATCGAATATTATATAGCAGAAATAATTTGCGACCAGATCTATTTGACCCCAGATGCAACTACCATTTATGTCAAAGTGGACCAGGGAGGAATGCTAATGAAGGGCCACTCCACACATTTCTCCGCTAAAACTGAACCCTTATCATCAGATGCAGTTTAGTATCATACCTAAGGTACCATTTTTGGCAGGTTTACCATTCTTCAAGAGATACAATCATCAAATTCTAAGCCCCATCAAAATATCGGCCGATGAAAGTAAAATTATCAACAGGACAAACGCTCTTTTCTGTATTATGACTCAGGTAAAATTTGAACTTATTTACAATTTGCTTTGATTGGTTGGTGTTTGTGTTTTTTTAATAATATATCAACCCTTGTAGCTAATTTTAAGCAAAATGTTGTCCCTTCATATATATATATATATATATATATGTGTGTGTGTGTGTGTGTGTGTGTGTGTTCATCTCTGATTTGAAAACGGATGGTTTGCTGGTAAAATTATTTTTAAACGAGCTAGAGGTCATCATTTTGCACACAGTTAAATGATTTCAAGTATTGCTATATAATACTAGTACTTCTATTCAAAAGAATTCATTCGTTTTCAAACTGTTACGTGGTGCCTTCAATAATATTCCAGATTTTTTTTTTGTATGGGCATTTAAAATTGTCGTAGACTCTTGAAAATTCAGTATCTTATTGCTATACATCTTATGAGATGACTGACCAATTTTTATGATTTCAGCTACTGCAGCAATTGGAATACACCCTACTAAAGCCTGATTGGCACAGCTGGTGAATTTCAAAAATGCAATCTGACACTTTAGAAGAACTATATGCAATAAAATTATGTTTTAAACTTGGAAAAAAATGCCACAGAAATGTATGGAATGCTTCAGACTGCTTTTCGACCATCTTTCATGAATCGAGCATTGGTTTTTGAGCGGCATAAGAGATTAAAGGAAGGCAGGGTGTCTTTGAGGGATGATGAGAGGTGTGGGAGAAGTAAGGATGTCAATCTACCAGAGTTGATTGGCCAAAGGGTTAGGGTTACTATGTTGATGTTTTAAGGGAGTTCAAGAAGAGATTCCGTTGGAAGAGGCCAGCACTTTTCAAATCGGGTCAGTGGCATTTCCAGCAGGACAATGCACCAGTCCACAACTCCATCCTTGTCACAGACTATTTGACTGAAGTGAGCATCAAGGCAGTTTCTCAGCCTCCCTACAGTCCAGACCTTGTTTTCTGTGACTTTTGGTTATTCCCTAAGCTCAGAGGCAGTCGTTATGAGACAATTGAGGAGATGAAAGAGGCTGTGACGACGGTCATAGACACGCTCACACAAGAGGACTTCGATGGGGTCTTGCCGAAGTTGTTGAAACGGTACAACAAGTGCATTGTAGCCGGGAGAGATTACTTCGAAGGGGACTAGAGTTTCATGTGTGTACTATCAATAAAAGTGCCCATACGAAAAAAGACTGGAAACTTATTTAATGATCCTCGTATATAGTTCAAATTATTGCGATGTTATAATTCAATTTAACATCAGTCATTTGTTTGTATAGTTAAATGGTTTCAAATATTGAAACTGATTCAGTATTAATATATGACCCATAGAAGGGACCCTAACTGGTACTACGACTTCGGGTCTGAGTGGACCTGAGAGTAAAAGTATTGAAGGAGCGCTCCATATTTCTTAAATACCAAGATTGGAACCTCACCATTAAATATATTCTGATATAATACTAAAGAAAACCAAGTTGTTTTGAAATAAATAACACGATATTATTTGTCGTAAGTAATAATGCCTATAAAGATTATTCTTCCTCCAGCTATGGGTAAATAGTAGGACAGACTGGGTTCTTCAGCCTTGGTGAGCCAACTGGTCTAGGAGAAGGAAAACTCTGAATTCAAACCTGTTAAACTCTGCTTAAAAAAATTGACCTTGTGTCATATCCTGCCCGAGCGGAGGGGTTGGGTAAATATGGATAAAGATTAAAAGATGAATTAGTTGAGTTTGATTGTTATACAATTATTCTAGAAGTTAATAAGATAGCAATGAAGAAAGCAATTAGGTTGGTTTAACTACATATCAACACCTTCACTGGTTATTTAATAACGAAACTTGATTCACTAGCAAATAGTCAATTGTAATCCTAAACAATATTTTTTGATGTTTCATTGCATTTTTAAAAAAAAATTGTACGTTTTTGTCTCTAATTCTTTGGTTTCACACCAATTGTATCAAATATTTCTACAAAATAGAACTGACTTAAAAACAGTTCTCTTTTATCCCTAAAAGGTATTACCATCCTGGCTATATGAAATTGGAGTAATCAACACAGCTAAGCACTTAAAGGAGGATGAGGAGGAACACATCCGAATAAAGTTTAATGTCATACCCAGAACACTTCAATCTTTAGAAAGAATATCAGGTGATCAGACTAAAATTATCCCCTGAACTATTAAATAAAAGTAACATTTTTTTGTTTCTTGGACCAAAATTAGTATTTCTAAAGGAAATGAACAAAAAAAACTATATCTTTTTTCACACACTTGCTTCACGAGAAATGTACTGAATTTTTCAAAGGTACCGATTTTCCAAAATGTTACAGGTTGATTCAGTAATGACAATCGCGTACATATTTTGTAGTTTCTTATTTTCATTTTTACAACGGTTTGTTTTGGTCTATTTGTTTAATGGCATATGAACTCTCGATGGTTTATCTAATGTCCAAAATTGATTCATTTAAAAAATATTTACTTGTCTATAACAATTTGTTTGGACTCAGTTATAGGATGTCAAGTATTACTCGGGGTGTAATGGTTAAAGTGCTTGACTGCGGAATCGTAGAACGCGAGTTCGAACTCCAGTTGCGCTATTCAGTTCCCTTTCGGACAAATATCCTTGGGAAAAGGATTAACCTCATTATCTTCCTATCAATGGGTTAAATAGTATCACTAATGTTCTTCTAAAAGGATGGATTTGGCATTAAATAACCTGGGGACGTTGATATGCCATAAAATAACAAAACAATGTATTCCGATGAATACGAATAATTCTAACATAGCTGCATAATTTAAAGTATTCTTATCTTAAACTAATAATGAATATACAATTATTTAATTTCAAGAAACTATTTTTATTTAATAATAATCATTTGGATCCACACAGTTATTCGGTGTTAAGTGACTAGTAATAATCTTTAGTAAATAATCTAAGCTTCAAGTAACTATTAACAAAACAAATAAATGACATACAGTTCAATGATTTCCAAATTTTCCATCTAGCATAAGTAATTTTATTTAATATTAATCATTTGATTGCATTTCACATAGAAAAAATACATTTTGGAAAGGTATGCATTTAACTATTCTCCCACTAGCTATGGGGTATATAATAGGGTCCACTGGGCTCTTTAACCTTGGTATGATAACTGGTATAGAAGGAAAGCACTTAACTTAAATCTGTTAAACTCCGCTTAAAAACTGACCTTGTGCCGCACCCTGCTCGTCAGGGGGTTTTGGATAAATATTTTCTTCTCCCTAAAAAAAGAATTATTTCCAAATTGATTTCAATGGAAAAGACTTATTTTTCTACTCAAATTTACTTTTCTGGCCTGCGTAATGAAATTTTAAAATTTACACATTTTCTTGAATATTCCAGATAAACTTAGTGCAGAATATCCGACAAGAAATGTGCAAAATTTTTCTAAAACGTCCACATGTAAATTATTTTGTGTGGTCTTCATATAAATGTAAATGTTCAAATTTATAGGTTTTTACACACATAGCTTTATTTTTAAATTTCTTTATCTTGATGAGAAAATTTGAAGGTAATAATCGCCATTATCTATTCTTTTATAATATAAACAATCAACTCATATTTTCCGGGAACTAAATTTGTACCAGAGAAGAATTTAACTGTTAATCATCATTTATTTGATCGAGTATCTCTTTGAAAAATATATATCTGTAACTGCTTTTACATTGTTGCCTGTGGCTGTATTTCCTTCTGTTCTCATCAGCGACAGTATGTTTTTCAGCGTCTCTCTATACAATGGAATAAGTACATGTCTATACATTGAATTCAATTCATATTTGACACAGACTTATAATACTTCAGTTTCTATTCTACTCTGCTTATATATTAATATATTTATCCATCTCGTTATTTTGCTTGTTTCCTTACAAATAAAATAAAATAGAACAGAATTTTAAAAAATAAAAAAATCCACTATTTTCTTGACTTTTGTTAAAAACGAACAAGCCTAATTCTTTTTCTTGGATTGCTTTTAATTCGATTTTCGTCGAACCAAGAATGAACACTGAAGAACCAGAGAGTCTTTTTTTTTCAATCTGTGTTTACTGTTTTTGCTCTGAGTTAATTTAAAAGAAACTGATAATACACGCACATACATGTACACGTGTGTACAAAAAACATCACCTTAGAAGATCAACTGCAAAGAAATACTGCAAACTGTTAAAAGTATTTGAAGAAAATTGATCAAACTGTTACTTTTATTGTGAATAGATGATAAAAATAATTTTCATTTTTACTCCTTGCAAATTTTCCCCCCCAGCTCTAACTTTTACTGTGAATAATAATAAGAAATGGTTCATGAACAACTGAAAAGAAAATGAGACGCAGGCAATTTACTTTACGTTACAAACAGATTAAAAAAAACTACAAGATGACCAATGTTAATTAAAAATAACTTGTCATCTCGTGGATTTTGTTGTCATGCGGACCATTTAAAGAAAATGAAAGAAATGGAAAAGGTAGACAAATACATAGATCTTGCTAGAGAACAAAAACTCTGGGAAAATGAAGGTGACTGTTATACGAATTGTAGTTTGTGTTCTTGGAAAGGTTAGTAAAAAGACTTGAAAAAGGACTCAAAGAACTGAAAATCAGAAGAAGAATCGAGACTATACAGACCACAGTGTTATTGAGATCGACTAGAATACTTTACAAGGTCCTGGAGACCTTAGGAGAGTTGCTGTTACTCAGATGACATTCAAAGACAACCAATTATACCTGGTTAAAAAAAAAAAACTCGCAAGGACTGAAATAAAGAAGCAGAAAGTGAAAAACAGAAAAAAATGCTTCCATCTTGCTTGGGAACTGAAAAAAGCCGCCGATTTTTGTTGGAGCTCCTGAAACGTTTCTTAAAGAACAGGAAAAGAAACTTAGGAAACTAGATATAAGAAGAAGAACCGAAATCATCTAAAAATAAAGCGCTTAAAATCAGTTAGCGTACCAAGAAGAGTCTTGAAGACCTTAAACGATTTACAATCATATCTGATTAAAATTTGTGTGTTAAAAACTCACAAGGAGTGAAACTACAAATATAATCAAGTCATAAATATTATCACTAGAGCTACAAAAACTAAAGCAGGAAAACAAATCCGAACAAATATAAAAAAAAACGATGCATCTTCCAAAGAGTCTCTTTATCGCTACTAATATTTGTAGTAGCAAAAATGCTTCATAACTACAAACTCAGAAAATTCATAGGAGGCTACAAATTTACAAAGTCACAGAAATATCAAAACCAGGTGTATTTGAAACGCAGTTTCTTCCAGGCAGCGGTCACATCGATACTGCTATATGGGTGCACTACATGGAGTCTAACAAAACGGCTCGAGAAGAGGCTAGACGCCAATTACACAAGAATTCTGCGTGCAATCTTGAACAAGTCCTGGCGGCAACACCCCACAAGACACCAACTGTACGGCCACCTGCCTCCTATCACAAAAACTATTCAAGTTAGACGAACCAGACATGCAGGACACTGCTGGAGAAGCAGGGACGAACTCATAAGTGATGTACTCTTATGGACACCCACACATGGCCGTGCAAGGGCAGGACGACCAGCACGAACATACATTCAGCAGCTATGTGAGGATACGGGATGTTGTCCTGAAGACCTGCCTGGGGCGATGAACGATAGAGAGGAGTGGCGAGAGAGGGTCAGGGATATCCTTGTAACCAGCGCGACATGATGATGATGATGATTAAGATTTTTGCTAAGATTAAAAAAGAATGTGAAACCCCTTTTACAAATTTTTTGATCCGACAGGGAAGGTATTGGAAAGGAAATGTGTTATGCTTTGAAGAATAAGAAGACAAAGAGAAAGAACGAAAAGAATATAACTGCCAATCTGGAAATGATATCGACACTTGGATAGAAAGGAAACTACAAGTACCTGGTGATATTAGAAGTGGACACTAATTAATAAACAGATAATAATGATTAATAATAATAATTAATCCAAGATAACATTGAGCTTTTCTAAAATAGACGAGAGTTAAACTTAGATTGACCAAAGAACAGGAAAACTGATGACGATGCACAAGGCATTGAAGACTGTGGCAAGAAAAGAAAAAAAAAATGGACTCCTTGAATAACGGACTGCATGAATGGAACAACACAGATTGGTATGTTGGTTGGGGTTTATGGCATATTAACCATTACAGGTTACTTAATTTCAAATCCTGTATATACATACGTATTAAATATATATTATTTATAAACACATTTTTTGATTACTCTTTTAAAAGAGCCCATGCTCATTTGTTTGCACCCAGTTAAATTGTTTCAAGTATTTTTATCTAGTACGGATTATACTATTTACTATTAATCATTTGTTTGCACACAGTTAAATTGTCTTAAGTATTGCTATGGAACAGTAACAATTTAACATTAGTGATTAGTTTGCACACATTTAAATATATTGACCTAAAAGTTGAAATATCAAACAGCTCTATTTGATCTATAGATGGAACCCTATTAAATACAACCAGTTTGGGTCAGAGTGGACCTAGGAGGAATGGCAATGAAGGGGTACTCCACATTCACCAAAGTTCCAGGACTGGGGCGTCAACATCAAATTGTTTTTTCGTTTCATATACAGCAAACTCGTTGGGGCACGGTATTAGCCTCTGCAAAGGTGCAGTCGAATATTATGCAAAAACAATCCGAGAAAAACTGATTACTGTAACCAACAACAACAGTATTAAAATAGACAACAATCACAAAATCTAGCAAAAGCAAAGTATAATAACTTTATTGATACTTCAAGCGATAAATTAAAAAAATAGCAGATGAGATGATATGGAAATGGTTATGAAGGAATATTCCCATCTGAGAAAGCTAATCTCTTAGTATCAACTCAAAATGATGCCCTATAACCTAATTATGACAAAATAATTAATGATACGCAGAAGAACAGAAACTTGTTATCTGGTGAAACACATGAAACAAAAACGAACGCAATAAACTACCTCTAAAAGTATACAATAGTAAACATGATCGGGTGGAAAGGGCAATCCAAAGGCGAATGTGCAAGTGATGAAAATCTAATCTCACCTTTTTAACAAATGGTATATGCACTAACTAAAGTATGTCCTAGAAAATAAGACGCAAAAATTCTTTGTAATTTTTTGATGCAAACGGATGACCCTAACTAGAAAACCAGAACTAGTTTTAAGAAACGAGAATTAAAGAATTTGTCATCGAGATGATTTTGCCTTTCCAGTGGACTATAGAGTAAAAATCAGAGAAATTTAAAAGAGAAGCAAATATCAAGATTCGGACAAGAAAGGGATATTAATTATAGATGGAACAAAAGCCTGGATAAAAGACTAGATGAATTAGCGATCAGGGGAAGAAGTGACAGACCACAGCAGTGATAAAGCAACTATTATACTTAGAAGTATCTTGGAAACTTTCTATCAATTAGAAATCAGTTTGAAACCGCCCGTTAAAACTTGTGTGAAAAATTCGAAAGAACTATAATAATAATAATAATAATAATAAACTATTGATGATCAACAAAAAAAAGGGAACTTGCCGGATAGTGAATTTTGCTGTCCCTGCAGACGACGGTAAAATTAAAAGAAAACGAAAAGAGAGATAAGAACCTAAACATTGATAGAAAAAAAAATGGAACATGAATGTGACGGTAGTACAAATTTTAACTAGAACACTCGGAACAATTCATAAAAGACTGGTAAAGGGACAAGAATATTTTGAAATAAGTGAACAAAATTGACCCATCCAGACTACAACATTATTAAGATCGGGCAGAATACGGAGACGAGTCCAGGACACTTGCTGTCTCTCAAACTCAAATGGAAAAACATCACCTAACGCTGGTGTGAAAAACTCTCGCAGGAATAATAATTTTATTTTCACCATTATTATTATTATTATTATTATTATTATAATACTCTTGGCAAAATGTGTACTAAATGGGTAAAACAAACCACAGCCAAAAGAAAAAAATCGCTGTTTTTACTCTCTCCCATTCTCCTATCAACGGGGATTGGAATACACCGAATGTATCTCCTGCAGAAGAGTAGAGACTCACCTCAAACAGAACATCTTTGTTATGTTTCTAGTCAATTTCCGATGGCGAGATTCCAGCTCTGAAGAGTATCGAGTACCCTTTCGTTGACATTAATCTCATGTCCACTTTGATTCACAGCGATAGCACCTATTAGAGTTTTATCTACGGGTTAAATAGATCTTTTAGAAATATTTGATACCATATAGCTGTGTACCAAGTATTTCTCTTAAGACTGGTCACTTCACGTAATAATTGTTTATAACTGTTATTATTATTTGTAACTTGAAACCATGTAACAGTTTGCAAAGGAACTATATTCCTTATTACAAGCAAAACTGGGCGACTTCCAGGTGCAAGTATTAATACAATAAAATATCAACGAATTAAAAGACAAATGAAACTAAATAAGGACGTATATAAAAACAGACTTAAAAAAAATGATTCTTATTTGAACAGCTTTATTGCTAGTTCTTCCAGTCACTGTCGACTTTCATTTCTTAAGTTAAATAAATTCGACAGTAAACAATAAAATTAGAGATATTTATTTTTACTAATAAATTTCTTTGAAGATATATTTACCACAGCTTTGCTCATATTGATTAAAATAAAATCCACCCATTAGAAATCAATAGGGCTTAAACAAATTTTACAAATCAATATGCAAATTAACACTCCAATTCACACAGTAAACCGCAATTTTACTATATATATATATATACACACATACATATATATATATATATATATATATATATACAGACGCTCACAATTTCGCTTTATTGATATATAGATAAAGGTCATCATTACTAATAAAGTAAGTAAGTAAAGTAGGCGACCATATCAATAGCTACTACACCAAGGTGTAGGGGAGGGCGCTACTCCTTCCCTCGATTGCTTCACTTTACCCTTGATCCGTACCTTATAATGTTGAGTGTTAAGCAAGGAGGCATCAAGTACCATTTTTTGAGACTTTGGTATGACTCGACCTGGGATTGAACCCAGGTCTCCCGGGCCATTGGCGAACACTCTAACCGCTCCGCCAATGTCCTGTACTTACAAATAATATACAGGAAATTCCGTAATTAAGATTTAATATAAAACTACATCAAGAAGAAGCTGACCTAAATAAGTAAGGGAATTGTGACATCACTGGTGACAGTTTTGGTTACAGACTGACAATCTATAATATAAGATATAGAAATAATTACATTAAGACATATAAATAAAAAATACAATAGATCAGACGAAATTTCGATTTAAAAAGAAATCAAATTTTAGCGTTAAATTACTCACTAAATATAAACGTAATCTTCTCTTGATACACGCTTCCTCCACACATACATACACACACGCGCGCAAACACACATATATATATATATTCTCAGCCAAACTATGAAAATGTAAATAAATAAGTTGGGCTACCTGAAGGTTCCCTTATCAATAGTTACTGCATTGAGCTGTAGTGGAAGACGCTAATTCTTTCCTTGAATTGACTCCCTTACCCTTGATCTGTACCTTATAATTCTATGTATTAAGCAAGGAGTCATTAAGTACCAATTTTGAACCTTTTGTATGACTAAACGTGGGAAAAAAAACCCGGTCTCCTGTACATTAACGAGCATTCTAACCATTATGTCAATGGACCAATAAAAGGTCATAGACTAAAATTAAATACATCTTTTAAAAATACAATTTATATTTGGCTAAAGTGGTGCGTCATTTTTTCTAACAGTTTCAATGCTAAAAAGACTGATAAATAATACCTAATAATGTCCGTTTGATTATATAATGTTCCTCTAGAGATACGAACTCTTTAGTATGTTTTGTAAAAGAAATTACCAATGAAAGATTTGGAGTACATATATTCATGGGCAATATACTCTACGATATGTACGTGTGAAATGAAACAAGGAGGAATAATATTTCTTTATATTCTCAACTAGTTTCTGCCTTAGGTGATAGGTATGTAAAAAATTATTCGACACTTAAAAAAAAAAATTGATGTACTTCAAAAGAAGCTACGAATATATAATCAACAATGTTGAATTATATATATATATATATATATATATATATATATATATATACACTACTTCGTTTAATATATAAAAATATACAAATACATTCTTTATAGATAAATATATAAATTTTATATAAATATAGTTCAATGAAATTTATAGTTATGTAAATTATATATATATATATATATATATATATACACTACTTTGTTTAATATATAAAGATATATAAATATATTCAATATAGATAAATATCTAAATTCTATATAAATATAGTTCAATGAAATTTATAGTTATGTAAATTATATATATATATATATACACAACGTTATTAAATTAGCTTTGTGTCGACTACTGCTCATGGCTTTGAGTAAATGCATATTTATCTCTTACATTATAATTTTCTGGAATTAGGAATTACTTTTTATACGCTATTTTCCATGTATTGAACTATTCTCCTCATCTTAATTATGGTTACTTTATATATTATATAGGGATGTGCGTGTTTCAATTTAGTCTGTACATAGTTACTGTAAGGTGAATCTCAAGACAAAATCAATCACATCTCTTATGGTTCAATAGTGGCCAAACACTCAAATGTGTGTGTGTGTGTGAGTGTGTGTGTGACAGTTTTCATTTGACACAGAATCCATTAAAATCACATCTTTGAAACCTTTCAGTCCATATGACAGTTCACAGGAACAACAAGAACGTAGCAAGACGACGATGTCGACATTAATTGTTATGTAATAACTTATTATTTCTTACCAAACTTATTTCCTAAGAACAAAAGAGTTTCGAAAATATATCAAACATTTTTATAACAACTAAAATATTTTTGTACTGTTTTTAAATTTTCTGAGAAACTCATTTATTTCTTTAAATATAGTAAAACCCATAGATAAATACAACTCTACCAATCTATTTTCATAAAAGTGAACATTTTTTCGTATTTATCTTTGTGTTTATGTGTTTCGGAACACCAACTATGTTATGGAGAATGTTAATTCAGGGTTGAATGACTCAGTAAAGTGTCAGTTAATTAAAATGGTTCACTGAAGATGTAATGATCTGATCTCAAAGTAAAATCTACAAATATCCTTCACAGGTCACCGAGTTTGTCATAAAATCAGACATCATTTTAAATTTATTGATTAGTTTTATGGCATATCAACCATTGTAGGGTTATTTAATGTTGGATTTCGTCTTTTTTAAATAATTGTATGTTTAAAATGATTTTAAATTATATTAACACATAGGATCTTGAATCATTAAAATTGCAACTAAGTGTAAAATGATTGTGAACTTAATTAATATACTGATTCTGGAAACACTGATTTTGCGACTCAGTATAAAGTGTTTACCTGTTTCAAATGATTGGGAACAGCTATTTTTGCCCCGTATATAATTGAAGATCCAAATAGTTAAACCGACTTTAGCATGAAATAACAAAATGAGGGCTGACATCCTATAAAACTAATCAACCAATCAATCAATCTATGTTCATCAGATAAGGAAATCATTAACTTATTCGATTTAAATTTGCTCCTTTTCTTTGAACATATTCGCCTGAGTGGCACAAATTCTACTACAATCTTATTTTTATACAACGTCCTTCCGCAACGAAGGTACAAATATTAAGGAATCGTTATATATTGATTTAAATTGTCTAACTTTATTATTAGAATAGAAAGCGCCAGCAGAAGATTGATAAAATTGTATGGGGATAATATGAGTTGTAATTCCGTATTTAAGCAGATAATTAATAGAAAATGAAGAAAAAGTTAAACAGTCCGAAAATTCTAAGCCTATCTGACAAACTGATAAAGAGCTAGGGTCATCAACCTGAAGTCAAATAGATAAGATGGGAAATAATTTGTGGGAAACACTGGATACCATATATCAGTGTGTAAATTATTTGTATAAAGATTAGTTACTTGACATTGTAATTTTTGTTAAGTATTGCATCGTTGTAAGGAAGAGGTACACAGAGAAATAGAGTTAACTATTTATTAACTGAAGTGGGTACCGTCCAACAAATATTAGAAGTCTTGCACTGTTGGTGTTATGTCCGAAGTTGGTCTTACTACTGACCAAGATCTTTCAGTATTTACTGTGCTTAAGAAACACAACGTCTTTTGTTCCTCCGAGATACCAGAAGTCACATAGTAGGAGCTATTATACAACATTAAGGATTATCATAAGTTACTTAAAACCATATAACGGTGTCCAAACAAATTATCATTCATCATATAAGTTTGAGTAAATTATTTGTATTCGGAGTAGATCAAATGATATAACTATGTGCGAATTATTCTTATTAAATACTGAGTACGGAAGCAAAATATGGAATAGGAAGAATTGGATTCATGCCTTTACTTCCGGGGTTGGAAGCAAAATATACAGTAATTTAAAATGTTTTTTTGTCTGATTAGTACAATTTTTGAAAAAAACACGTGATAAATCTAAATTTTCATGATTAGTTCTATTATTCAAGGACTTTGAAAATTAAAATTCAGCCCATTATGAGTGAGTAAGAAAAGAAACAACAAAGAATCTATGATTTGCTTAACACCGACACTAAACTAAAATTTCTTTGCCTACCCTATACAAATAAAATAATTTTTTTTCGAAAAAAAAAGAGCTTTTTAAAGAAAAGAGGGAGTGGAGGATTAAACAACAAAAAAAAAACCCGAAAAGAAAGCATTTAATTGCTCTTGCTTCGGGGATTAAGAAGGACCATACAGCGTCAATAAGAAAGCACGGTAATGAATTGAAAGTCCACAAGAAAACTGTGAGGATAACAATTATACAAGATATAAGCCTAGAACATAACCCCCTTGATTACACTATATGGGTAGTGATAGGAAACAAAACTAATGCAACTTCCCATCCAAATATTGGTTCGCTTCAGATTGCTTTTGAGGAGCAATGGAACAAAATATCTGAAGAATTTAGTTTACGCATGGAAATCGTTTCGAAGGTGTGTCGATACAATAATTGAAAAAAACATGGTGGCCATATTGAGTAAATTTACGGTTTGATTTCTATTTCTATAAATGCTGTAATTCTAAAATGAGACACAATTCCAGATTTTGGCAGACTACAAGAATTTTAAGAAGAGTCTTACTGGGATGAATTACGGCTTATTGTGCATTTAATCTATATCACACATTGAGAATTCGTTTTTCTTCATTAGAAATACTTTTATTAAATTCGATTAAGGAAAGAAAACTTAGAAGTTTTCTTTGATCATAAATTCATTTTTTTATACAAGTAAAAATGTTCATGCATTTGACTACTGCGTTTCTTGATAATTATTGTATTGAGGAATTTGTAAATTTTGTGCTGTGTGACCTGGTAGATGTAATAATGGGTCATAATAACTTATAAAGGATTCTACCAATTAAACTGACTCAACGTTGTGTGTATGTCACATTATCAAAAAGGTATAATGCAGTAACTTTTTAGGACAACGCCATAACAAATAGAGATAAATTACTTCAATCAACGAATCTAAATTTAACAGATTAGAAAATAATTTTCTTTGACGACCTAATTCTTCTCCTTTCAACTTTTTTTTTCTTTTTGGCTCAAAGGCCTTCAGTTATGAAGGCAGATGTATTAAGTAATGTAAAAAGGTTATAAAATGTTATACTTTTTAGCAAGCGAATAGAACTCACTAGAAGATGTGTAAAATGCTCCAATTCTAATATGTGATACAATTCCATTGTTTAGTAGAAAATTAGTCGAAAATGAAGAAAAGCCATATTGGTATCAATTACAGAAAACAGTGAATTGAATTTATATGAAATATTTAAAATTCATCTTTCTTCATTAGAAATACTTTTATTAAACTCAATTAACGAAACTTACGAATTCGATTTGCTCATTAATTTCATTTTCATGAATTTGAATACTCAACCGCATAATTATCCAAAAACACTCTGAATAATCATTTTGAATGTGATCTTTCTGTATTGAGTGACTCAGTTGAGTGTAGGCTGAGTGAGATATCTAATATTTAACAATATCTCCTCAAAATCTAAATTAAGTAAGCTCGGTCGAATGTCATACAATCTGCTTCAGAATTCTATAGTCACACAGGAATTTTTTTTATAAAAACTAATTTTTGTACAAAACCAAAAACAGAAAAATGTAATTATTTTTAGTAGAACATCATGAAATGAAAACTTTTGGTATTTTTCATTAACAAAGTCTCCAGTATCGAAATTCTGTAACAAAAATAAATTTGCAACTCGCTCTCTCTCTTACACGCACACAGACATATATACATATATGTATGTTGGCTGCATGATTTTTAAACTGCTACACTATTTGTGATATGATATACATCTTGTTGTCTATAGAATATATTCCTAACACATTTATTTTCGTTTTTGTAAAAAGTTAATTAACTTGAAAAACAAGGATATCAAGGTTGCATTTTTTCTAGGCCAACGTTATGCAGCGAAAACGAATAGTATTAGGTATTATTCATTGACAAATTCTACCTTTTTGAAACTCTATAAGTATAAATGTGAACATGCCAGAGTCTAAAAATAAGAGCACTTCATAAATATTCATTCTATTTGAGAAGCTGCGGTGCTATATTTTTCGTGGGTGGGGTTTACAGTGTTGTAGAGTTTGGTAATGAGCAATAAATAATAATATACGTTTTCATTGCATGACATTCTCAAATGATAAAATCCCTATATTTTTAATCCATAAAAAATATAAAACTTTTCTTAAAAAATGAAGAGTGTACTTATTTTTGGACAATGCTGCTGAATGTTAAAGAATAGTAATTGCTTAGTGATCTTTTTTGTTTTTCCTATTTCATGTGTTTGATGAAATTCTTTTCAACAGAACTTTATCTGATTATTCTAAGCTCTAGTTAATCATGAAACCACTGAAATGTGTATATTACTACAGACCAAAGCCCTGTTAATATCAGAATAATCAAAAGAGTCATGGAGACCTTAAGTGACTTGCTGTCACTCATACTCCTGTGAAAGACAACCTACAGCTGATGATGTTAAAAATTCACAAAGAGAGAAACGATACAAGGGACATTTAATAAATAATGGAAATTCCTTTGAAAAAAAGCCAACTTTTAAAAGCTTTTAATTCTGAAATTGTAATTTCTAGTAGGTTGGATGGAGTTTATGGCATATCAACCCTTGCAGGTTATTAAATGCCAAATCATTCATATATATATATATATATATATATGTGTGTGTGTTTAAGAAAAACTCAACAGACCATCATTTGGTTATTATAAATTTATTTCAACTGGTCACTCCATATGAGAAACCAAACTCTTCCGATAGCCATCATATGAATTTGCTCTGTATGAAATTTATAAGTTTATACAGTAATTATCATACATTGAGCACTCCTACAGGTTTTTATGAATCCTCTAATATATTCTCAAACTGAATCATTAAAAACTCATCTTCTTTGGAGATATATATATATATATATAATTTGTTGGGAACATTTGTAAAAAGCAACAGTTTATTCATTTGTACAAAGTTAAATGCTTTCAAGTATTGCAATCCAACAGCAACAATTTAATTTAACACCAGTCATTTTTTTACATACATTCAATTGATTGAACAGTTATATTTGACCTATAGATGGAACTATATCAGGAACTACCGATCTGGATGAGAGGGGAACTGGGAGTAATGGCAATAAAGAGGTACAGAACATTTCCCAAAGCTCTAGGACTGAAGCCTCATGATATGGTGAAGTGTTTTTTCATATCCAAAACATTTGATAGGTGGAGTACTGCACCCTCTAGAGAGACGCAAATGGTATATTCTACAATCGCAGCCAAATGTAAACACAGAATTGTATGGAGTTTGTTTATAACAAAAACTATTTTAAGTTTACAAAATTATGATTTTGATGGCTCCAGGTTTGAACAGAAGTCTGTTGTCAAAGTTTCGGTATCTTAGAAGTCTAAGCAAAAGAAATGTATAATGTGTATATTAAACCATGATTTAGTAAAAAAGGTTTACAAACAGGGTTAATACATGTTTGTCACTATGGGTCTGAGTCGAAAAGACTATCTCTAAGGTTGAAATAGACTGAATTTCTGGTAAAGAAAATGTTCTGAGCGTAGATTTCAGTAAAGAATGTCATGCTGACATTCTTCTAGTTCATGAAAAAACAAATCTCTAGTGATTTTATTAAATAAGGAGCAACTTTTAAGTGTGCTTCCAATTGCTAACTCCTTAGTTAAGATTAATCTTATTTAATGACTCTCATAATAATAATACTTATTTTACTCCTTGCGAGTTTTTCAATGCCGTCTGATTAACAGTAAGTTTTCTCAGGTTTCCAGGTCTTTTCTAATTATCCATCCAATTTTTAGCAAGGCTGTATTCCGTATGATCCCCATTCTTTCTCCAGTTCATTGAGGTTCATTTCTAGATTCGAGGTGACCGTTTCAAAGCCCTATGATTCGTAGCACAGTCAACTTCATCTTCCACAGTTTTTTTTAGTTCTCTAGCAGGATCTAAGAATTTGTATTGCTGTTCGCTTTCTTTTACTATCGTAAACTATATAACAGGATTTTTTTATTATTATTATTTCACTGATCACGAGTTTTTCATGCCAGTTTTAGTTGAAGATTTTTTTTACTAGAATCTCAGTGGCGGGTCGTCCCTCCGGGTCTTTGGAATTGGTACGAGAATTTTAGTTGATCTTAACAATGCTGTAGTTCGGATGGTTTCGATTTTTCCTCTTAAATCTAATTCCTCCTGTTTTATTTCCAAACCTTTAGGAATCGTTGTGAGCGCACTGACTGAAATTGCGATTACCGTTACCCTCATATTCCAGGGTGCCATTATACATCAGATGGACGGTTATAACATTACTAGGCACGAAAACACGTTTGTGACGCTAAGATTTTGAAATGGAACTTTTGCTGGTACCGTCCCAATAGACATTTGTATCACCACGTGTCGAACTGGTTGGTGCATTTAACGCTACATCTTAAAAGTCAATCGGACCCCGTAATAACCTCGTCCTGAGAAACTTGGTTCGCTTATATAAAAAATTATTCTCTACTACACATTCTAGTGATCGTTGGGAAGAGACAAACAGTGTCTGAAAACTGAATCGGTCACGTTAGCTTGACAAAGAGAAAGAAAATGTCACGAGGAGAGAGAGGGTAGACACAGAGCTTGAATTATCTTTCACATAATCTATGTAGTACTTGTCGTGCTTGTGCGCTTTCATCTTTACAGCTTTGCTTCTGGTGCAAGACTCCCTTTCGATGCTCACACCAAAATTGGGGTCGCAACTTTTGGCTGTATTCACATTATCTTGTCTGGTCTTCAACTGTCTCTTTTCCTGTTTCCTATTCCGCGTCCACTGCCCTTGTCCTTTTTATTTGAGTTCTTTTCAGGCTATTAGAACTCGTTGTCGATTTGTTACTGCTATTCCAGTCTCACAATAACTGGAGTCCCTAATTATTTTACTCCAGAGCTTTATTATTTCTCCGACAAGATCTATATATTTGTTTAATATTTCTGATTTCTTTCATATACTCGCTGTGGTCCGCCGGAACTACACATCTTACTAGTTAACTAGTTCTTTTATATTTTTAACTCTAAGTCAAGTCTTCTGGTTGGTATTTGGTGATCCGTTTTTCTGAAAAACCCACAGCATTTTATGCGGGTTTTTTATTGTTAAATCTTGGTATAGTTTTCTGGTCGGTATAAGGTGATTCCTTTGTATTTCAAAGTCCTGGAGTATTTTATGCGTCTTATTTTCTAGGTCAGATTATTTTTTTGTGCATTTACCCAACCCCTCTCTAAAGGGTAGGATATTTTCCTTAATTAAGATTAATACTCCACCCGAAGCTCTTTGTCCAATGTATACGTTGTCATATTGTTCAAATGTCAAAAATAGTTTTGTAACTAACAATTCAGTTTAGTATAAGTACAAATTTTTGTTAACACTCTTAAATGTAAAAAAAAAAAAAAAATCAAAAAACAGTTTATTCAAACAATTCAGTTTAGTGTAATTACACTGTTTAGTTTAACTTGACAGATAGATAGGAACTTATCAGGTGCTACCACTCCGGGTCAGGGTCGAATTGGCAGCGATATTAATGTAGGGGTACGTCTTTTATTAGGATCTTCATCTTGTAGTTGGTCATTCCTTGCTTTGGATTGGGTTGTTCTGGGTTTAGCTACGTTTTCATAAGTTGTTGTTACAACAGAATTTTTGTCATTTTTTTTGCCTCCAGGTATGAGAGATTCTCTGTGTATTTTATTTCTGACTTGCTTTTTTCTTACTTCACACTCTTTAGCCAGCTGACTGATTTACTGTTTGTACAGTTTAGTGGTGTTTTACTGACCATCTTGTCTATTTGGCTTTCTCCATATCCTTTACATATTGAAGGTCTAGTGTATTTTTCTCTGAGGTGCTCAAATCTTGGTGAATTGGAACATCGGAATGTATTTGATATGTATGCTTTGACTTTAGTAACGGTATATCCTATCTTCTTTTCAGTATATTTGGTAATACATGTATTTGAATGGATTATTTTGTAATTTCTCTTGGAAATTCCTCGGGCGTCAGTAACGTCTTCTTTGCGAAGGTTGGTTTCTATTTAGGGTATTGAGGGAGCGATCTGGACTTCTTCATTTTTTGGGAGTTGTGGGTGTAGATTTTTATTCTAAGATTATAAAAATATTTCTGTTCTAGCAGAAGGTCTGAGTAAGTTTTCTTTGTAACTTCCACCCGTCGAGTGTTGTTTACTAGTTTCTTAACGGATTTTGGTTTGTTCACAGAGTTGAGTGTCTTTTCAATAATGAAAGGGGACGTTGGTAATAGGGGTATCCTCTGTTGCCTCCATTTTTATGAATTTAGGTAAAAGGGTCTGATCTGAGTCATCATCTTAGTTTCTGCAAGTGGGCGTTTTAGTGTTCCTGATTTTCGCTTGGGTTTTGTTTATTTTTGTATCCATGGGGATTTTTAATGAGTTCACTGACTGTTCTTCCTACCTACCTACCATGAATTCCTATAAAGAGAAATGCCTTGGGAGAAACTCATTCGCTTTAGCAAATCAAGGCTACACAGTATACTCACATTGAAGAAAGAACCAACAATTTGAGATTTCTATGTTTTTATTTCTAAGATGACTACATACTGTGTGATAGAAGGGGAAGATCATTTTTCTTTAAAATGATTGACCCTAGGGCTACTGATTTCTGATTCTGAATTTTAAAAAAATTCCTATTGAGGATTTGACAAGACCAGACGACTGATCGGATCGGGATTCTCCGACTTCCTGTCTGTCCCATTAAGATTCAAAGTGGGGCATGTGACCTCTTAGGTAACTCGGACACAGACTACTTAGCAAAGAGGATACCATCCGAAAGCATCGAGGGTCGCCACCCTCAACATGTGTCCATTGGTGGGTATGGGGGGTCTTACAACTCTACAGAGGTGCAGTCAGCGTGCTCTACTACCCCAGCTGACACGAATCAGATTTTTAGGGATAAACCGCCAGCTAACGCTAGTGTAAAAAAAGAACTCATATAATAAAATAATAATCTTAATAATAAAAACTAGAATCCGTCCAAGAGAATGAGACGCAAAAATGTCTCCGAGATTTTGAGAAACAAACGAATCATCTAATCGCAGCCAGAAGATCAGTCCTAGTGTTAATAAAGAAAAATAAATAAATGAATAAATACATAAATAAAAAGAAGAGTACGTGTTATTTAGTGGACTTTTTCGTCCCAGCAAATCACAGAGGGGAAAAAAGAAAGAAAGTGAAATGAGACAAGTACGTGGATACTGCTGAGAACTGAAAAAAAAAACAAAAAAAAAAAAAACTGTGAAGCGTGAAGTTAACGGTGATACCAATTGTAATTGGAGCACTTGGAACGGTTTTCAAAGGCTTGGAAGAGGGGATCGAAGAGTTGGAAATCAAAGGAAAAATAGAAACCATGTAAACTATAGCATTGTTGAGATTGACCAAAAGAAAAGGGAGACACAAGGAGGAGACTTTCTGCCATTCAGACTAAAGAGAAAGACCGCTAGATAACGCAGATGTGAACAACTCACAATAACAACAATAATTATTATTATTATTATTATATTTATAATAATCGTTAAAAATTATAGCTTAAAGTAATTATTCTAAATAAAAAAAACATGTTCATATATTTATGTGGCTTTGAATAACTAATAATTTATGATCACGGCTTTTAGTAAGTATTTTGAGTAGAAATAATTTGTCCTCTGTTATATTCGAAAAAATCTATTTCACCCATAGATTGGATCCTATAAATAGCAAGTACTCTAGATTAGAGAAGAGCAAGTTGTTATAATAATAACGAAAGAGTACTCCACATTCAAATGAGCTCCAATATCAGATTATGAAGAGGGAATTATGAGAAAGTGCACACATTGATCGAAAGAAAACCGAGTAAATAATCACAATGAAAATGCTCTAAAAATACTGAATATTGATAGACGAAAAGTATTGGTTTTATGGGGGGTTAGCACGTTTTTAAATTAATGTAAACGGGAACTTCGATTAATAATCACAAAACTACTAAATCGATTCATGATGAAATCATCCATCGTATTCAGATTTTTGATGTTATCGATGATGTTAAATTATTTTGCATTCATCTATGTAAATTACTTTTTAACAGTCGATTTTTTAAAAAATGGTTTGGGGAAAGCTTGTTGCACTTTTAAAACGATTTAAACGTTTGTCAAAAAAGTCTAAACTATGCACAAATGCTTCATCAAAAAGCAAAATGTTAATTCTACTCGTATATAAAAAAGCACAAGAATAATAAAAAAAACAAACAGTTATAGCAGCGATGAATTGAGAGACAGAATAGAAGGATAAGTTTATACTTTTGATATGAGCTTCTAGTAGAGCAGTTGGTACGTTAAATCAAGCTTCCTTTTGGCAAAGAGAACGTTAGTTTGAATCTCACCAAAACTTTAACCTCTAATTGTTTCGCTGTTTCTCACAGAAGGAGAATGAAAACTCAAGAGTGGATATATAAAAATAAATTCTGAAAGAAAGATGAAAGAAAACATTTGGCAAAATTATTACCATCGGTCAGATTTTATTTGAAAGTTCAGTGAAACTTATCTGACAAGCCTCAAGATAACCACTTATCTAGTGACAAATCTTAGATGCCAACTGCATCCTGTATACCGAAGTATCCTTCAAAATTGGGTGTCCTTGATAAGTCAATCAATGGAATCTGGTGTATTAAATCGCTCTGGAAAGTGTAGAGTACCCCATTATTGGTATTATACAAGGTCTACACTGATTCGGAGCGGTAGTACTTGTTAGGGTCTCATCTATGGGTAAAAAAAAAATCTGTTTCAAAGTTATTGTCATTTAACTAGGTGAAAATTATTTGTGTTCAGAATTGTTTCTTGAAGCTACAATAGTGTACTAAGGATTACTAATATCAGTTAAGTTGAATAATATAATATCTTGCAAATGTGTTAGATATTGTTGTGGCCTTTTTAAGGACCAGAAATAAAGACACAAGAGAGGAAGTGAGTTAAACAAATTTATTAACAAAGAACAGTAATACAACTTATACAAATGAGACAGTCAGCAGCGAGTCTGTTCGTGCAGACTGTCAGGGCTATATGCTGAAATAGTAACTTCTTACCTAAGAGCAGTACCTGCTGCTATTTATTGATGAGAGAGTTCATGTGAGCGTGGGTAAATTACCATAACAGATATGAATACTTGAAATCATGTAATTGTTTGTAAATTATTTGAATTTGACAAAACATTGAAAATATACTTAGGATTACAATGAAACATTTTGAAATTCAAGTTTCGACATTAAATAACCCATAAAGGTGAGGGTATAGTATGATAAAGGAACTCCAACAATTAAATCACCTTCCAGGAAGAGCTTTCATTTAGTGGTGATTCAATTTATATTGTGGAAGAGTTGAGATGTATTGAAATGACAACTGATTAATAATGACAGAGTTCTAACATTGTCTGACAAAACGGTGCTAATTAGCAAAAACAAATATAAATATTCAAAGTCAAGATATTAGGATCAATATTCTACACAGGGTAAATATTTTCAAAATATCACCAGTTTTAAAATGTAAATGTCCCCCAAACTGAAAGATTAAAATAAATTGACCATTGTATTGGACAAAATATCAAGTTTTATACATAGCGTTTCAAGATTATGAAATTAACAAAATTAAAGAAGGAATGAAAGAAATTTAAATATTAAACGATACAAATATACGAAATATATAAATATATGTATATTTATTTATATATGTTATCGAGGCAATTTAGTTAAAATAAATTACCATAAAAATTAGAATATATTTGATTTTTGTTGTAGTTATATGATAAAGTAACCGGCTCTTGCCCTAGTGGGTAGTGTGTTCGCCAATGGTCCGGGAGACCAGGGTTCAATCCCAGGTTGCGTCATACCTAAGACTTTAAAAATGCTACTTGATACCTCCTTGCTTAATACTCAGTGATATAAGGTACGTATTAAGGATAAAGTGGAGCAATCCAGGGAAAGTAGTAGCGCCCTCCCCTACACCTTGGAGTAGTAGCTATTGAAAAGGGAGCCTTCAGGTCGCCCTCGACTACGGTCGCCAACTTACTATATGATAAAGTAAACATTTTTATATATATAGCCTTTAAAAAGACATTGATGAACTAAAAACACTCGATTGCAATTTTGGCAAACTATTCATAGCGTTGTCAATTGATTTAAATTCCAAAGGAAAAAAGTCAGACATAATTATTTTGTAAAAACACTTTTCGCTTTGTTAATTATCTCTTTACATTTTTTGACAGAACTTGATGGTTCTGTATCAAAGCGTTCGATTCTAGTTTCTTTTATTTTTAATTTATTTTTTTAAAAAAGCTATTAATACAACATTTTGTTCTTTCTTGTAAAAAGAGTGGGTGGGGGATCAATAGTCGCTTTCTTTTCTTTCTGACAATTAATCGACCCTTTATTTTGCAAACGGTTCGCTTCATGATCAGAATATTTTAGTTTTATCAGAAACATTAGACCTTTCTATTAAACCTGATTTTCAAAAGCCGTTTTAATCAATTACATCGTATCAAAGAACTTTTTTCAAATAAAATATTATTATTCATTATGTTAACTTTGTTTTCTTTGCTTCGTATTGACTATAACATCAAAGAGTTTGATCTGAAATGCAATTTTCCTTCATGTAATTAATAACGACTGGGTTGTGACATTGCCTGATAAAACAGTGGTAATTAACAAGAAAAATAAGATTTTTTAACGTCAAGATATTAGGATCAATATTCAAAACATAGTTAAAATTTTAAGAAATTACCACTATTACAAGTTATTTAAATGGCCCAACGATGTGAAGATTAGAAAATTTTCCATTGTATAGAACAAAACATCGAAGGTTTTCTCTTTGAATAAATAGCCATCTTTATCTAAGATGAAAAAAACAATAACAACAATTTTCTGATAGTTTTCTTTATTGAATGATAACAAAAATTACTCCCATTTATCATAATTGGCATCGCGGTGAAATTATTTTGATTTATTTCCTATTTTGTGGGAAGAAGTTGATAATGTCGGAACTGAAAATATCTGTCATTTTCTAAGTTCATTTTAAGTAATAAGACCTTGTAATACTTAGATAAATACGGTTTATTTCAAACTATAAAAACGAAAGATTAATATAACCGTCTTGGTAATCAATGAAGGATGGGAGAAAAATTGAGTATTGTATTTCGCGAAACGAGGTTAAAATTGGATAGATTTAATAAATCAAATAATAATTCAAAGCAAAACTTAGGAAATCGATTGTGTTTCTCGCTTAGTGTCCGTTTGCTTTTGTCTTGTTCCTCAAGTATAGATAACTTATTTTGACTCTTAATTGTTGTTCAACTTGACCCCAGTCATTTCTTGTTCTCCTCCGGTTGATAGTGTAAGCCAACATTTGTTGATTAGGGTAATCCTATTTGTTCCTTACAGGGGTGTGCAGATTATAAATTCGTTAGAAAGTAGGCCTCTTAACAATCACAACCTAACAAGAAGATTAACATTCTCAGAATAAAAGCACTAGTTCTGACGAAGCCCTTAAATTTAAGCAGCAATATATCTGCCCAGTTCTTAAATGAGTGACCATTTAGAAACAATAGAGCCATAAGCTATTTCTATCCTGTGTACCTCACCTAATGATGAAAAAAAAAAAAAACCAAACAAATTAATGTTCGGAAAGCCATACAAAAGATAACCACCTTGATGAGTGAGGAAAATGAAGACATAGTCATCATAATGGCGCAACCCTAAATTTCCTCCCCCATCGCGGATGTGATGGGCGTAACAGTCAACGTCATAAACCCGAGTAAAATCCAATACGAGTCTGCTTGCATTTCACTTTGCACAAACGCTCTGTGAGAACGCATGAGTCCATCCGTTCTCCCCGTCCCCAGCTGCTGGAAAATAGGGCAGATTGTGTTCTTTAGTCTTGGTTAGGCAACCAGTCAGGGAGAAGGAAAACTCTGAATTCAAACCAGTTGTACTCCTCTTAAGAACTAACTTTGTGTCACATGATACTCGAGGCGTGGAAGTTGGATAAATACCCAAGTTTCAAAATAAAGGGGCAGTTATCACAATCTATATGACTGTATTGTGTTCTCGCTTGGTGTCTGTTTCTTTTTTGATCAAGAGAAGAAAAAAATGTCGAGCTTTTTGATCACTAGTCGAACTGTTACCGACAGTCTGCCTTTATTTTATCCTTTACTGGCTCGGTCCTCAAGCATTATGAAGAATGAGTAGATCCCATTCACATAAAACAGTTTTATTTAGAGAGTCCTTACAGATAGCGAAACTCAAAGCAAAATTTCTTCATTTACAAGATGTTCATACAAAATATTACGAGAAGCCGGTAGATTGTTTGACTGAACCAAAATATATTTTTTTGTTTTAAACAAAACATTTTCCAAAAATCTTTTTAAATTCTTATTCATATCAGGCCCACTGTACTGATTACATATTATTCACGGCCCTCTCACAGCATTTTCTTCCTCACTCTTCAATACTAAAGCAAGAGAAACTAAAACCTGTGTCCGCTTGTTAAATGTCCCCAGGGTAGGACCTTAGTAAGTCAAATCCAGAATCGCCAATAGAATATTCATGCTTATTTTCCTCGATTTATTCTAAAGCTTACGATTCGAAGATTTTCAGAATTTGTCCAACCTTCCGCTTAGCGAGCCATGATAATAGTGCTGACCGCTGAGAGTGCGTTTTTTTCTTTTAATGATAGACATTAGAGTTGAACATGAACGTATGTAACGTTACCTTGCCCAGAAGAAAAATGGATTTTTCTAATTTATAAAAGTCTAAGCACGAACAGGCTGGCATACATTGATATGTAGACCAATATATTTCTAAGAACTACTTATTTGGTATTATTTTCGGACTTATAGTCGATTTATCTAATATATGCTAAATAGTTAATACTTCTGCTTTGTGAATATTTATTTTATATATCTTAATATAATGGAGCAGTTTCAATTCAGATATACGATATGGGTCTAAAAAGAAAAAAAGCTATTTTAGGATTTTTTATAAATGCTTGATACTTTTTAAATGTTGTAACAGTTTTTTAAAAAATATTTTATAGATCTTCTGTATCATTAAAGTTTTTGTTTGGTTTCTTTATTTAATGACATATCAAGCTTTGTGGTTTATTTAATGCCAAAACCACCCTTCTAGAAGGAGATTAGCGGTACTGTATCACCCATAGCTTGAAGAATAAAGGAGCATAGATTTCTCAAATGTCTGAAAGTGAGCGAAAGAACGGAATTGGAGTTCGAACTTGCTTATTACGATGTAGTAGCTCACCTCATTAACCACTACGTCACGTGTACTCCCTCTCATTTAAATTTTGGACCTAATTATTATTTTGCTTTTGTTTTATTTTGTTGTTTAGGTCTCTTTACTGTATAGTAGAGCTGAGTTTCTCTCTGAGTAGGTTGGCTAAGACAAAGACTAGATAGAGAGATGAAGACAGAAAAAGTCAGAAAATTGGTCACAGATAAATCCCTCTTACTTTATCGTCAATTATACAACTTCCCGCTTAACAATTCTCAAAAACAGGAAGACGAAGTCGTATTTACAGTTTAATCAAGGATATATCAATTTTTCCAGAAATCGTAGCTCACACCCAATGGAGTGGATGCTTAGCGCCGATATTCAAACCACGACTTATCACTCTTCGAATAACTGACTGACTTTTAAAAAAAAATTCATAACTCTCAGTGACACACATAAACAAAACACAGAGACATACACACAGAGGGAAAACACGACCAACAAACGTACCCACGCAACCATACAAAAACACTCAGCTGTACCTGGTGGTGAGGCTCCAGCTCTGAACATCTGGAGAGCGTGGGAACATCTACATTGCCATTGCTCCTAAGTTTACTGATCCGTTACATCAGAACCTGTTTGATTCCCTTTTTGGGGTAAAAGGGAGCTATTTAAAAACTATTCCTATTCGATTGGAATTATAGGTAATATATTACTGAATATTATTTGTGAGAAGAATAGTTACTTGACGACATAATTATTTACAAATGATTGGTATTAGTTATTTAAAACAATGCAACTAAATGCAAACAAATGATTATTACGAAAGAGAAATAATCAATTGAAACAATTACAAGCATTTGTTCGGAATACTTCATATACAACTGTGTGAAAATTATTTGCTTTAAGACTGGTTACTTAAAGCTGTAATTTTTTCTTAAGATTTCCATCAGTCACTTGAAACCATATAACTGTTTATTTATAAATTACTATAAATGAATAGAAGGAATTACTTGAAACTTATAATAATTATTAGTTGATAAGATTTTACTTGATTTCATAAAATTGGGTGCAAGAACTCTAAAGTACAACTCTGCAACTATGTAAGTACAAATGTATAATAAACGCAATTTCCTCATCTCTAAGTATAAAATAAGTCTGGACGGGTTGATATGCCGATAAAAAGAAACAATCAAAGAAAATGAGTCCACAGCTCTAGGACTTTTATCAAAATATATGCCTGTTTTGTATTGTCTTCGAAAAATATCAAAGTACATTAATGAAAGAAAATTCTCTGACATTAAAAAAAGCAGGAGGAATCCGATATCCGGTCGAAACTATAATTAATATAGATCTAGTGCTTTTTGCAAATACGATAGGGCAAACCGAATTCCTGCTGGATGGTCTTGAATAAGCAGCAAGAGGTATTGACTTCCTTGGTAAGTCGAATAAATCCAAATTCTTGTGTTTTAAAGACGAGGGCGCCATTTGTACACTAACTGACTAACCGTAAAAATTAGACCGATTCATATACTTCGATAGCAATATCTCATCTACTGAGAGCGATATCAACATGCTCTTAGAAAAGTCGTAAACTGCTATTTACAGGTTATCGATCATATGGAAATTTAATCTCTTAGAGAAAATAAAACGGGAATTCTTCCAAGTTGTGACCATATTAGTACTACAGTATGGTTGCACCACCTGGACTTTAATGGAGCACATAGAGAAAAGACTAGATGGAAACTACATACGGATGGTACGTACTGTTTTGAACATATCCCGGAATCAGCATCTCGTAAAAAAACAACTATACGGTAACTTATCTCCCATCTCATGAATCATTCAAAACATGTGGCACACTGCTTGAGAAGAAAGGACAAACCTAAAAGCGAAGTTCTACCATGGGTTACCACCCATTTACACATTAGTGTTGGCCGACCAGTTTATATTTATATTCATCAGCTCTGAGCGGACACCGGATGTCGTCCAGAGGACCTGTCAAAAGCGACGAAAGATAGGGACGAATAGCGAGTGAGATTCTAGGGACTCAGTGCCACCAGCACAACTTGATGACATTAAAATCAATCAATCACCCTGTATTTATTATCTGTCCTGTATACTGTACATGTACTGATAATATTCCTTTCTATATTAAATGTTTTCGTCCACTCATAAGATTTATTAAATAAGATATCCAGAGGAATTTACCGAATTGTGATACTCTAGTGTAGAGAGGAGTGTATGCGCACATGTAACTCTTGTCCCTATTGATTATTCACAAGAAGCTCTTTCGAAGCAGAGTTATATTGAAAGAACATAATTATTTCACTTGCCGGAGACATCGACATATAAGATGGCTGAACGTGAAAACTCTTAACAGTATTTATCAACGAATTAACATAAAAAAAGTCTACACGGCTGTATTTGTAAAGCCTTTACCAAGGAAAATAAAATATAATTATATTACCTTTTCTTCTACCGAAAGGTGTTCTGATAAATCCACCGAATTATTTCTAACTGGGAACAGTGTTTAACTGTCTTTTCCCAGTATGTCTCAATAAAAGTCAATCCGAAGAGTATATTTTAATTTATTTTATTTTATTAAATTTAACGACAGGTCATCCTACCTGGAGTTTTTTTATGCTACGAGGTTAAGGAATTGCATTCATTGTATGATTATATTTATATTTTTGTGTAGTTGTTTCTGAAAAGAGTTTTTTCACACGGTTAAATATCAATA